>JAJPUD010001708.1:171188-218538 GCA_023553655.1 Myrmecobius fasciatus | reverse complement strand
CTCTCTCTCTCTCTCTCTCTCTCTCTCTCTCTCTCTCTCTCTCCCTCTCTCTCTCTCTCTCTCTCTTTTTTGCTGAGGCAATTGGGTATTAAGTGACTTGCCCAGAGTCACACAGTCAGGAAGTGTTAACTGACTGAAGTCAGATTTGAATTCAGGTTCTCCTGACTTCAGAGCTGGTACTCTATCCACCACACCAAATAACTGCCCCTTGATGGTTTTATCTCAAAGCCCTTCAAAGTGTCTTGCTGAAAGAGAGTATCTCTTTTTAATAATTTAATTAACTTAATTACTAGATATAATTGCAGAAAGATATATGCACACCCATTTTATAGCTAAAGATAACATATGATCAGTTATGAAAGAATTATAAATGGTGACTTGGGGATGTTTAAAACTAGCATTTTCATAGTGTAGTGTTTTCTCTTGGAGATGTACATGGAAATAATTCTATCTTTGATTCAAGATTGTGAATTGTATTGGAGAACTCATTTAGACAGCACAAGGACCCTATGATTCCTGAGAAATTCTGCACTATATTTTCCTAATGGTGATACTATCTTTTAGGACCCTTTTAGATTTTTATCACTGCTCTTTATTCCTGCAACTACATGTATCTCTACTTAACCTTCATTCTATTCCTTTTAATTTCTAGCTTTGCTATCATACTCCAAAGTGAATTTCCAAAAAATTTGAAATTTTAAAATGACCTTGAATTCAACTCTTCACAAGTTGATTAGTATTTGTTTATATAATGAAAATAACCACATGCAAGAGAGTATTTCTAAATATTACTTTTATCCACTGATTCAATTTGATTTCCAAATTCAACCTTTAAGTATTCACTTTCTATCTTTCCTTAATATATTATAAAAATTTTATATTTATTGAGTCTACATTTTTATATAACTAGAAAAATATTTCATAAGATTAAGAGTTTCAAGGGAGCCATAGAGTTTGACATTGTTCATGAATACCAAATGATTAATAAGATCTTTAAGACTGACATTCTTTAAATTGGAAACTATAATCAGTTATATTTAGCAAAGATAATAATGGATTTAAGACTAGACAGAACCTTAATTGGTTTCAATCATCTTCCTGAAAAATGCCATACTTAATTAACATTAATTGCTGTTGATGTTGCTGCATTTGAAGTCTGTTTTAAATAGGAAACAGTTTCTCACATAGACATCAAATACTCTAGCATTTTCAATATACCTGAGTCTATATTATATACTTGGCAGTATATGAACAAATCAAAGATTTTGCACAAAGTAATAAGACAGAGAGAGACTTACTGCCAAGATTAGATTCCTGAATCTAATTAATAAACAGGCTACTTATCTCCTTTGTATCTACTCCAAGAAAACTTCTAAAGTTTATACTAGACCATATAATGATCAAAAAATCCAATTAGAAAATACATTAAATGATTGATGCTAACCCACAACTGCACAGAAAGATAGCTTAGCAATCCTAAGGGCAATAAGAAAGGGGGCCCCTTCAGAAAAGTGAGTGCTGATGTGACCAAAAGTGGAACACATAAAGCTTGCAAGGCTCTGTGTCCATCAACAGAGGGATCACTTTAAAAATCATCCTGCTGGTCATTTCTTACAGAGCAATAATATTCCATAATATTCATATACCATAATTTATTCGGCCATTTTCCAATTGATGGGCATCTATTCAGTTTCCAATTTCTAGCCACTACAAAAAGGGCTGCCACAAACATTCTTGCACATGTGGGGCCCTTTCCTTCACTTATGATTTCTTTGGGATATAAGCCCAATAGAAATGCTGCTGGGTCAAAGGGTATGCACAGTTTGATAACTTTTTGAGTGTAGTTCCAAATTGCTCTCCAGAATGGCTGTATCCGTTCAAAGCTCCACCAACAACGCATCAGTGTCCCAGCCTTCCCACATCCCCTCCAATATTCATCATTAACTTTTCCTGTCATTTTAGCCAATCTAACAGGTGTGTAGTGGTACCTCAGGGTTGTCTTGATTTGCATTTCTCTTAGATCAGTATTTTTTAAACACTATTAAAAATTATTTAAAATTTAACTCTCTAACAACTGAAAGCAGTGACTAAAGGAAAAAACAGACTTTCCACAAGAACTACATCAATTCCTATTTAAAAAGTTGACAAATGCAATAAAATTTGTAAAGTAAAAATGAAAATAAATGTCAAAGTAAAGTAAAAATGAAATAAAGGCCAGAGAAAAGAATTAAAAGAAAGGAATGAAACAAACATTTATTAAATATCTCCTGTTTGCCAGACACTGTCCTAAGAACTTAAAAAATATCATCTCACAATTCTCTCAACAATCCTGAGAGGTAGGATAAAGGAGAATATTTAGAAGAAAAATGGTAAACCTTATTTAAGTAATGGACTTCCTGAAAACTAGAATAGATGAAAGAGAAATTAATTGCTCTAAAAATAGCAGAAAGTATTTGAATAATGCTTAAAGTTTAAAAAACATAAAAGAAAAATTCAACTACCTGATATAAAAAAATAACTGATCTAAAGATAGATCATGGATAAATAATTTAAGAATTATCAAACTCCCTACAAAACTTAAAAAAAAAAGACTTGGTCACTCTACATTAAAAAACCATAAATGAAAATTACCTATGTTCTATTAGAAACAGAGTTAAAATAAAAGAAGAAAGAATCCATAAGGAAAAATTGATATACATGTGTGTATATGTGCTATCTGTGTACATATCATAGCCAAAATTCTACATATTTCTCACTGTATAGTTTTCAAAATACTTCTACAAATCTCTATTAAACTGCTCACAAATATCTAACCATGTAGGTAAGTTTCTTAGAAATATAACACACTCTCATTTTCTTCATTTTCCCTTGTTGTGTTTCTCCCTTCTCCATAATGTTTTCCATTCTGACCAGTTCTAATATTGACTCATATCCATTTACAAGCTCAAGTATCTCTGTTATCCTAGAGTCTTTATCCCCAGGATCACAGTTATTTGTTCTTCCTCTTTTCCATTTCCTTTTAATTTGCCTGCAAATTTTTTTTTGTGGCTTACCAATACTTTTCCCCTTTACAAATTTGACTCACTGGCTCTAAAATCCTTTTGTTGTGATAATCTAAAACATCAAGTACTACTCTATCTTGTCTTCAAATTTTTCTCTTAAACAGGTGCTGTTTGTCACTCAAAAAAAACTTTCTAGTGGTTTTAACTAGCAATTTGTTAGATTTAGCATTCCAGAGTATATGTCTGGTTTACTTTACTTAGTCAACTTCCTGCAGTCTCTTAAAGATCTTAATAATGTCTTCATACTTTAATCCAATTTACTTTATGAGCACAACTCTCTTTTGATAGTCTTTTTAAAAATATAACACATCCAGGTTTTTCTCTTAAAGTTCTCCACCTTTGCCCTCCATTCCATTATACTTTTTGTCATGTTCCTTCAGAAGATTCTTTTCATGTTTAAATATTGAAAACTTTTCCCCTTCCCTGGAGCATTCCCTTTACACCAGACTTTCAACACAAGTTATTGGCATTTAAAGCCTTCTCTCCTTCATAAATGACTTCAGTCTTCTCATTTACTGTCATCTTCTATCTTAATAGTGAATTATAGAATTATTTTGGAGGGTATAATGGCTCTGACATTTTGGTTCCCTCCCTTAATCTTTTGTTTCCTTCAAGACTCAATTCAAGCACTACCTTCTTAGTAGGCCTTTCCTTTTTCCTCCAACTGCTTGTACCTTTCTTTACCTTGTTTCTGCCTTCTATAGGTCTTGTTATATGTGTATGTGTACATGTTATCTTTCCCAGAATCCCTAGTGATTAATGCCTTATCATGCCTCATAAAATATACTTTTTTCAAAAAAAAAGTTTTAAACTAAATGGATTTAGAATTTGTTGATCTTGACCAAGGAGCAGATATTAAAAGTTGATATCTGTTTCAAAGGATATCAAAAGTGGAATTCTCAATGGAAGAAGAAGAGGAAGGGATAGAGGAAGAGAAGAGAGGGAGAAAGGAGACTCTTTTCCCACAATTTATCCCTCTCTTGACCACAGCTGTGCAAGAACCCATCTGGGAAATCTCTTCACCATTGGGGGTGTCCTCCCCATTTGCCTTAGCAATTTCCCTGGGCTTTTTGATTGCTAACAGGGCTTAGATAAAATAAAAATCAAGAACTCTATTATTTCCAGGGAAATGGAGGACCCATAGCCTTTAGCATCTGTGCTGTTCCCACACCCAACACTGTCTGTCATCTTAACTAAGTAAGTAACCTCAAGACTTCTGGACCTTGCCATCACTCTGCTGCTGAAACCTAGTACTTCTGCTTCTCCTTTAGATGAACTTTTTAAAATATATTGTCTCCATGCAATCAGAATGTGAATTCATTGAGAAAATGAATTGCTTTACTTTTCCCCTTTGTTTTCCTAGAGCTAAGCCCTGCTCTTGACACATAGTAAATTCTTCATGAATGCTTTTTTTATTCACTCATTTTCTGCTCTGTTTTAGAAAAAATATAAACAAGCTGAAATATGTCTGGGGAAAGAATGGTGAGATGACTAGAGCACTGATAAGGATCAAATGAAGTAACTAGGGATATTTTAGGCTGGAAAAAAATAGATATAACAATCATGATAGCTGTGTTTCAGAATATGAAGATATAATTTGGATTACTCTGGTTCTGCTTAGCCATACAAAACAGAACTGGGAACAATGGGTAGAAGTTAGAAGGAAGCACATTCAGACTTAATGCAAAGAAAAAGTTCTGAAAATTAGTATTATCCAAAGTGAAATGGGCTCTCTCTGGGGTTAGAGGATTCTCTCTTATTGGCCTTCTATGGATAACCACATGTTAGGTTTGTTTTAAAAATAATTTTTGTCTCTGAAATCTACTCCAGCAATGAAATTCTATAAATCAATAATCTGTGCATCATTGAGCCATCATTTTATCTCTCGGACTCCATTTTTCCATCACCAAAATGAGAATTAATTGGTTGATCTCCAAAGTCCCTTAGCTTTAAATCCTATAGTCTTAAGTAGATGTCCCCCTAACAATATAAAAAGAGATTTCTTTTTTTTAATTACAGAAGTTTTCTGCTGGTTTGACCAGTAAAGTTAGCAGAATTCTGGACAAAATGCAATGATGATATGATGATGATAATGACAGTGATGATGATGATGATGATGATGATGTAATAGCAATGGCTTCCAAATTTTCATATTTATTTCTATTTATCTCTATTCATCTCCATTTTGCATCTGCTGCTTTGTCTATTTCAGCTCTACAAAATAATAACTGTTTTCCTTCCTCCACTCTAGCCCTACTGCTTTTCTGCTTCATTTTGTGTGTTGTCTTCCCCAATTGAATCATAATCTCCTTGAGGAAAGGGACTATTTTTCTATTAATTCTCACCCCAGTGTTTAGCATAGTGCTCGGCACATAGTAGGAGCTCAATGTATACTGCATCAGACACTTGATGTTTAAGAGGAAAATGAGTATTTTTACATAGTTTCATTAGTTATCTTCACTTTTCTCCCATATACCATTCAAAAGTATACTCAAAAGTTTACTCAGATCTTCCTCAAACCCAAGAATGTGGTCATCAGACCAAAAAACATGTTTCTCTTAAGGTAGATGCTAAGGAACTTTACATAAAAGCTCTTTTAAAATTATATCAAGTTCCATTTTATTCAATACTATTATATGGTACCATCTTCCTCTGTTCATTTTTCTCTTTCTTATAGTGTACTTTAAAATGTCTAGAAGTAGTGTCTTTAGTATTGACATTCTATTTCTTATCTGATAATCTTGACCCTTTCTCTGCAAATCTTGCTCATGTCATTTCTGAATTTTGTTATTTTTGCCCAAAGATTTGCACTTCTAATAATTTTGTATTGTATTGTTTTCTTGGATGCATGTAGTTATATTCCTGTTATTTACCCCATCAGAAAGTGAACTCTTTGAGGGAAGAAACAGTGCTTTTGCCTTTTTTTGCTCAAGACAGTGCCTAAGTTTTAGGATAGTGTTTAAATGTTTGGTGACATTCATTTAAAAAAAAAAGAATAAGACATTTCCCCTTTGCTCATCCCTTTTGTTGTTTGGCCATTTCAATTGTGACTGACTCACTGTGACCCCATTTGAGGTTTTCTTGATATTTCTTGTCATTTCCTTCTCCAGCTCATTTTACAGATGAGGAAACTGAGGTAAACATGGTTAAGTGACTTGCCTGTGTCACATAGCCAGTAAGTGTCTGAGACCCCATTTGAACTCAGGAAGGTTCCTGACTCCAGAGACATTACTCTGTCTCCACTATGCCACATGGCTGTCCCCTACATCTGCTTTGAGGAAGAGTACTTTTTTCCCCAGGTCAACCAGTAAGTGAGGTAAGAGTTAACAGGCAGCCTTACAGTACATGGAGGTAAGTGAAACCCAGTAGCACACAAATAGGAACTGGGACTCAATATCACTGCATCAAAAAATAGGTTAAATAATCACACCATGGAAGATAGGGGTCAGGAGGTGGAAAAACTGATACAGGATGAAGGATGAAATAATCTATACAACCTGAAAGATCAAAGAACAAGCCAGGTAATATTTTACTAGACAGGAGCTTTTTCTTTGCTACCTATGCTTTTAAATCAGCTCATTACCTGACTATCATGTTGCTTTCTAAAATTTTTAAAGGGACAATGCTATCATCTGATGGGATTTATACACAGTCCACACTGTTTACATTTATGTTCAAATAAGTGTCCTTCGATCCTAGATTCTTATGGGCTCATACCAAGCATTTGGCATTTTGGGTTAAATAATTTCCAACTTTGTTTGCTTTTCCCAAGACTTTGTTAATCCATCCCCTTCACTCCCTACACTGCAGCACCATCTACTTGTTCTGGACAGGAAAGGTTTGACATTCTTAACACTTTTACCCCTGCTCCCATTTCTTTGAAGAAACCTTTTTGAACATGATGAGGTCCCTTCTGATCATGAACCTAGATCAAAATTTTATTTATTTATTTTGAACACCAACATTATGTGCAAAAAACAAAAACAAACAAACAACAACAAAAAACACAGCAGTAGTGAGGAGGAGGATGAAGAGAATGTACCAAATCCTGGTCTTTCCTGGCTTCAAGTGTTATGTTATTCTCTTCTCCCTGTATTTTTACTTCTCTAAATTCTGTCTAGCATTGATCTCATATAAAAACAAGGCAAAGGATAAAATTTATATAAGGGCTTTAATATTTACATAATTGCACTTTTTATTTTTCTTAGTAAATCTATTAGGTCAGTACTATTATTATCCCTATTTTGCTGCTTTTCCTTCATTCTCAAAAAAGACCATAACATCAGGAAGGTGATATCAGGACTCGCAAGTGAATTGGATTTAAGTGAGACAGGGTTATGCAAAGAGACCTATTTTACTCTTTCTTCCTGAATTTGAGTCCAAAGGCCAGATATAGATCAGTTCAACTAGAGATGTCCCCAGATGCAGTGAGAGATATTGGCCTTTTAAAGTTAAGATCTTTTCTAGATCTCCATTTGTCTGAGGCAAAAGCCCATTCAATAATTAAGGTTAGGGAAGGAATGAGGCAAAAAACATGACCTGTTTTATCTAGTAAAAAATATCACTCTGAGAAGGAAAAACCCTCAGGATTTCTCGCCAAAACAGAAAAAAAAATGCCATTTATATATTCACTATTTCCTATCAAAGTCCAAAAAAATAACCTAAAAAGTCTTGGTCTGGGACAATCACTGAGAGCCAAAGTTATTTGGGTCCTTAAAAAAAAAGAAATCTAGCTCATAAAACCCAAGATATCTTGCCAGGTTTATTATCCCCATTTTATAGATAATAAAACTGAGGCTAAGAGGTTAAATGACTCAAAGCCACAGAGATAGTATCTTAAGAAGGATTCAAAACCAAGGAATTATCTTTAGTTTTTCACTCTATTAATTTTCTTGGGCTATTACTTTTCCATTTCCTCTGCAATTTCAAAGTTGCTGGAATTTGTTTTTTTAAGCGAATCTACTACATCTCCTTTCATTAACAACTCCTTTCTTCCTTTTTTCTTGCCACATCCCTTGTTCAGCCCTAGTCACCTTCTCTCATAGTTTTTACTTTTTTTATTTCTACCTCTACTAGAAGTTTGCTTTCTTTCTCTTCTACCCACCTACCCCATTTTCTCCCGGAACCCAGATTTACTTCCCCTTCCTCTCTTCTTCCTGCCCCAGGTAGCTTCCCTACAGGCATTCCTACAGATATGATTAACCAACCTTATTGTTTGATTTCCCCTTTCATTCTGAGTCATTACATCTGACCTTGCTGGATCTGCTTCTCTTTTAATAAAACATTATTGGGATAGCTTGCATAGGTACAGTTAACCTTTCTTATAGACTTGACCCAAAAAGTTCATTATTAATAAGGTGGCGTCAATTTGGAGAGATCTCTTTTGTGGAATTCCCAAAGGAATGGTTTTTCTCTTCACAGAGGCTATATACAGCCTTACTTATAGAAGAAAAAAATCTAAGACTTCTAAGTCCATTTCCTCCAAATCTGAAACATGTTTCCACAATATTCAGGATTCTAAGAATCTACAAGAGGTATATATTTGTAAAAATAGATGGAACCAGCAGCATTAGCTTTTTCCAAGTTCTCATAAATATACGTTTTGCTTTTATCCTGCTATCTGTTTTTATTACAGGTACATAACTGTTTTCTGTGAAACCTCTTTGACATAGGAGAAAGGTGAAGCTTATAAACTCTTTTAGATCATTGTTTATAAATGCTTAAAATAAAACACACAGTATAGATAGATATGATAGATATATGTATATGTATGTTTGTATGTACATTTTTATATTTTTTTAATTCACAAACTAAAGATTAAAAACCTCTAGTTTAGATGTACTATTTTGTCCTGTTTATAAAGTCATACACATTCAAGAACTAAAAAGAACCTTAGAGACATAATATATGTAGGCCAAACCTGTCATTATACATATAAAGTATCAAGAGGGATCATAGAGTCATAGGTCCAGAACTCAAAAGCACCTTAAAGTTCATCTGGTCCAGGTCAAGGATGCTAGCTCTTACTGACTTTGGAGAGTTCAGTTTTCAGTGTTTGCATTTAATGTGTTGGAAATCGGCGAAGGCTACCAATTAGGGCTTGTTTTGTTTTCTTGTTGTTGGCTATCTGAGACTTAAGAAAGTGAGAGAAAATTTAACACAGAAATTAGACTTAAAAGTATGTCCTGTGTATATTTTCCCCTGGGAGTCAGTTGTATCAGCAGACCTCTCTTTTTTTTCCTTCTTTTTTTAAGATAAGAAAATTGAGGTATGGAGAATATATAGTTGATATGTCCAAGCCATAAAGATAAAAAAAAAAAAGCAGAGCCAGGATTTAAATACTGATCCTCTGATGTCAAATGTTACCTTCCAAACATCACCTCCACAGTGGTCACAGACCCAGAATTTGAGATCAGGTCTTATCTGAAGCTTCTGCATATACCATTACACTGCACTGGCTCTCCATTTTTGCTCCTAGTCTGGATTTCACCTCCATAATTCTGCCCACTCACACCTGGTCTTGTTGCCTCAAGTCTCAACTTGTCTAGGATAACAGTTCTTTGAATCTTAAGAATAACCATATTATACCGTTTCATCCACCCAATCAAAATATTTCATTTATTTTCTTTACTCTGCTCCTTACCTGAACTTCTTGCTAAGACTGAAATACTTGTGAACCTTGGATTCTTCCACCTTTACTAGCTTTCCTTGATCAAAGCTTCAAGAAGAGAGTTAACAGCCAGAATCCTCTTGCTGCTTTTTTCCTGATGGTCCCAAGGAAACTGAGCATCTCCTAGCAGCCTGCTCTGACCTGGTCAACCTTGTCAGTCCCAGAGTCCCAACCTGAGTCATGACACAAAATACTTTTATTTTTGGATAATGCATGGAAATGTGTCCCTGGCATTGCTGAGAAAGATGATTATTAGAAACTAATGATTTGGGGAAATTCAGAGTTCTCACTTTTTCTCATTTCATGATCTCAGTTTTTGACGATTGAGTTAACATTCTCTTCTATCAATCTCACCAAACTTAAAAGGAATTGCTAGTCTAAGGTGAATTTCATTCAATCAAGCTTGGATGGAGACAGATCCTTTCATCTAAATTCCTCAAGACTGGAAGTGATTTGGGTATAGACGTAGTCTCTCTGTCCAAGAGTAGCATGATGTCATTCTCAGTCCCTTATTGTAATAAGCTTATTTCTCTTTGTAAAGTTCACCCCCCACTAAACTGTTAACCAGTTAGAGTTGATTGCCATTTGATGGACTTTCTCTTGTCCAAAAGCATATAAACCTAATAAAGTAGTCAGGTAGTCTCTTTTTGACACAATGGAAAGACAGCCTTTTTTGGTCAATGTCTGCCAGCTATGATTGATAAAATTGATTATAATTTACCCAAAAACTTTGTCTCTTGAAATGATTTTAGGGATTACATACTTTCTACTCTGCTGGCTAGAACCCTCTTCTGCCTATGGACAGAAAGTACCTATTAGATATGCCCTTTCTTACAGTTTTAATTAAAACTTATATAACCCAATTCAAACCTTGGGATCCAGTTTGCCATACACAAAAATCTCTCTCATATTAAAAAAAAATAACACTTTCTTTTAGAAGTGCTCTTTCTGATCTTAGAGGAGGGAAAGGGCCCTACATGTGCAAGAATGTTTGTGGCAGCCCTTTTTGTAGTGGCTAGAAACTGGAAACTGAATGGATGACCATCAATTGGAGAGTGGCTGAATAAATTATGGTATATGAATGTTATGGAATATTATTGCTCTGTAAGAAACGACCAGCAGGATGATTTCAGAGAGGCCTGGAGAGATTTGCATGAATTAATGCTGAGTGAAATGAGCAGAACCAGGAGATCATTATACATGTCAACAACAATACTATATGATGATCAACTCTGATGGACATGGCTCTATGCAACAAAGAAATATCTCAAAACAGTTCCAATTGTTCAGTGAAGAAAACCATATACACCCAGAGAGAGGGATATGAAATGTGGACCACAACATAACATTTTCATGCTCTCTAATGATGGTTGCTTGCATTGTGTTTCCTTTCTCTGATTTTTTTTTCTTGTAGATAGGATTTTTCTTGCGAAACAACTTGTCAAGTATCTTATTATTAACATGTAGTGGACTTCCTGCCATCTAGGGGAGGGGAGGGGACTGGGGGTAAAATCTGTAACGGAAAGCTTTGTAAAGATCAATACTGAGGAACTACCCATACATATGTTATACAAATAAAAAGCTTTAATAAAAAAAAGAAAAAAGAAAAAAATGAAAACAAAAAACAAAATGCTCTTTCTTTCCTGAAGAGAATGAATAACTAAAGTCAGTAGTGGGGATAAACATAAAATTCTTTCTCCTATAGTCCTATGGATCATATTCTCCTTGCATGTTTTCTAAAATAAAGGCATTTTTTTAGCTTATCTGAAACTGCCTTGTTTATAGGAATTTGAACTCCTTTAAATATGTTCACTCCCTTCCCTTGTCATCATATAGAGAGACAGACAGACAGACAGATTGGGAAGATAGATAGATAGATACATATTCAGATAGATAGATGATAGATAAGCAGATAGACAGATGATACATAGATATATAATAAATAGATAGGCAGGTAGGTAGATAGATATTCACATAGATAGATAGACAGCTAGACAGACATTATTTCTACCATTTAGAATGAAAATTCTCTGTCTGTCTATAGGATGGTGCCTGGCACATAGTAAGTACTTAGGATGATAGACAATACATCCCTCAGATATCAGCCAATCAACTCTCTCTTTTTACAAATGAAGAAACTGAGGTCCAAGAGAAGGCCCAAGGATACAGAATTATTCAGCATTGGAGACAGGATTGGAACCCTGAATCACCAACTGCAGAGTCATTGTTCTTTCCTGATTACTATTTTTCTCATTTATTCATCAGTCATCAGTCTAATCCTGTAAAAAGAATCCAGAGTCAAATCCTAGTTTGCTATCTCAGCTCTGCCAGTTTAGTACCTGTTTGACTTTAGCCAAATTGCCTCACCTCTCTGGATCTCTGGCCATTTCTCTGAAAAATGAGGAGGCTGGACTATGATTGCAAGGTTCCTTTAAGCTTTAAATCCCCTGATCCTTTGCTAAACAGGTTCCCTCATCTCCTATGAAGTGGGTACTCACAATGAAACTTTATGTGAAGGAATAAACATTTTTCCTTTCCCTCCCCGAGGCTTCATGGGTTAATCTCTACTTCTCTTTCTGTTCTCTCCCTGTGTATCCCAGAAGACAAAAACTGACAGCTGCATCATCTTCCTTCTGTCCTTCTCCCTTTTCTTCCTTCCCCTTTTGGGGTGTGCGTGCCTCCCCTTCACAATACTCTTCCAGCTCTCCAGCTTCTTCTTGTCATTCTTCTTCCATTTTCTCATTTGTTGTCAGGAGCAGATACTTACCATGCTTCTGGCCCCAGACAAGCGTAAAAAGTTCAGGTCTGTACACTCCAGACTCCCACAGGTACGAAGTGATGCTCTTGAAGCCCAGTGTTCTGCAGAGCCTGTTCCTGAACCAAGCAGTCACCATCCATCATCTCCTCCACCCCCTGTCCTGTCTGAGTTTCTGCAGCACCTCCTTAATGATTCACTTTTTTTCTGAATAGAGGCCGTGTTGCTTTATTACTAATAGTCATCACATATAAAGATGAGGCTATAGAATCATAGAACTGAGTAGAATTTTGCATTTTGCAAATGAAGAATTGGAAGCTTGTGGAAGTTCCATGAGCATCGGAGACAGAATTTGAACCCATGCTCCCTGATTCCCAGTTCAATTCTATTACCATTCTATTACACTAATTATTAGCTCAGTTGATCTCAGAACAATTCTATAAATACAGGAATGTCAGGTGTAATATTATACCCATTTAACAGATATGGAAGGGAAGCTAAGCTATGGTGAAGTTAAGTAACTTTCTCAACACCACATGTTAATTAATCAGAGCCCCAAACATAGACCCCAGATTTTTCTGATTTTTTTTAAAAATCTAGTGTGTTTTTCATTATACCACTCTGATAATGGAAATTTTCCAAAAAAGTAAAAGTCTATGACCCTAAATAATATACTATCCTCATATTATCATTCCATTATACTCCCCTGTTGATCTTCTGTTCCAGCATATTAAAATTACACTTAGTAACCAGAAATTTCATATTCCATTCTCATAATGTTGTGTATTCTCTAGATTTTGGCTTGCAATTTTGCCTCCAAGACTTTTTTGGCAAACTGGTTCGGTCTCCCAGCTTTTTCTTAAGAAAGATTTGCTTTGAGTGTTTCCTTGGACCAACCAATTGTATTTCCAGAGGAAGGGCAGATAGATATGCTTGAATCAAAGTTCTATTAAGTGTTTCTAGGTCTTTTTTTCCCCAAAGCATTAATAAAACCCAAAACACATTTTGTCCAGTACACTTTCCCATCATTTTAAATCCCAGTGTATCTGAAAGGAAATGTAATCCACATGTTTCTTATTCATTTACACTTAACTCATCAAAACACAGTTCCACACTAGCTGCTTGATGTCCAAGTGTCCTTCTGAAATCTTCTTCTTAACAGCTGGAAGTCCTGAGTTGCCAAAGGATGTAGAGTTAAATCTTGGCAGTCTCCATTCTTCATCAGATTTAGTCAATATGTCCTGCACAAGTTAAATGTGGAAAATGGAGGCAAGCATGGCTACCAATTCTCCATCAATTTGGTGGTAGTTGTTATAACAAGGCTTCTTAAACCGTTACCCTCATATGAGGTTGTGTAACTGAACATGGACGTGAAAATTTGCCAATAGTAAAAGGTATCAAAAATTTTGCCAAGATTTAATTCTTATGTAAAAATAAAGCACATCATTAGTATGCAAATTTGCTTTTGTCTTCAATAAAGGGTAAAATTACATGTATACCAAATAAATATTTTTTAAAATTTCTTTATGATTTATTATGAGTAAATGTTTGATTTGTGTACCTATTTTACATACCTTTATAACAAGGATCATGTGAAAATTTCTGGGGTGAAAAAGCATTGCAAATAGAAAAAGTTTAAGAAGTCCTGTTCTATATTATAGGTTGTATAACTATGATGCTATATAATGCTGTGGAATGAAAGAGAATTAGGAGCAAAAATGAAGAAGATTGGATTTGAAGTCAGATCTCAGTTTTGAAACTTATTAACTATGTTAATTATGTTTAATTTCTCTAAAATCCAGTCCTCTCATCTGAAAGATGAAGATGAAATTTGCACTGCATACCTTACAGGGTTGTTGTATCAAGTGAACAGAGTTGGTTTTAACCACTGTAAATTATGGCTATTTTTAGTGGTGATGGTGGTCAATAAATTATTGGTCAATGGATTGTAGATTCCATCTTGTGAATTCTAAAGGGATAATGTAAGTAAAGCAATTCTATGGTTTTAAGAAAGAAAGCCACAAGTTTGCTCAATTCAATTCACCAAATGTCATTAAGTCCTTATGATCAAGATACTGTACTAGTTGCTGAGTATACAAAAACAAAAATGAGATGAATTTATGTTCTTCCTCCCTCAGGGAGCTTACAATCTGCAAGGAAAAGAAAACCATAAATATATACAATATATACTAGAATAATACAAATTAATTTGGGGTGGGTAGAACACATCACTGAGGAAATATAAAAAGGCCTCTTGTTAAAAGTGGTTCTTGAGCTGAGTCTGGAAGGGAGCTAGAAATCCCAAGGCATTCTAAATCTAGTACTACTCTGTACAAAATTGTGGAGAGGGGAGATGGGTTGTATAGTGTATGAGGAATAGCAATCAGCTAATTTGGCCTCTAGCAGGAAAAACACCCACTTATTGATATTAAAAGAAATACTGCAGCAAGGTCTTAGGTCATTTACATGACATAGACACCTGGTTCTCCTTTGTCTGCTTCTGAGATGAGTCAGAACTCAAGTGAGGTCCATCCAGGAGCTTCTCACTTTTACCAGAAGTGGAGACTGACTCTAAACATAAAAACTAAGCATTAGGTCTTAAACAATGGGGAGCTGGAGCTCTTAACAAAACCACCAGTTTAAGACAGATCCCAGTGTTTTTGAACACAGTAGTCACAAGAGAGCTAAATTAGGACATGTAATAAAGAGTGGCAAAATTCTTTTGGTCGATGTAATTGTTTCTGCTTACCTGTCTACTCTCCTTTCTGAACAAAAGATCCTACCTACTGTAATAGACTGTCACAATGAGGTGGTGCT
Source organism: Myrmecobius fasciatus (assembly GCA_023553655.1). Taxonomy (NCBI): domain Eukaryota; kingdom Metazoa; phylum Chordata; class Mammalia; order Dasyuromorphia; family Myrmecobiidae; genus Myrmecobius; species Myrmecobius fasciatus. Next base: position 203,234 of record JAJPUD010001708.1, on the reverse strand, counting down.
ATGAATATGACTCAGGAAGACCTGAGTTCAAATCCAGCCTCAGTTAATTATTAGATGTATGACTTTGGGTGAATCACATTTACTTTCAGTTACCTCATATGTAAAATGGGGATAATAATACCTACTACCCAGACTTGGAGGATCAAATGAGATGATATATGTATAAAGTGCTAAGCCCATGAAAGATACTATATAAAATACTAGCTATTATTAACATGAAAGTAACATATAAATGCCATCTATTGCTATTATTCTTGTTACTCATTCACTATTTGAACTATTAGCTCAATTATTTCAATTAATTTATTTACATTTTTCTCCTTTCCCTCCCTCTTATATTCTAAAATACCTGATTCTCTGTTAAGTGCCTTAGGTATCTACTCAAACTTTATTTAGATGTTAATAATAACTCACTAGGGAAATGCACTTCCCTTCCTTCTTTGTAGAAATGAGGAACTCTGCATTTATACTATTGTATATACTGTCTGACACAAATGTTATGTTATATTTTGATTGATTTGACTGAACTGCCTTTTCATCTTTCTTTTACTACAAGGTATGTTCACTGGAGAAGGGAGGAGACAGAAATGTATTTGTAAGTGAAAATGACATAAAACCAAATAGTAATATACATTTAAAAAGGAAAAATATTCACAATTTTCATTTATGCAATACTTTACAAAATCCTTTCTTCATTGCAAACCCTGGGAGATAAGTGGAGGAAATAAAATTGAGGATTTATTCACACAAAGCAAGTGGCTGAGGAGGGATTAAAACCTGGCTTTTCTGATCCATGTCTGGAGATCTATTCAATATGTCAGACTATCTTTAATATAACCTTGGTAGATTAGAAAACAGAAAATACAGAAAGTGGAGAAAACTATCTTACATCAAAAAACTGATGGATGTTTGTCTCTTTCTGAGTCTATAATCCTATAAAACCTGGCAAGATGGTACATCAAAGACATGGTGTTCATTGTCATATTCAATCATTTCTATTTACACCACACCTTTAGAAAATGTTTTTTTTGCTTGAAATTGACCTGCCTTGGGATAATTATAAAATAGAAACCAGAACATTTGTTGGAAAATGAAGCCAGCCATGCCTACAGTGCCAGAAGAGCCTGATGACACACAATTTCATGTTTCTGAAAAGCAAAAGTCATAAAATTGATTGAACAAAAACATGTATTAGATAAGACCAATTCCATGTGCCAAGTTAAGTGAGGAATTGATCCAATTCATGAGATAATTCTGTCCTTAGAATATCTTAATTTGAAATATACAAATAATAAAAGCTAAAAAGTCATGTCTCCTGAATTTCATGAAAAATTCCTTTCAGTATTCTCACTTGGTACATATAGAAACCATAAGCAACTGTGAGTCTCCACAGTCAATGGCTATAGTTCCACAGTGGAAGACAGGGCAGATTATAAACAACCTACCACTTGGCACTGTTGGAGCTCCTCCTACAAAAGGTTCTGTCTAGGGCAGATTAAAAACAGCTGGAATCTTTTGGCAACACAATTGGATAAGAAAGAAGACAGAGGAACACCTATACGTGATGACAAAATAGATTTAAAGTACTTTTTGAGAAAAAATCATTTGATTTTGAGGCAATCACAAAAGACTTCATGTAAAAAGTGCTACTAGAGATAAGTCTTGATGGTGATTATTTGAAGAGTTGAAGATAAGAAAGAAAAATATTCCAGTCATGGGAGACAGTCAGTATTAAAGCACATAGAAGGGAATAATATATAATAAATCTGGGAAATTAGGCTGGTGTAACACATTGTGCAAGGCTTTAAATATCAGGCAGAGGAGTTTGATCACAAAGGTATTAGGTACCCACTGGAATTTATTGAGTAGGGAAATGAGTGTCAGATAGATGGTTTAGGAAAATTATTTAAGTGAATGGATTAAAATGGAGACAGAATTGAGTGAGAGAGACCAATTACAATACTGTTGCAATAGTCCAGATGAAAAGTAAAGCAGACAAATTAGAGTGATATTTATTTGAACAAAGAAAAGGGATGAAATGTGAGGAATATTGTAGAAATTTCAAATTTGATAATGAAGTAGATAAAGAATTGAGTGAGAATCAAGGATGACACAGTTTATAAACTTGTGGGACTGGAAGTACAATAATGATTTCCTCAACAGAAATAATAAAGTTTGGAAAGGGTGTGGATTGGAGAAAGAAAACTAAAGAGTTCTTTTTGGATATGTTTTGAAAAAAAATTAGTTATTTTTGGATGTGTGTATTTTTGTAGTCATAGGACCTGGATCCAAATTCTAGTTCTGCTCTTTACTGCCTGAGCTAATCTAAGCCTTAGTTATCTTATCTGTGAGATTTAACAATTGAACCAAGTGCAGTAATGTGCAAGTAAATATTTAACAACTGACTCTCAAAAATGTGCACATAACACACTTTTAAGTTTAATTTGCACCATTAACATTTTCTCCATCATTTTTGACAAAACAATCAAGTCCTGATTTCTCAGGTGAAAACATTTGTCGTTTGTTTAGTCATTGTCATTTATATTTAACTCTTCATGACTCCATTTGGGGTTTTCTTGGCAGGGATACTTAAGTGGTTTGTCATTTCCTTCTCCAGCTCATTTTACAGATGAGGAATCTGAGGCAAACAAAGTTGAGTGACTTGCCCAGGCTCACACAGCTTAGGAAGTGTCTTCTGGCTTCAGATCCAGCACCATAGCTGCCATGATACCAGTGCCCAAAAATGCTCATACTGAAAATTTGACAATTGATTATGATAAGCTGGTTAGAGCTGGCTCCAGCACAAGCTTGATTAGATTGTCCCCTCCATCCTTAAATCCTGTTCTCAGCCCGTGTGATTATCTTTATCTTTTCATAGATAATCCATCCAAATCAATTACTTTAATATTTGAAGATCACCTTTGTAGCATCTTGCAGGTCTATCTCTTTAGCCCTCATGATCATTATATAACCAGCCCATTGCTTTTTTTTTCTAATAGTACATTGATAATGTTTGTTAGATTATTTCTCATATGCAGGTCATCTTTGGCAATATATTATGATCTACCTCCACCCACCATATGCCTTTCTATTACCCTTTATGTCACATACAACTTCTTCTTAGATGATGGTAGTCTATGCTTTACTACCATATAGCATAATTGGGAGGGGGAATGCCAAAAGATTTTCATATTTTGAAATCTTCCTGAATCTATGAATCTCAACCAGGGTTATCTTCATCCTTTAACTGGGGGAGGAAAGAGTGATGAATGGGGTAAAAGGCAGAAGGCACTTATCTGAAGAACTTTTGAAATTCCATTGGATCAATACAAGCTCAACCAAAGCAGCTGCTTGAGAACCTTGGCAGGACAGTGCCCAGGGTGGAGCCATTTCCTGTCCATTTGGGAACACGTTTCAGGAGACATTAGCAGATGTTTGGCAGATGTTTGGTCTTTTTTCCAGTCAGCCAACAATAACATAGCTCAGAGATGGAGAGGGAAGGAAACTTTTGCAAGTTGGCTGGGGAGGTGGCTGAGACCTTCCCAAAGGGAGAGTGGAAGAGCCAACTCTGGTTTAGCTCTGGTTACTTTTGCAATAGGAGAAAAGGGAATTATATGTGGTTAGTTAGAACACAGAGATTATGATGTTAAAGATTCAGGTTCCCTTCTTGTGTGGGTCATTTAGTTTTTCTTTCTTCACTGGATGTATCATATATTCTTAAGTTCATCTACCTATCTTACAAATCTAAAAATGATTGCTTTCATATGAAATCAGCTCTGTAAGAAAGTAGTAAATGGCCATCACTGAGGCTCTGTAAGTAGAGAATAACTACCCATCCGTCAGGAATGTTGGTGAGAGGCTTCCTTCATTGGGTGAAAGATTAGGCCAGATTCTAAAGATTTTCTAATATCCTACAGAATTAGTCTCAAGGATATGCCTGAGATAGTAGGTGGATTCTAGCTATTAAAATTTATTTGTATTTCATACTAATTCCATAACTTCCTCATAGAAGCATAGGACATTAGAAGTCAACAGGACCAAACCGTGATTCAACAAATTAGGAAGTTAAGGTTGAGAAAAGGGAAGTGACTTGCCCAAAGCTCCCAGCTAGTGAATGGAAAACAAGAAGATAATATGTATTCAGAGAAACATATCCTTAACAAAACAAACTTTGAGAAGGAGAAAATAGGAGATGAGGAATTGGACAGAGGAAATGGAAAAACATATTCCATCTTCTTTCTCAGCACATGTCTTTATTTCCATGATTAGACTTGCCAGTACTCTGGGAAACAGGTATTTTCTAGACTCATAAACCCTCTCTGAAACTTTCCCCATTATTATCTTGACTTTAATAGCCTGTCTCCTGAGAAAGGGCTGAATATTTCAGTCATTTTTCTTACTGCTACTCTTGGACACAGGCTTAAACAAAAGTTGGAAAAGTTAAAAACAGGAGAGGTTTTTAATTGACCACTTGAGGGGAGGAAAGTTAAAAAGAAAGAAAACTAGAGAAAGAAAGTGGAGGAAAGAAATATAAAGTAAACCTCCCCATACTAAGAAAAGGGTTGACAAATGAGGATGGGGGAAAGAGGAGAGAATGAAAAAAGCCTGTGGCAATATCAATGGTGCCTAAGCAAAATTAAACACAGGGAGAAAATACTGACTTAAAAGGTAAGGGGGAAAATTAAAAGCAATACTAAAGTTTCAAAAAGAGAAAAACAAAACTAACTCATAAAGGTAAATGTGAATGGAATAAAAAATCTAATAAAATGAAAAAAGGAAGAATGGAAAAGAAAGCAAAAAATGCACAACCTACTGCTTGTAAGAAACAAATCCAAAATACTAATATAGAGAATCAAAATCACAGACTGGAACAAAATTTATTATTCAGGTGTTCCCTAAAAGTCAGGAATTGTACAATATTAACAGATAATCAAGGAAATTATATTATGCTTAAAGAAACAATACACAACAAACATATATATATAATATGTGGATATAATATATTTATATAACATACTGCACCAAATGGCATAGTTTCTAATACATAAAAAAAGATTAACTCAATTACAAAAAGACATAGTAACATAAAAATAGGAGACTTTATATTCTTCAAGATCTATACTAATTTAAGAGTAAAAGACACAAAAGGTAAAATATGCAATGAACAAATTGTCAAAGATTTTAGAGCTAAAAGTTTACTTTTGAATGGAGCCATTAAAGAATATTCCCATATCATAGCATCTTACAGCACTGTTATAAAAATAGATCATGTACTAGGGCAAAGAAAAATTGTAAATAAATATTTTAAAACAAAAACTTGTTTTTTGTAGAATATAATGAAATAAAAAATTGTAAACAATTCAGGGAGCAGAAGCAAAAGACATAGTTCTAAATAGAGATGTTAATAAAATTCTAATAATGAATGAGTCAAACAAAATCATAGAAACTATTAATAACTATATGAGAGACAATAATAGACAGCAAAATAGTTCTGAGATATAGCTAAAATGATACTCAAAGGAAAAGTTATATCTAAAATCATATATCAACAAAGTAAAAGAAAGAATTAACAAAATAAATAAGCATCTTTTCCATTAGAAATTTTTTTTAAAAATTAAGACCTCAAAATTAGCACAAAGAGAAAATCTTGAAAATTAGAAAAACATGTAAACTCTGAAATAAAAAAAAATATTAAATACTGACAAAAAACAACCCTAAAAATGGATTCTTTTAAAAGATTAATATAAGTTGTTTGTTTTGTTAAACTGTTTATAAAAGAAGGTGGAAAACAAAATTAACAAACTAAGAAATGATCAAAGCAAAATAAAAAATACAGAATAAATAAAAAGAATTATTAGAACTTATTATATAGTTCTATGACAACAAAAATGAGACCTCAAGAAAAATTAATGCTAACATAAAAATAAAATGCCCTAAGTTAACAGAACCAAATTATTGAAGGTGAATGTGACTTACTTCAAAACTTCAAAGACAAAATTCATTATTTTGGGGTACTCCCTCCACTAATTCTATCTGCTATAATCAAAGAAACTTATCACTTTCTAGAAATAAGCCTTTCCTTGTTTGTCTAGATAGATCCTCAGATAATTTTGCTAGCCTTATACAGTACTCAAAGCTCTTTGTGTTTACTAGATCTTATCAAAGTTTCAGTTTTGAAAGAAAAGCTTTTAAGCACCCAAAGTCATAATGGTAGAGTAGGATATCACAGAAAAACTTTAATGTAGTATTAAGATGAAGATATTATTTCTTTTTTTATGGGATCTGCTAGAAATATTTTAGATGAAAGACTTAATTTGTAATAATTTTTGTCAGAGACCCCCTTTAGTAGTGAATCCTATGAACCCCTTTCTAGAATTGTTTTTATTTATTTATTATTATTATTTTGCTTAGGCAATTAGGGTTAAATGACTTGCCCAGGGTCACACAGCTAAGAAGTGTTAAGTGTCTGATATCAGATTTGAACTCAGGTCTTGCTGACTTCAGGACTGGTACTCTAGCCACTGCACCATCTAGCTGGCCTTTAAAATTGTTTTTAAATGAATAAAATAAAATACCTAGAATTACAAAATACCTAGGAAACAAATCATATTGAAATACAATTATCAAGATTTTTTTTTTTTAAGTTCATGAACCTTTCATTAGGAACCTTAGCTTTAATGTCTTTTTAAAACAGTTTTTTTGGATCCTTGCCTTAAGTTTAAAAAAAAAAAGACTCTGAAAATGATCTCTTTAAAAATCCTTTTAAAAATCTGGACTTCTTTCCAAGAAGTCAGGTCCCAAAATCTTTGACTCTGAACTTGATAAAAAAAAAAAAAATAAAAAATCAAGGTGAGTAGGTATTTAAAATGGATCTGAGTTCTAGTGCTAGTTCATCTGTGATCCGGACCAAATCCTATTACCTCCTTTTAGTCTCAGTTAACTTATTTATAAAATGAAGCAATTATATCAGGGCTTCTTTAAAGTTCTTGCTTGTTCTAAAGGTCTGATTCTAATCAAATTCATTTTTAGGATTAGGATATTTAAAATTTTAAATATTGACATCTTGTGGTTGTTTTAGAGAACTACATGATCAAATTAGGGAAATTTCTTTTTTTTGTTTGTTTTAAGGTAACTTTAAAACTCAGAAAGATTTTGGAATTGGTAAAAGGGAGAATTATATTAGTTTTGTCCTACTTCCCTCATTCACACTTTCTTTCTCTTCTCTATTGCTTGCTCTTATATGTGAGATCAAAAGAGGATGAAAGCAAAGGAGCAAGAGGGAGTCACACAATAGAGCAAGGAAATGAAGGGAGGAAAGCCAGGGTGACTGAAGATAGCATTCAGCCTCCAAATGCACTATCTCACATACACACCAGCAGCAGCAGCAGTACTAGCACTGCCATCAGTCAGACAAAGTGAATGTCATACATGAGAGAAACTTGTGGATGAGTTCTTTTGGACACTGCATCAGAGTTAACTTTATAATGGAGGGAGACAATATATGGAAGGTTTCAGCTACAGGTCAGATGAAAAGGACTTGTGGTCCCTAAAATATAGCAGCAAACTAGATAACAATGTTTTATTTCATACAATTTCCACTTATAAAATCATATCAGTTTCTAATTTAGAACCACTTGTGACTTAGGACTTTGTGACAAGAACTTTCTTTTGGGAGTCTTCAAAAGATGTAGTTGTAGGAACAGCTACATGGTATAGTGGATAGAGTGCCAGCCTAGAAGTCAGGTGGACCTGAGTTCAAATCTAGACTCAAACACTACTTCCTAGATGTGTGACTCTGGGCAAATCATTTAACCCCCATTCAATTAGGGTTCCTTTAAAGTTCTTCCTTGTTCTAAAACTCTGATTCTAATCAAATCATTTTTAGGATTAGGATATTTAAAATTTAAATATTGACATCAGCAAAAAAAAAAGATGTAGTTGTAACATTTGCAAGGAGCAGTTGCCAGGCTGCATCTTCACAGAGGTTGCTGTGATGCCCTGAACTGGGAACATTGCTATTTAAAAGACTTTGGGGTTCAGGGTTTTCATCTAGGAGACATCTTAAGGAAGCCTGAGAGGAGATGATGGCAAAAGTGATGGTAGTGTGATTTGCTTTTTTTCTCTCTAGCAGTCCCTTGCAGCTTTAGGTAGGCTAGTTTGCCTTCCCTATAAGTGGCAGCTGGTTGAGAATGGCCCCCCAAAAGCCACCTCCCTCCGTAATTATGAGAGCTAAGCTGAAAGGATCAGTGGTCTAGGAAGTGCTGCCACATCTAGACAAGCACAAATTTCTTGGATCTATTTGCCTGTTGATGGTTGGTGATGATTAATATAGACCCCCTCTCCACAATGATTTCTCCTCTCAGTGGTGAATGCAATAAGTATAAATAGGGGAACACCACCATTTCTAAGGATCTTGGGTTCCAAGGTCCTGTACTATCTCCATCAAGGTCTAAAGACAGATGGCAATCAAGTTTAATTGAGAGACAAAGTCCAATCGAATCCCAGAGAGAGTTTTGTTGTTTTTTAGTGAAAATTCATTCTTGTTTGGGGAAATGGGTAACCTTGGTTCCATCATACCAAATGACTATAAAGAAAGTGGTATCCTCAAGAGAAGCAAGATAGTTTGGAGGCAAGGTAGAGGTTTTTCTCCAAATGAAAAATAATTGGGTTCCATTTTTGACATGTTGCATTTGAGATGCCCTTGGAACACTGAAGATACCCTGAAATGAACTTCCTCCTGACTACTATTTCTTTTCATTGGCTGTACTCTATGCTCTACCTCCTACCTCTTAGTTTTCCTGTCTCCCTTCAAGATAGATCAAATCCAGTCCTCTGAAGGAGGGTCTTCCCAGCCCATCCCTTATCCTCTATTAAGGCCTTTCATCTACTCTATATATATCTTGTAAATATTTAGTCATTTTCATGATGCCCCCCATTAGAATTTAAATTCCTTGAGGGAAGGGACTTTTAATACTTTTATTATGTTGGACAGTCCTGGGCTGGTGTCTTCTGCATCTCACAACTGATTCTAAAATTCTTTGTAGAGACCTTGAGGGTGTCCTTGGAGTGCTTCTGACTTCAGTTCAGCTGCAACAGTTTCTATTGTGATGACATATCCTTAAAGGATATTGGCAGAGATATTTTGAAAGGAATCATCAAATATGATCTTATCAGGCAAAATTAAATCCTGAGATTTTTGTGGCATTTCTGATTTCCATTATTATTCAAGAGTAATCAATTAGTCATCTTCAAATAATATTTATTAACTATACAAATATATAAAGCACAGTTCACAGTTAACTTAAAAGGTCAAGGTTTTTATCTTCTAAGAGCTAACAGTCTAGTCTAAAAAGAATGAAAATATGGTCATCAATCCTTACCAACTAATCTGACTTTATAAAGGGAGTAAAACACATATCATTCCACATAGCCTTCAGAGAGTTTTTATAGTTCCTTTTAAAAAATATTTATTAGGCAAGAAGAGTAGTTAATTTCATTAAAAATTATAATTTTGCTCATTACCAGCATAGGGCAAAGGAGAGGGATTTTGTCCAGTAAAAGGAGTAGTCAGTGCATCTGTGCTAACCACTGGCTGCTCTGGAACAAACTTCTTTTCTGGAGGGTCGCATCTATCCAGCACAATAGATGAATGGTCATTTGGATCCCCGGTACATAAAACCCAGTGGTTTAAGGGCTTTTCAGATTTGTAACAATCAATGTGCGTATGACAAGCAACTTCACATTCTTTTCCAAAATATGTTCTGAGGAAAGAAAAGCAAGAGAACTAATCAAAAAAGGAATTCATTTCAGCATTTAATGGTGAATCAAAAGAAATGTTTAGATATAAAAGTAAAATGCCATGGATGGGGTTGGACTAGTGAGTGCCCACTCTGCCACTTCCTGTGTTGGGAAAGTCATTTCTCTTAGAACCTCCAGTTTCACATCTTTAAAATGGGAGTATTATTACTTTATACTATCTATCTCATAAATATAGGACAATGTGAAAATCAAATCAGAAAACATACGTAAAATAATTTGGAAGCAGTAACACACCACATAAATAGGGGTTTCTATTATAAATTTAAAAGATAACATAGTGTAATACTTAGAGAACTAGCCTTGGAAGTTGGAAGTCCTGTACACTAGCATACTAGTTGTGGAACCATGGTCAAGTTACAATCTCTCAGTGCTCTGAAAGATTGTAACACAAAGATTATAAAATCATGACTGATGAAATCACAGATCCAAACCAAAAGAAAAGATTAAATAATAGAAATTTGAGCTATTAACTCAAAATAAATTTAACTCTGAATTCACTTATGTTATATGTGAAATAGATATGTGCATCTACATATATATGTACAAATATATTTCTACAAAATATTATGGAAACCCTTTAGTAAAATACTTTATGAGGTCCTAAATTCTCAGGTAGATTTAAAATAACTGTTCAGATAGCAAGAAATAAATTGTATGGAATTGTGTCAGATTTCAAGGAATAGCCTCTAAGTGGTAAAATTTTCTCATTTCTTTAAAGGCTTGTGCAATGACATACCATCATTTGTGGATTTTTTTTACTATGTCCTATTAATACACTATGAGCACCTTCCTAATTAACTCTGATCAACATAGAATTTATCAACATTTCCAATAGTATCATTAGGACATCATATTCAAATCCCCCATAAAACTGTCAAAATCTGCTTGATCTTCATTTGGTTCACTATTGATTTTTAAAAAAATCTTTCTGGGATATTAATTGTTACTTCATTAAGTCATTAATTCTTATCACCAGATTTTCATTGAATTAATTAATGGTGTTGGTGGGGATATACATATATTTAATTCACCTAATTCAATAAATATTTATTAATCACTTGCTATGAGCAAGGCACAATGCTAGGCATACTGGAGCCACAAATACAGAAGTTTATAGTTGCTAGCCTCAAAGAACTTAGATCTACTTTTGTTTGTTACTCATTTTTCAACATCAGAAGTACCTTAGAGAATATTTCCTGTTAGCTGCTAGTGCTTGATTTGTATGGCAGTGCTTGATAACAATCTTGGCATTTGCCTGGAGAAATAAAATAAAGTGTTATTTAAGTACTAATTTTAAAAAAATCTTGGCATTGTTGCATTTATAGCTATTAATTAACCATATGAATGTGACCATAATAACCCAAACAATATTCATTGTGACAGGTTGCAAATACCACATCAACATTTCTATAGGTAACATTATGATATTTTAGGAATCAGCATTTTTTTTTCTTTCAGGTAATTCTAGGCAAAAGAAAACAACATGACATCTACATTGATAAGAGAGCTAATTCCATTCTATCTTCTCCAGCATATGATCCTCTTTTCTTATCCCTATTCTTTCAATAATTTTCAATTTATCTCTTTTTCCTGATTGCTTCCCTACTCCCTACAAACATACCTATCTCTTCTCCATCTTCAAAAAGCCCTCACTTGATTCACCCATCCCCACTATCTTATGATGTGTTTCCTCTCTCTTTTGGCTAAACATCTTGAGAAAGCACAGTTGGTGCCTCCACTTCTCATTTATCCCAAACCCCTCTGAAGTTTAACATCTCTTCCAGAAGTTCATTTCCATCATTCAATAGAAACTGCTCCATCCAAGTTACCAAAGTTCTATGAAGTGCCAAATCCAATGGGCTTTTCTTAATCCTCATCCTTCTTGATCTCTCTGTAGCCTCTAACACTGTTAATCACCTTCTTTTCCTCAATTCTCTCTTCTCTCTCGGTTTTTAGTTCACTGTTCTCCCTTAATTCTCCTTCTACTTAATGACTTTTTCATTATCTTTGCTGGATTTAGTTAACTATGAGTTTGTGGATGTCAATAGTGTTTATGATATTTCACTTGGTGATCTCATCAACTCCCTTGGATTTAAACCTCTCTATTCAGGTGATTTTCATATATATTTTTCTACCCTAATCTCTTCTGATCTCCCTGTCTGGTGGTCCAAATATAAATATTGAACATCACAAACCAAATGTCTTTCAAACATTTAAACCTAAAATCAGCACGTTCAAAACTTTCCCACAAAAGCCTCCTTTCTTTCTAACTTCCCCATTTCTAATGAAGACATCACCATCCCCCCAGTCACCCAGAATAACCTCCTCACTATTGACTTTTCCTCTTCACTCTTTGTCTCTGTCTATCTATCTGTCTCTATGTCTCTCTGTCTCTGTCTCTATCTCTGTCTCTCTCTCTCCCCCTACTCTCTCCCTTTCTCTCTCATTGCCCTCCCCTATCTTTGCAACATCTCACATACATCTCCTTCTCTTCTCTGACACTAAAACCACCTTGGTGCAGACCCTTAACATCTCATGCCTGGATTATTACAGTAGCCAACTGGTTGATTTTCAAGTACCTCCTTACTCTAGTTCATCTTCCCAGTTAGTGATCTCTCTAAAGTAGAAATCTGACCCTGTAATCTCCCCATTTAATAAATTATAATGTCTCCATATCATTTCTAGGACCAAATACAAAATTACCTGTTTGTCTTTTAAAGTCCTTCATAACCTGGCTCTCTCCTACGATTATAATCTTCTTAGTCCCATCTACCTTCCATATATTCTGTGATCCAGGGACACTGGATTCCTTATTGTTTCTTACATGATACTCAAACCCTTATGTATTTTCAATGTCTTACCCCACCCCTGGAATTCTCTCCTTCCTGGCTCCCAATACCCTAACTTCTTTCAGGTCCCAAATAAATTCGCATCTTCTACCAAAAGCTTTTCCTAAGCTCCTTTAATAAGTGATGATATCTGCCCTCTAAATTTATCTCTAAGTTCTTCCTTCTATAACTTATTTAAAGGTGATTGTTTGCATGTTATCTCTTCTTGAAATTAAGGATTGTTTTTTATCTTTATATTTCCAGAAGTTTATCCCAGTACCTGGCACATCATAGGCATTTAATAAATGCTTGTTGATTTGATTTGACTTGATAAGAGTAATGGATTTAGAGTAAGGAAGACCTGAATTTAATTCTGATACTCATTCACTGTTTGACCACAGGTGCTATAAGACATAATAATGTCTCTGAACTTTAGGCCATTCCCTAAGACTTATCTATTGTGGAAACATATTAAATTAAAACTTTCTTTTTAGCTCAACTGAAAATATTAAGAAGTAGTATTTTTTCCTACCTAAAACCCTTTTCAGAGTCTTCCTTTTAGGAGAGTGAGTAAAAAAAAAAAAAAAAAAAAGACTAAAGTCTCAAGAAATGCATTATGGGTGGGAACCAAACTCCTAAACTCAGAGTATCTCTCATTTTATTGAGATTTCCTGTCTTCCCCTTCCCTAAAAGCATTAGTCAGTAACCCAGCCAAGGGAAGTGCCTTTTGGTTATTTAGAAAGAATTGTGATACTGAATGTAGGGAGGAGGCCCTTCTCTTTAGTCCTTGTGTAGAACACTCTTGGAAGGAACTGAGCAGTGACTCTTGTTCTGGAATGTTAACCAAAACTTTATTCTAGCATATTACTATTTTCCTTGTTCAGGATTCTGACCTGCTTAGCTTTATGCCATATCATCTTTTAGTCACAGAACTTTCCATAGAAACATGGAAGGATAGATACATTAATACATTGATGATAGTGTTATAAAATGGTACAAGCATTTTGGAAAGCAATTTAGAATAATGCAAATAAATTGACAAAAATGTTCATACCCTTTGAATTAAATACTTCATTACTAGGTTTATATCCCTATCTCTAATATATATATATATATATGTTTATTTATATAATAAAACAACACTTTTTTGTGACAGCAAAGAATTGAAAACAAATCAATGCCTATCAATCAGTGAACAGGTAGACAAATTATGGTATAAAATATAATGGAATATTATTTTATTGCAATAACTTTTTCATATGATGAATAAAAAAGAAAGATCTATAGAAACTGACACAAAGTGAAATAACCAGAGCCAAGGAAATAATGCATACAGTAAGTACAATATAAATGGGAAGAATTACCAAAAAAAAAAAAACCCACCAAAAAATCAAAGTGAATGTAACAAAATTTAAAAGATCAAGCAGAATTCAAATGAAGAGATATGAAAGGATATTGCCAAACTACCCCCTTAGGGTAGGAAGGTGAGTAGAGTCAAGAGCTAGGAGAGTAGGTCAAAAAAAGGCTAAAGTCCCAAGAAATACATTATGGGTGGGAACCAAACTCCTAAACACAGAATATCTCTTATTTTATTGAGATTCTCTGTCTTCCATGTGTGTATGTTGATGTGTGTGTATGTATATATCTACATATGTATACATAAATATATCTTTTCTTAACTGTAGCTTGTTTGGGAGTTTGGGGGAATGAAAGGGAGATGTGTGTGTATGTATATTTGTATATGTATATACTATATTAACTATAGCCTGCTTTGGGGTGGGAAGAGAATGAAAGGGAGAAAAAAAGAATAAAATTAAAAAAGGTGTGCAGCAGAGAACAAAAAAAAACAATTTAGAAGGAAGTAAAGAAAAAATGGACACATAAATTAATTTCTACTAATTTATATACTTTCTTAAATTGGTATTGTTATATATTTTGAATCCTCTCTGATATTTTGCTTGGCACATGATAATGTTCTTTTTTCTTTTGTTTCATTTTGTTTTATATTGCTTTTCTGTTTTTCTTTTTTCTATTCTGTTTCTTCAAATAAAATAAACAAAAAATATTAAAAATAATGCAAAATAAATTAAATAACAAAAAATGAGATTTCCTGTCTTATCCTTCCCCAAAAGCAATTGGTCAGTGACACAGCCAACAGAAATGTCTTTCTGTTATTTAGAAAGATGAAAAGCCAACAAGTGTCACATGTTATATGTTTTTTTAACCCTTTTTCATTGTATCCAGGAGTAATGTTTTTTTTCCTCTTTAAAAATACTATTTATTACAGGGAATGGATTTTTGAGAAAGAGTAAGGGTGGTATATTTGGAATAGCTATGATGATATAAGAAATAGAAGATTTTTTAAAAAAACATTGATTACTATAAAGAGAGCAGTTTTGCATGAATGAGTTGGAAACCAGATTATAGAAAATTAAGAAGAGAATATGAGGTGAAGAAGTGGAGACAACTTTGTAGCCACAAAGGGCAGAGGTGATATGAGGTGATATCAAGAAAGGAAAGATCAAGTGAGGTTTTGGAGAATGGGTGACACATGGACAAGTTTGTAGGCAGTAGAGAAACAGTCAGTAGAAAGAGATTATAGATATTTGTGAGAGTTAGGATGACAGAAGGAGCAATCTGTGGAAGAGTGGGACAGAATAAAAGAGAAAACTTGTGCAATTAGAGGTTTTTGACTTGTCCAAGAAACAAGCCATCTCTTCACATGAGACAGAAATAAAGAAGGCAATAGTGGCAGAAGACATCTGAGTGACAAATATTTAATTAGAAGCATCAGAATGAATCAACTAAAATGAATTTCAATAGGGGTAAACATAAAGGTTTGAATATGGATATAAAAAACATCCCTTCTCAGGCACAATTTGAGGAAAGTATGATTAGGCAGCAATTGTTCTGTAAAGGATCTGGCAGTTTTACAGTGCTGCAAACTCAGTGAGGGTGAACTATGGGAGATAATGGCCAAAAGCTACTGTTAACCTGAGCTACATCATGAGGAGCAAAGCTTCCAGAAATAAGGAGGTGAAGGTCCTGTTTTCTACCCTCAGCAGACCTTATCTGGAGTATTGTGTTCAGTTTTGGGAAACAGTTTGAGAAGGATATAGGTTACAGAATGTACAGAAAAGGGCAAGCAGAGTAGTGAAGGGTCTTGAGCCCATGCCATAAAAAAGACATATATAACTGAAAGAAGAAAAAACTCTGCAAGTCTCTAATAGTTCTCTAAATATTTGAAAAGCTGATATGTGTAGGATTCATGAACCAGTCTGTTTGACCCTAAAGACAAAATAAAAAGCCATAGGTAGAAACTAAGAGGCAAATTTAGGCTTAATGTGAGGGAAAGAAATCTTCCTAATAGAGGTGTCCAAAGTGGAGTGCAATATCTCAGGAAATGGTAGTTTTGCTCTGATTGGAAGTCTTCAAGTGAAAATGGGACTACCATTTGTCAGGTATATTATGGTAGGGATTTCATTTGTGTATAAGCTAGATTAGACTACTACAAAGATTCTTTCTAATTCTCTAATCCTAACTAATAAATTCTTTGATCTTGGGAAATCATAGTTTCACTATCAACACTCTCCTGGGGAAAAACAATCATCCTTACAGGAACTGGAAAGTCTTTATATTCAATGCGCAACCGAGGATCAAAATGAGCAGCTTGCCAGCAAGTAAAAAAGGTGAACTCATCTGTTAGATGAACCTCCTGAAGTGCAGACTTCTTTGTTGAGTTTACCGGTGTCTTAAGGCTACTTCCTAAATAAAACTGAAAAATATCAGGGAGAAAATAGAGTGAGAGCCTAAGTAAAATGATTCTAGACTACGCTCCTTGAGGGCAAAGACTATGTTACTTCTCTTCAATTATTCCTTGTGGTGCTATGAACACTTTAGGCTTCCAATAAATGTTACTGAACAAATGAATTCTATATCTCCAGGGTATCATTGTTCTAGTGCTGGAAAGGACCTCAGAGGCCCATCTAGCCCAAATCATTCATATTACAGATGAGAAAATTGAAGTTTAGGGAAATGACTTGCCCAAAATCATAAAGATAAGAAGCATCAGAATCATATTTAAACCCAGTCCTTTCAATTCTAGACCTGTGCTCTTTTCAATATATCTCATTACCTTCAAAGTATCTTTAAAGAAATGTGTGTCTTCTGTATTTGCAGTTCATCTCACTAGTAAGTAATTCCAGGTGTTATATGGATATTATTCCTCCCCACCACTACTCTCCAATGCATCCAAAATCATCATCATCTTCTTCTTCTTTTTGGTGAGGCAAATGGGGTAAAGTGACTTGCCCAGCATCACAAAACTAGTAAGTGTTTAATGTCTAAAGTCAGATTTGAACCCAGGTACTCCTGACTTGAGGATTGTTACTCTATCCACTGCACCATTATTCAAATACATCATAATGGCCATCAATCTAGTTCTATTTAATCATCAACAAATAATGAATTACTTCTACCAAATAGCTAATTCCTGGTGAGTTTATGTTTCCCTTAATTTAAAGTAGGACTCACTGATAATACTGATGTAATGTTTCAGAATGGTAGGTCTGCCCATAGCATGGATACTACCAGTGATTGAGGAAGATAAAATCATATGGGAGTCACACCTAAGTATATTCTAATTACATACCATCTTATGATCAAAGCCAGCTGTTGTTGCAAGACCAAAAGTCTGCCCATATCTGACAGTTTTACCCAGTGCATTTTCATCTAAGCTATCAAAAAAGAAGGAACAAAATATTAGCTTTTGGATTAGATTTTACATCCTCATAAATCTATATGTTTGTATCCATCTTTACTTATCCTTAATATATCATATTTAATTGTAACATAGGATAATCTTAAATATATAGGCTGCCCTTAAAGTAAGCTCCCTTTGAACTGCAAAAAATAAACTGTGTCCCTGAGCAAGTCACCATGCTTGCTTCAGTTTCCCCATCTGTAAAATGATTTGGAGAAAAAAATGACAAATCACTCTCTCTCATTGCCAAGATAACTCCAAATGTGGTCTTGAAAAGTCAGACACAACTGAAAAACAACTGAAATAAAATTTATATTGGAAAATAATTACTTAGTATCATGAATATTATTAATTAATACTATTTTAATTCCTCTAGACCTCAGTTTTGTCAGCTGTAAAATGAAGGGATTGGATTCAATGACTTCTGGAGTTCCTTCCAGCTCTTGGATTTATTATCCTATGACCTCCATTCATTAAAGGATATTCAGTTGGGAGCATGCTAGAATATTATATGATGTACTGAAATAAAAATATCAATGACTTTTTTAATTGAAATCCCTATAAATAATGTATTTTTAAAATTTCGTTCTACTCATATAACCATATTTTATTCCCTTTTTACTACCACTGTTCTCTTTGTAGTCATGGCATTCATGATTGTTCTCTTAATAAGCATGTGATTATATATGCTATGCTCAAATTTTTACATAAACTGAAGTGAAAAACTTGTCATCTATATTCAGTCTAATACAATATAATCTAACTCTCATGGTTACATAGGAATTTGTCTTACTTGAATGATAACTAGATATGAAAAGTTGTCTTTAGTTTTTTGCTCTTTAAGCAACATTCATTTGTACCAACTCATTCTAGGAGTTGGTACAAATCTTTAGCTGAAAGTGTGCCACCAAATTTCTAATAGTGCAATCTTCTCTCTCCTACTAAAAAATAAAAGTTAGGAGAAGTAGGAGAGAGAAAACCTAAAATGAATTCAGCTCTCTCATAATTAGGTTTCACCTCAATGCTGGCCATACTTCCCATGATAGAAAAAGTATTTTTAAATAATTATGTAAAACTTATAATCTCACTAAAATAACCAAATCTACTTAATTTAAAATGAGCTATAAATATCACTATAAACAACTTATAGCTATATTTCCCACCCAAAATCAAAAACTAAAAATCATTTTATTCATCCTGTTGAAGATATATCTAAATCTGTTTTCTAAAGGATAAATCCCATAAAAAGAAAGTCAGGTTACATTAAATTATTGTAAAGGTAATCTCATGCCATACCTCAAAAAATAAATTGGAATGCAAGAGAAAAGTATATTTTTAAAAATCAAAATATTTTAAGAAGAATATTTTTAAAAATTAATTGTAGCACCTTATTTATTTATTTATATTGGATACCCCAAAAGTTTTAATGTAGCTATTACCATTACTGCTCAGCAAAATTAAGATTTGAGGGATAGTAGAGTATACACTTCAATTCTTCTTACATAAAATGTATAGGTTAAATACATATTTAATGTGTGAGAGATTGAGAGAGAGTGTTGTATAATGATTGGTATTCTAACTCTGGCTGTATCATTTCACATCCCTTGGTCTTATCTTCTCCATCTGGAAATGGGATGGGTGGGACTGATGTCCTCAAAGGACCTTTCCAGCTAAAAATTCCATAAGGGATAGAGGAAGAAAAATCATTTTCTTTCCATCTTGCAAAAATCTATTTTCTTTAATAGTAATAGAAAAAATTAGGAAGACCTGGACGGAGAAGATAGGAAGCTGTGCTCCTCTGTTCACAAAATACCTAATTTGAAACATAAATTTCCATATCTGAAAAATTGTCTACATTTTTACCCAAGGTAATTTTTTTTAATATTATAGGATAGTAAATAAATTTAGAATTGAACAGGACCTTAAAGATCATTTTATCAAAAAATGGCCAACTTGTGGTCAGTGGAACATGTGGCCTGCAACATTCCCAAATGTAGCCAAATAGGTAAAAATTAATAGGGAAATATTTAACAAAATAAATAAAAATATGGAAGAATGCTAAATTATGGTTTTCTAAGTCAATACATGGTTCACAAAGATCCATTTCTATTTGAGTTCAACATCACTGATCTAATCCATCTCAGACATAAGGAAACTCTGGCCATAAGAAGTTAAGTGACTTCCCAAGTTTACACAGTGAACAAAGAAGGGATTTAAGTTCAGCTCCTCACACTTAAAATTCAATACTTTTTATTTTATCATAGACTACATTCTTCTATGATAAAATATTATTATCAGAATTAAACTTGGGGAATCCATTCTTCCATGAAGAAATTAAGTAATTGTTATAGTAGTGGGATCTTGTATTTAGTTAGTGGATTATATATTTAAGTTATATATTTTTAGGGTTAGTGTACTTAATACAAAAGTTAAGTAAGAATTAAGCCTATCCTGGCCAAGTATATCTAGCCATTTCTTATAGCTATTAACACATGTTAGAGGCAAGAATGAGTAGATTTCCAGTCTGGCTGAACTGGAGTGCTAAAACTTGTTTATAGCATGGAGCTAACAGCTTTGGCCTTAATCCTTCCCTTTTCCTTTTTTTCTCTTTTGGTCCAGACCTGTGATTTCATTGGTGTGGATAACTCCAGATGATAAAATTTTTCAATCTATGCAAATACACAGCTTTCCATAATGTATGGTCCTAGAGAGTCACCTGGGACACAGTTACTAAGTTAAATTATATATAATAAATATCAGGGATAAATTCAAATCCAGAACCATGGAGCCCAAATTCAGTGCTTTTTTTATTATACTATGCCAATCTTGAAAAGTTGTAATTGAAGGAACAGAGATGGCAATGTCTGGGTCCTTTTGGTTATTTTGGCTCCCTCTGTGCTCTTAGATTTTTTATGTATCACTATGCTATATTAATTTTCATTTGAGAGTCATATATATATGTGTATATATATATATGCATAAATTGTGACTCTTTGAGAAAAGCAATCATAGTTTCATTGTCTGTCCATATTGCTCTGCAATGAGGTACTCAAAGAACATTTACTGATTAAGTAATCATCTTCAAAGAAGCTAAGGAAATAGAGGTTTGTGGGGAAGGCAGAGCATGAGTAGCAAAGTAGAGGATGAAATGAAAAAATAGATAAGTACCAAGGAAATTTCAGCTTTTATGATTGCAGAATCACTAGATTATATTTTGCCCTTTGATCTTCCTTTCCTGGAAGATAATGGAAAATGCTAAGTCCTTGATGCTTTATTATTGTTGTCTGTCCTTCATTCTCAAAAAGGATCATGACATCAGGGAAGTGATGCCATGACAATCAAATGAACTGGATTTAAGTGAGGGAGGCTGTGCAAGGTTACCCACCTTACTTTCCCCTCCAGAGACATCTGGGTTCAATGGAAAGATATAAATCAAGACGACTGGAGATGGCCCTGGATGAAATGAGAGACCTTTAGAAGGTAATGTCTTCACCAGGTCTCAGTTTGACTGAGGCTGCACTCATTTAGTGATTAAGGCTGGCAGCAACTAAGGCAAAGAATCTTTTCTTTCACCCAGTTCAAAAAAATCTAAATGAAGGAATCATTCTGAAAGGGGGAGTTTCTGTCCAAAGCAGAAATGACTACTATTTACATTTTGGACTTCCTCACTCCTTTCTTCCTTTTTTCCTTCCTCCCTGTTTCCTTCCCTCCTTCCTAGCTGCCCTTCATTCCTCCCTTTGTCCATAAAGGATATCATGCCCTTAGTGACAGATGCTCTTAAAAGCATTTTTTTTTCTCTTTTGCACCTCTGCAAAGGAGATATCTTGGAATTTACTGGCTAGATTTCTTTCTTAAGGACCATGCCTTAAATCAAAACCAATCAGATTCTAATTGGCCACCAATAGGTCCTAGGCCAAGCCCCATTTGGTCATTGTTTAGGTCCTTTTTGATTCATTTTGAATGTAAATAACAGTCATTTCTGCCTTGACCAAAAACTCTGAGGATCTTCCCTTAGCAGATCATTCATGCTTTATTATCAAATTAATGCAATATAGATACAAAATGAAAAACATATTTGTTAAACACAAAGTTACCATATTCATTTTCTACTGTTTCATGTGCCTGTGTGTGTGTGGATGTATAATTTGTTCCACTGATCTCCTTTTTTTATTTTTTAGCCAATACCAGATAGTTTTGATGAGTACCTGGTAATAAAGTTAAAAATCTGGTACTGCTAAATTAACTTCCTTTATATTTTTTGTCATTAACTCTTTTGAAATTCTTGGCTTTTTAGTCTTCCAAATGAATTTTATTATTTTTCCTAACTCAATAAATTAATTTTTTGTTAATTTTATTGGGATGACATTAGATAAACAAGTTAATTTAGTTAGAATCGTAGTTTTTATTATATTGGCTCTGCCTATGCACAAACAATTAACATTTCTTCAATTATTTAAATCTGACTTTATTTGAAAAAAAAAAGGTTTTATAATTGTGCATTTTGTTCCTATGTTTATTTTGGCAAGTATATATCCAGGTATTTTATACTGTCTACAATTATTTTAAATGGGGTATCTCTTACTATTTCTTCTTGCAAGCTATTTGTTAGTAATATATAGAAATGCTGATGATTTATTTGGATTTATTTTACATCCTATTACTTTGTTAAAATTATCATTTCAACTAATTTTAGTTGAATCTTTAGAATTTTCCAAGCATGCCATGATATCATGTACAAAAAGAAATAGTTTAACACTTTGAAAGAAATCTCATTTATCAACAGAAGAGGAGCTGTTCCATGTCCCCTGTTCCTTCTACTTACTGGCAAACATTCTAAAAATGAAAAGATCACAGAGATAAATAAGTAATATTTTTATATTCTCAAGAAAGCCAACTCTCCTACACAAAGGGCAATAATGGAAGTTGATAAGTCCAAAGCAAGGTTTCTTAACCTTTTTTGTTTTATGGATGCCTTTGTTAATCTATTGAAGTCTACAGATTCCCCTCTCAAAACAATGGGGACTTTTTAATGCACAAAATAAAATATGTAGAAATTTTGAAGGAAATAAATCAGTTATGTTGAAATAGAATTATCAAAGCATTAAAAAAAATTCATTGACTTCAAGTTAAGAACAACTGGAAAAGCATGAGAATTAAGTCTAGTTTGGTCAGTATATGCAAATTAAATGTAAATGGAGTAAAAAGTCATTTGTAAATGGTTATAGGGACTGCTTGAATTTGCCAGAATACACTGACATTGCCTCAATTGCCATTTGTGCCATGCTATTATTTTTAAAGCACTTATTTTCTATTGCCTCATGTTCTCCAGACCTTCATCACACAATTCTTGAGTAGCTCAGTTCTACTCCTGTTTTCATTTACCCAAAATCCATTTGTTGTAGTGACAGATAATTAAAATGGGCCACTCGAGCTATATCTTTCTAAGAATAAAGGTCCCAGAATCTGTTCCACCCACATACTACATATTTTCATCATCTTGACTAATGAACTATGACATTTTGGACAGAGGGCTTGCCAGTCAGTTCTACCTTTGAAAAATGAAGATAGGTACATAGAATCCTAATGATATTCAATAATAAAAATGAATTCTTTTATATGTTATTTCCCATTATTTTAATCAAGCCACTTCCATCTTTTAGAACATCTTTAGAACACAACTTTAAACTGGTATTTATTTCCAAGATAAAGTAACAAAGTATTGCTACCTTAAAATGATAAATGTGTTTCTACCAATTGGCTTCACACCAGGCATAGCAGTCACTTCACAGGGTACCTCTATGTCATTATTCATGTGTGCTTTCATTTCTTCTGGAGTCACTGCCAATGCTAATCTGCCAAATACAACTTGACCACCTGAAGGATCTTTACAGTCAGGATTCATAATTAATACTTTATCTCCATAATGAATAAGTCCATCTTCAATAACTGAAAGAGTTGTCTGTAATATTAAAAAACACAAAAACAAGAAAAATAATATTCCAAACCACCACTTACAAAAACATTTCACATCAAAAAAATATAATATGTTTCTAGCATGTTTTATGCCCAACTTCCATACCCTCACTTTCCTCTCCAACAATACTGCCAAGCCTGGGATACAATACCTCCCAGATGCTGCCATGAGATTAAGAAAAAAGACAAGACTTGAAATTTCTAATCATCTGTCTGCATTAGCAGAGCTCCCTTCAGATATTGATACTCTGCCTGGCATTATTTTTCAGTCAGTGGTTACCATACTCTTGTTTCTTCCTACTCTCTCCATCTCAGTGATACTGAAACTCTGAAAGCCAAAGAAAGGATTTCCTTCAATGTCCCCTATTATTTCATTCTCATTCACTTTTCCTGGGTCCTCTTAATCTTAGTGCCTTCTCTCCTATATGTATCTTATTGTACATAGATGTTTAAATATTTTACCCCTCTCCTCTCAAGACTATGAACTTTTAGAGAACAAGGACTGCTTCCTTTTTGTTTGTTTTGGTTTTGGTATGTTGTTTTTTTTTAACTTTGCATTCCCAAAACAGCATAGTGTTTGGCACATAATGCATACTTAATCAAAACTTCCTAATATGATTTGACTTGATCATAATCCTCCCTCTTCTTTTCACAAAAGATGTCCCATTCTAATTTGCCTACCTTTTCCACTGTACCCTAATAAACTTCCTTTTAATTTAGACTTCTTCCTTTCTTGCTCCTCCCATTGTCTACCACTCATAGAAAACTGGTTACCCATGGATAATACTGAATCCCTGGCCTTCCTTCTAGTACTGATTGTATCTTTTATCATACCCCAATCCCAACTCATTGGATCTAATAGGAAGTCAGAATACTTCTTGTTCCCCATTACCACTTACAGAGTTTCTTTCCACTGCTATCACTCAGCAACTTTCCTCCTTGGAGGAATCACTCTTTCCAAATTTATAATTCAGTCCAGACGAATCATAGTGACACGGTGACAGTGGCTGTAATCTACTGACCTCCCAGGACATTTTCCTTCCTTTTTCAATGAGCTCAATTCTTAGTTCACAGTTTCCCTTCCTGTCCTAAACTTTGCCTTCATAATAGGAGTCTTCAACACATATGTTGAAATTCTCTCAATTTCCCCAAACTTCCTAGTTCCTCGATTTATTCATATTCATATTGTCTCACCTACAAATGATCTACTTCCATATCGTAGACCTTAGTGAACCAGTTCAACTTTACACTATCCTTAATTTTTAAATCCTTTGTTCTCTTGTCTTATCAATAATCATACCTTTACTCCCAACATCTGTGAGTTTAATTACTGTTCATGTGCTAATGAACAGAATTAGAACAAGAAACTCCAATGATTAGATTTGTTGAGGTTGGGAAGGGAACCTCAAAAGTTTGAGGTCATAGACCAGTGTCTAAGGTATCTCAAAAGAATTTGCAGGCTTGAACCCATTTCCTAGTCAAGGGACAAAGTTTATTGTCATTGTAATGCAGTTACAAGTGGACTAAATTCCAAAAGAAATTAGCAAAATCCTAAGAGAGAGAAAACCCCTTTATGCAGCTTTCTATCCTTGACATGCTATTTCTGCGGCCTAGAGGAGTATTCTCCGGAATTTGGTTATCATTGACCAATAGATTATCTATATGACAGCAATAAACCAAGGAGTGATCTATTCACTATTGTCTCAGAAATTTGATCTATGGAAGTATCTTAAGACCAGAAACTTTCTGATTAAGGAGTGATCTATTCAGAATCAGGCTGATTGGGCATGAGAGTTTCCTGAGGCAGACTCCAAAGCCAGAAGATTAGGATAACTGACTTAACAACAGGGTACCATATTATTTATAAAGTTATCTTTATAAACTGGACAATCACTACACCAAGTTGTATTTCTTTCTAAATGATTACAATAGTAACTGTTTCAAACTTTCTTATCCTAAGACTCCCCCAAAACAAATTCATTTATCTGCTTAGCTGAGAACCTCACCTCATGTTTTATAGAGAAAATTAAGACCATTCACCAAGACCTTCCCGATCTCATACTCATCTCATCTTAAATCTTTCTGCCATTATTTCTGTCTTCTCTGCTCTCTCATAAAGAGGTGGTCTTTCTCCTTAAGCCAAACCCTCTACATATGTTTTAACATCTATGATCCCTCCATTTTTTCTTTCCCTCTCTATTGGTTTCTTCCTTGTTGCCTACATATATTTCCAAGTCTTTATCTTCCTTAAAAAAACTTTTATCTCCTTTTTTGAGTAAGTCCGTTTTTAACAGAGAGCATTGTTTATAACATCTTTGAAAAAGCAAGAAAAAATCCTCCAAACCACCACTAGCAAAAACATTAAACATTTAAAAATATATGCTATACTTCTAGCATATTCTATATCCAACTTCCATAATCTCTCTTTCCTCTCTAATAGTACTGCTAGGCTTGGGACACATTATGTCCAAGTAGCTCCTGGGAAATTAAGATTAAATTGTCATTCAAATGAAACAATTGCTTATTTTATTCTTAGCTATGAAAAGAAATTTAGTAGATAGCTTAAGCATTATTGCTAGGAAATACCTTCCCACATATAAAGGAAGTCTTTTGCTGCAATTAATTCCATTTCCTCTTGAGCAGTTCTTCAATAATAGTTATATGGTTCACATTGTGTATGGACACTGGAGCAGGGAGAACTCAGACTAAAAACTGAAAAACAGTATAAAGGTTCTATCATTCCCTCTATTATGATCTTGTATCTCTCCTCTATGTATCCTTGTGTTCTACCCTTCTTGTATCCTCTTGAATCCTTTATAATTCAAAAAATCACAGATTAGCACATACATATACTTATATGTGGAACTGAGTCAAATTTATAAGAATAAAAGCCATTCCTCAATTGATAAATGGTCAAACTATACGAATAGGAAATTTTCAGAGAAAGAAATCCAAGTTATTAATAGCTATATGAAAAAACACTCAATCACTATAATTGAATAACTACAGAATAAATAGCTGTAAGGTACCACCTCACTCCATCAGATTGGGGTGATCTAGACCAGACCTTCTTAAATTTTTTCTACTTGCAACTGACTTGAGTTTTCACCTGAAGAATTTTTATGTTACCCTAGGTATATAGGTGTGTAAAATAGATATACAAATCAAACATTTACTGAAATTTTATTTTTTATTTTTATTTTATCTTTAATAAAATATTATTTTTAATTAAAAATTAATTTTTTTCTTTATTTACTGATAATAAATCATAATTTCATGTCTCCCACATTCAGTTATGAAATCCTAGATGGGGTCACCACCCATAGTTTAAGAAGCTGAGGTAAAGAGTAAATGATAAGAAGACATCTCAGTAAATAAGCTTCTCCTTCAGGAGAAGGCTATATTTTATATTGGGAGATGAAGACCTCAAAGTGGATCTAATTTCAGAGAGTTTGTATACAAGAAGACCAATTCCACTGAGAGATTATTGTGTCTGTGGACAGCATCCTGCCTAAGGAGAAAGGAAATCAGAGCACCTGAAGGCATCCAATATTTAGAAGGACATAGGAGTGCATGGGAGAGGAAGTTGCATAGCAAATGAGAAAGAAAATCATATGACTGAGAAAAGGACAAGGGATAGAATTGTACCACAGAATTTGGAATACAGGTCAATTTCTACCAAGGAGCAATTGGTTGCAACTTTAGTACTTTCCCCAGGAACTGATACTTCTAAAAAGACACAAGAAAAAAAAAAAAAAAACGGAGTGAGGGACCAAGATCTACAAGATAATAAACTAGTTAAAAGAAGAAACTCAAATTCAATACTTTTAAAGCTTTAATCCTAGAGGAATACAAAGATTGAAAAAAAGAATAAATAAACTCAAAGACCTTGAATCAAAATCTTTTCTAAAAGGATGCAAACTTCTCAAGAACAGGTATCATTTCATTTTTGTCTTTGCATCCTCAAAAGCTGGCATAGTGCTTTGCCTAGCACACTGGAATTAATTAAATGTGTGGGACACTGATTCATTTATAGAAAATATGGTACAATCTGTTTGGTCACCTCTTTTCATATTAATTCACTTTCAATCTTTCAGATTCATCACTGTTCATCTTGCTGAAAGCTTATATCCTCCAACTTTGGGCTCATTATTTGTATTTCCATCTGAACAATTATAGCACCAGCTGAATATCATTGTAATACAAATTAAAATGTGTGAAGTCATGCAACATCAATAACATAAAATAACTTTTGCTTTCTTCCAAACATAAAAAGATAAAATAGAATTTAAAATTACCTGTCTTAAGAGATTTGCAATAAGTATTCTATTTCTTTGTATAAGGAGCTGTCCCTTATCTCTTTTTTCCAAAAAATCTTTCATCATTTCCTGGTTAAATGGAAAAGGAAAAAAGGAAGGGAGAAAATTCGATTTAAAGAACTTAGCAGTATGTACAAGTGTAACTGTTTTTAACTATTTTTAATTTGGTATAGTGATTCTAACAAGTAGAAAGTCAATGTCTTTTACTGAATAACATCTTAATACTTGTCAATTGATTGATTGGCTGACTAATCAATGGTTAGATTGCGCAATATCTGGCATCACTTTAGGCTCTTCATTCAAAAACTTTAAATTCATTTTAAAATTAAATTTGTTGAGCTATTTTCCAGTCCGTCAGTGCACTTTACTAAGATTAATATTAATTGTGTTGGTAGGAATGGTCAGTGGAAGACCACTTTTGAGAAATTTAGGAGATTCTGAAGGAAATCAGCGTGGTGGGTCTGATGAAGGAATAATAAGCATCAGTAAAAGAAAGATTTTGGAGTGGAAATGAGGGGAAAGGCGGAGGAAATGAGTAGGGAGTAGCAATAAACTAAAAGGGAAAAGAAATCCTTATCAAGAGACTGAGGGGAGGGAAGATTTGGAAGATAGGTTTTTGAAGAGGGTGTGGGGCTATATAGTGGTTGTAGGAGATCAGTTTATAAGAACTGAGGAGTTGAAAGAGGAAGCGGATGGTGAAGGGGAAAGAGGGAACTCTCAGTAGTAGATCAGTTCGAACACGCAGCGGTGGGAAGTCAGCAACAACTCCTCAGCCGGTACCTCCTCTAGGAAGATATCTTCGTTCCAGTTGCCCATCCTCACGCAGGTTCGGTAATTCTTTCTCGCCATCTCTACCCTCCAACTGTTCCTACAATTGGTACACTAGCAGCTCTGTTAGCGTTTCCCGTCGCCATGGAGAACTAGAATCCATGAGATTGGTCAGAATCAGCAGCAATGCTGACCAATGGATAAAAGAGGAGGCCATTTCTCAAGTCCTCCTAGTTATCCAGTGGAACCAGATAAAGGCAAGCGGGGCCAATCTTGGGGAAGGGTGGGGGTGGGAAGGAAGGTGAAGCTTAGTGGGTAGGAAAAAATTAATTTGCCCACCTTCTTGGGCTGCATTTTGAGAAAAAAAAATAGTCCAGCAGAGACTCCTCCCTGAAGACAAAAGCTCGTTTAATTACAGGATTGCAGATTTTCATTTGTACTGCAACAACATAAGCAAATTTAGGGAATTAAAAAGAAAGACTGGGATAGGTAGTAATTGAAATCCCGTTAGAGGCTGCACCTTTAAGCTTAACAAAATTGAGTTGTCTTAAAGTTCAAAGCAGAAAGCTTTTCTTAGGTTTGGGGTATATATTGATTTGGGGTATAGGGTTTTGTTGGGTTTGGGTTTGGGAGTGGGTTGATTTGTTTGTTTTGCTTATTTGTTGTCGTTTTGGGTTTGTTTCAAAGTGTACTCTGATCTTCACAGAAAAAAAGTGAACATACAGCTCCACTTTGTGGAGGAGTTAGGAAAATAATTTGTTGGGTTTTGTTTTGTTTTAATTTAAAGCATTGAACTATTTTTATACTAGAACCATGATAATCTTTATAACATTCAGTTCCTTCCCTGAAAATTTCTCTAAAATTTGTGTTTTGAAGGACAAATATGTGTTTTGAAGAATTTGCATAGAGCATTGAATGTGACAATATCTAATATTCATTATGTTTATTATCCTTACTATTTAAAAGTAGACATAAAGTTTCCTGTGGGTACCCTGTGTTCTGGTTTCTATATACTTCATATTTACAAAATATATTGCATGTGTGAATGTGTTAACAAATGTATAAAATATTCTTTTGGTTTTGCTCACTTTATTCTTCATGAGTTTGTACAAGTCTTCCAGAGTTTCTTTGAAACTGCCCCCTTTATAATTTCTTATAGCACAAGGGTATCCTATAACATTAGTGTACCATAATTTATTCAGTCATTCTCCAATAAGTGTGTATCCTCTTTATTTCAATATTTGCCACCATAAAAAAAAGCTGCATGAGTCCTTTTTTTTTTCCTTTGATGTCTTTGAGGTACAGTTCTAGTATAACTGGGTATATAACCCAGTATTTGCTGGGTCAAAGATAAAATTCATAACCATTTTGATTCTAATGTCTAATTTAGTTTTAGACCTGAAGCATGGTTGTTACTACCCCATTTCTTCTTGACCTTGAATGGGCGTTTCTCTTTTTATAATTATTACCTTGTAAGTTTTGCCACTTTTCTACTTTTAGTAGCTTCCTTACTTTTAAAGAAGTAAGGAAAATAAAAGTAGAAACTTTATTAATTCTTTTTGTATAGAGCTTTGAAGTTTATTTACTTCTATAAAAATTTATTTGGCCCTCCTGGCAACTTTGGGAGCAATGTAGGGCAGATTCTACTGTTCCTATTCTATGGATAAAGAAACTGAGGCTCAGAAATTAAATGACTTGAGCAAAGACACATAGTTGGTGTCAGAATTCAGATATTCTGATTCTTAATCTGTATATATTTCCACTACATTTACTTCTTTTTGAGACATTTTACCATGTAATAAGGCCATGCCTGTTCATCTAGAATTTATTCCACTATGTTGACCACTGAACAAAAAAAAATAATTATGTTTGGTTGTGGGTGGAGGAAGTAAATATCTTTAAGTTCTTGGAAATCAATTATTGTGGACTTTGTATCTCTCCAATGACAAGCACAGAACATTTTAACTATCAATAGGTCAAAAAGCTGTTATTATATGGGGATTCCCCACCACCAATGCAGATCCCAAAATTTCTCTAGCTTAAAGTCATTAAAGGCTCCTACAACTCAGATAAGTTATAAATGATTTGCCCATAGCCAAAATGCTAGGGAGTATTAGAGGTGAGATTTGAAACAGCTAATCAACAAATATCTATCATGATGTGTTGAGTATAGATTCAAAAACGAAATGAGAGAAAAATGATGTTTAAATTCAGGTTTAGAAATAATAGCCCCAAGTGATATGGACGCTTACTTCTGGGAAATTTTTTCCAATGCTGGCAGCTGGAGGAATCAAGAAATGTCTCACCTTAGTATGAATAGTACTTACTTAGTGTACTTAGCATACTAAGTTAAATGAATTTAAGGTAGTTCTTGAGCTGGACTTTGACAGAATCTGGGGATTCTAAAAGGCAAAAATGAGGAAGAAAGACATCCCATGTATTGGTCCCACCACTGCAAAGGCCTGGGGATGGAGCCATGTGTAAGTAATACTAAGAAGGTCAGTATGGTTGAACCACACAGTGCATAAGGAAGAATAAGATATAATAATCTTGGAAGGGTAGGTTGGAGCCAGATTGTGAAGAGTCTCAAATGCTCACCAGAAGATTTAATGTTTGTTTCTCAAAGTAATAGGAAGCCACAAGAGCTGATCAAAAAGTGCTGTGATCATCAGATCGATGCTTTAGGAGTATTACTTTGACAGTTGGGTGGAAGACAGATTAAAGAAGGGAGAAGTTTGAATCAAGTAAACAAAAGCTACTGACTAATGCAATAATATTAAGTAAAAAATGATAAGGGTACCAGAGATGCAAAGGCAAAGTCTAGAAAACTTAGCAACTTTCAAAACTGATTTCAAAGCCAGAACTATCCACTATGTCACACTGCTTCTCATTGTATATAGTAGGTATTTAATAAATGTTGATTTGGTTGTTGTTGAGTTGCTTCTGTGAGCTCAGCCACATTCTTAACAGCCAGCAAAATAAAATATAAAGTGGTTCTTTGTTTTAAAATTATATTAGATAATGACTTAAGATATTTTTTTATTCAGATTTTGGTTTCATTATCCTCTTGTGTTTATCTGGAATAAGTCACCTCACTTCCTAGTGCTTCAGTATCTTCATCAGGGAAATACAGATTACATCAATTTCCCTCCTGGAAATTCTAAGTAGAATAATAATAGCACATGTCTCTTTAAATACTGTTTTTTTAACCATAGTAACTCCCTAAATGAATGTTTTGTAAACATTTATTTAGGAGAAAAACACTATCACAATTCAACTTTTTAACTCTCTACTGCCAAATTTCTAGAAAATTATCTATATTTAACTGTCACATAATCAATATCCTCATCACCCACTCTAAACAAATCTTACTTTTGTCTCCACTAGTCTAATGAAAATGACCTCTTCAGGGGGCAGCTAGGTGGCGCAGTGGATAGAGCGCCAGCCCTGAGGTCGGGAGGACCTGGGTTCAAATTTGCAAATTTGATCTCAGACACGTAACAGCTGTGTGACCCTGGGCCGGTCGCTTGGCCCCAGTTGCCTCAGCAAAAAAAAAAAAAAAAAAAAAAAAAAAAAA
>JAJPUD010001708.1:108124-171088 GCA_023553655.1 Myrmecobius fasciatus | reverse complement strand
AAGAAGAAAATGACTTCTCCAATGATCTCATAACTGTCATAACTAATGGACTTCTTTTGTACCTTATCCTTCTTGATGTCTCTGTAGCATTGGACACTCTGGAACAGTTCCTTCTTTTTTATTCTGCCTCTTCTCTTGGCTTTTACCCCTCTTCCCTTTCCTAGTTCTAAATCTTTGATTACTCCAAAATCTCCTCTTGACCATATTCATATCTTTTTTTGCTGACTTCTTCCTGCTTACTAAATATAGACATTTCCCAAAGCTCTGTCTACATCTCTTTTCTTCTTTCCATTCCCTTTTACTTAGTGATGTCAGTCTTCTATTCCAATAGTATAAGCTCTCACCTCTACAAGAAAGAATTGCCAAATTTTATGTTTTAATCTGGGCTCTGTAAATTCTTAATTAAGGTGGGTTTACTTATTAACTGAATTTATAAGTTCTGGGCTACAGTGGGCTAATCTTATCAGGTATCTTCAATAAGACTGATAGCAATGTAGTGAGTCCTCAGAATCCGGAAGGGCAGCAGGTTGCCTAAGGAAGGGAGGTTTGGCTTAGATTGGAAACAGAGCAGATCGAAGCTTTCTTTTGGATCAGTAATGAGAATGAACTCATGAATGACTTGCTCTGATTCCAGACTAGATGAGAGAGACTCAGTTGTAAAAACAAAACAAAACAAAAATCATTCATTCAGAGTAGATAAAAATGTCTGTTAAATTTGGGTCAAGAATTACATCTGACTGAATAAGATTTTTGAAGAGCTAACATATGAAAGAGGATTTAAATTAATCATTTGGATGATTCTAGAAAAGAACTAGACTGGAAAGTGGAAGTTAAAGGACAGATTTAGATCTATTTAAAGATGAATAAATGTTTTTAAAAAGTCAGCTATGGAATCAATGGTTTTATTAGCTCTCTGCATTAAAAATAAAATAATCAAAGGAACCAGGACAAATCAAACTACAGAGTTTAAAGTCATCTTGGATTAAGTAAAAAAGGTGTTTGGGCAGCTGGAACCAATAGAAAATAAACACTTTTCTTAAGAACGATTATGTTTAGCTTTTTGTATGAAAATTATTAATAACACAAAAGTTGTCAAATTCAAAAACTGCTGCATCCCCATATATGATCTAGTAGTTAGTTTTTAATCAAAACAGATTCTTTGTGGGAGCCCATTCATATTCCAATGAATCATTTCTTAGTCAAAGATATATTTTTAAGCATTTCACATAGCTGTTATCTGCACAGACTGGAACTTATGTGCCAGATATATTGTTCCCTGATAAATATGTTACCTAGTTAATATGAAGCAAGGGAGGAAACTAATTATATTGCTGCAAGAAGTTAAAAATTGGGGGAGAATTAAAAAAAATGTACTATTCTAATTTCAGACCTTATCTGATTTGGAATACAGTTTTCCACTTATCTGATTCAGAATACAGTTTCCCACTTATCTGATTCGTGTTCTTAGAAAAGATTATGTGTTTCTCAAATAATCAACTTTACTTATCTATTCATTTCTTCATTTATCCAATAATTATTTATTGAGTACTAACTATGTTTATAACATTAGTTAGAAATTGTAGGAGGCAAGAAAAGGAATAAAATTTGTCCCTTGCCCTCCAAGTACTTTCTGCTGAGAAAGTATTACAAGAGTTCCAAAATGGAGAATTCATTTCCAGTTAAGAAGAACAATGAAAGCTTCATGGTGAAAATTACATTTGAACTGGACCTTGAAAAATGAGCATAATTTAAATATATGAAGATTAAGGGAGTAGAAAGATCGTTTTAAGTAGAGAGAATGGCATGAACAAGGTATAGAGAAAAAATACACTGATATATGAAAATTGTAAGAGATTCTTAAGAAACACTGAGTTGGACTTACATTGTGGAAAAAAAAGAAAAAAATGAAACAGTATTGCAGAAATAACAGGACAATAAACAATACTATGGATTCATGGAAGGAGATGGCTATAATGCAGCCAATTAGAATAAATAATCTAGCTTTAAGGGATCAATCTATCCCTAAGCTTGATCAGCAGGAGAGAAATTTAAAGACAACAAAAATATATCTATAAAACCTTAGGCAAAGCAATCTTATTAAATCCTTAATTGGACAGACTTAAAGGGAAAAAAAGAAAAGAAAACTTTAATGGAAAGAGGGATTGATGAGTGAAGGAAAAAGACTCAGAATTCTTGATCTAGAAAAAAGCTACAAGAATATATAGACTTAGCTATGTGACCCTGGGCAAGTCACTTAACCTCAATTGCCTCAGCAAATAAAATAAAAATAAATTTTTTAAAATTAAAAAAAAGAATATATAGACCACAACTTTCAAACCACTGTAAATTTTATAGCCTTTTACTGTCATATACTCCACACATATCTAAATACTTTAAATTTGTTGTGATTCTTTCTATCTATGTTCTGATGTGAGCCCCTACTCACCTAGTTCAACATTCTCCTCCAAAACAAAGAGTCCATGTCCCCTTTATCTGGGTGACTTAACCTATTGAACTTTATAATTCTGTTCCTTGTCAGTGCAAATTGACCTGATCTATGTATGATATCGAGTAGCCCTCAGACAATGCTTCACATTTTTCCTAGACATCTTGTATCATCTTTCCATGAACTCTATTTCTGAAGATGTATGGCATCTCCAAATACCCTTTCCATTCTTTACTCTGAAAGACAGTAATCAAATTAATACTATTATTGCTTCAGTAAAATGCATAAAGGAAGAGCCCTCTGTCTCTCCTTCATCATTTCTATGACTATCCATATAATAATTCCCTATCCACCATTCCCCTATGTTGTCTTCCTCTTTAAAAATGTAAATTCCTTTAGAACAAGGATGGATACTTTTGTATTTGTATCCCCAAGGACCTGGCACATCATATAATATAATATTACAATGGGTTCTTAATAAACACATTTTTATTTATTCATTTAAACCAAAGGTCTTTACTTCCTAAAAATCCTTAACTATAAAAACTGTTCCTACAGAAAAGCATGAAGAGATTTACATGCACAATGAAATGAGCAGAGACAAGAAAACCACAGTGAGTACAATGATATAAAGGGAAGCAACAACTTCTAAACAAAATGCAAAAAAAAATGTTGCAAAATTTAAAAAACAAGGTGGACCCCAAAGAAGATCTATAAGGAGATGTTTCTAATTTTTTTTTGAAAAGTGAGGGGACAGGGTGCTATGGGTATAGAACATTGTGTATTTTGTCAGAATTTTTTATATATTTATCAGTTTTACCTAATTTTTTCTTTTCTTTTTTTACCTTTTTTTAAATCTTTGTCATAAAAAAGATTTTCTGGGTGTGTAGAGAGAGGACAAGATATAAGGGGAAATCTAAGTAATATAAAAATAAAAGAGAACAATAAACACCTATTTAAAAAAAAAAACTTCTTCCTTCTTTTTTTTCCATATCCCTGTTCTTCTCATTCTCAGATCCTTCCTTCTCTTTAGTTCTCAAATCCATTCCCAAGGGATGGCATTTTGGGGTAGTGCAATCAAAAATATAGATTTCAGATTTTCTCTCTAGTAGCAGTATGGTTTGGATTGGGAAATATTGGTATGAATTTACTCCTTCCTTTTACATAATAAGAACCTGAAACCCAGAGAGCTAAAGGATGTTGCTCAAGGTCACACATCTAGTTAGTCGTGAAACTAGGACCAGAATACCAAATACCTGGCTGATGATTAAAGAGTTTGTTAGAAAATTTTATAAGTTTTAGGATCATTTACTAAGAATGTGTTAGCTTGCAAAAGACCATCTTTAACTAGCAGCACTAAAAATGGAAGTTGTCATTTATGGAAAACAAAATACCCCAAGCCAGCATGGCTTCTGATATTTGTTTTCTTGTCTTAGAACAAGGGGCCAGAGCTCCAAGTGAAGAAATGCTATCTAATTTACAATCAAATAAAGTGCTCTGAGACCAGAGCCAAAAATGTTCTTAGCTTAAATCATTGTTTAAAGTTCTTGAAATGTAACAGACTGGAATTCTTTTTAAATGCAAAACAAAATAATAATGATTAATAATCATAATAACTGACATTTATTTGGTGAGTTTGCAAAATATATTTACATTCACTATCATGCTTAATCCTCACAAAAATCCTTTGAGGTAAGTGCAACAAAAATTCTTCTCCCTCCTCCTTTTAACAGAGGAGGAAAACTGAGGCTGAGAGTCCATAAATGACTTACCCAGGAGCACATACTTAATAAATGTCTGAAGCAAGATTTTTCTTCCTAACATTAATTCAATTCAAAAAGCATTCTGTTGAGCACCCACTATGTGTTAGGAAACAAAGATAAAATCAAAACAGTTCTTATTCTCAAGCATCTTACTTTCTACTAGAGGAAAATAATATGCAAATAATTAGCAAATCCAAAATAAATACAATGACTTTTAGGGGGAGAAGGGAGAACAACTAACATCTGAGGGGGAAAAGCTTTGAAGTTCAGAATTCTACATAAAGTACCATCACACTAGTTGAGCCTTTCTCTGTTTCTTTTTTTTCCTTCCATTATTACAGCACTTTGAGATTTGTAAAATACTTTCTTTTCAAAAACATCATCAATTTCTTATACATGACAACAAGAAGACCATATGATGATCAATTCTGAAGGGCATGGCTTTCTTCAACAATGAGATGATTCAAATCAGTTCCAATTGTTCAGTAATGAAGAGAACCATCTACACCGAGAGAGAGGATTGTGGGCACTAAGTGTGGACCACAACATAGCATTTTTACTCTTTCTCTTGTTGTTTGCTTGCATTTTGCTTTCTTTCTTGATTTTTTTTTCCTTTTTGATCTGATTTTTCTTGTGCAGCAAGATAATAAACTACCTGCCATCTAAGGGAGGGGATGGGGGAAGGAGGAAAAATTTGGAACAGAAGGTTTTGCAAGGGTCAATGTTGACAAAATTGCCCATGCATATGTTTTGTAAATAAAAAGCTTTAATAAATTTTTTTAAGTTATTTATTTTATCTTCCCCTATCCAAGCAAGAAGGAGGGAAGGAAGTAGGGAAAAAAGGAAAGAAGGGAAAAGAGAAGGAAAGGAGGGAGGGAAGGAATAAGAGAGGGAAGGAGGAAAGAAAGGAGAAAGGGAAAAACAGATAAGGGAGGGACGAAGGGAAAGGAGAAAAAAAAGGAGGAAAGAAAGGCAAATTCCCATATTGAGCAAAATGTGTGTTTATTCTACATATTAGTTCATCATGTTGGTCATTTAGTTGTTCAGAATTATTAAATCTTTTAGACTTGTTCATTTTTACAATATTAATGTTATGATTTAAATTGCTCTTTTGGTTCTGCTCATTTTGCCTTATAAGGTCCAAGTATAATCCAATAATATTCTATTATATTCACCTACCACTATTTGCTAAGTCATTCCCTAGTTGATGGTACCAAAAAAAAAAAAAAAACTATTTAGGATTAGAAAAAATAGTAACAAAATTCATCTGGAGAGGAAAAAAAGATCATGAATCTCAAAAGAAATAATGGAAAAAATAGAGAAATAAGTGACCTAGCAGTTTCACATCTCAAATTATAGTACAAAGCACTAATTCTGAAAACAAGTTGATACTCATTAAAAAAATATATAGATTGCTTATAGGAAAAGATTAAGTATAGAACATACAGAAGCAAATTAACCTGTAGTTTCATATTCAATAAACCCAAAGATCCTAGCTACTAAAGACATACTATGTGATTTTTTAAAAAATGGACAAAAGTATGGTACAAATTATGTTCAGACCAATCCTTCATACTTTATAGCAAAATTAACTTCAAATGACCTAGATATAAAAGGTCACATCATAAACAAATTAGAGGAATAATGAAAATTTTTCTTTCATATCTAAGGATATGGAAAGAATTTATGACAAAACAAGGGATAGAAAACTACAGATAGTAAAATGAACAGTTTTATATAAATTTTACATAAATATTTTGCATAAAATCCATGAAGCTAAAATTAGAATGGAAATAGTTATTGGGCAGTAGGGAGTAAGGAGTGAGGGAGAAATGGAAATAGAAAATCCTTGCAGAAAGTTTCTCTAGTAAAGGTCTGATTTCCCAGCTATATAAGAAATTGATTCAAATTTTTAAAAATAAAATCTAGTCCTTAATAAATAATGAAAGAATGTGAACAGATAGTTTTCAAAGGAAGAAATCTAAGCTATCAATATCTACATGAGAGAAAAATGATACAAATCACTATTAATAAGAAAAATGCAAATGAAAGCAACACTGAAGTTTCTCCTCACACCTAGCACATCAGCAAAGATTTAAAAAAAAAAAAAAAGATGACAAATGTTGGATGGATAGTGGAAAAACCAGCACATTCAAAGCACTGTTGATAATAGACCTTGATTCACATTGATTTAAACATTCTAGAAAGCAATTTGGGACCAAGCCCCCAAGTTACACAGAAAAAAAAACTGCAAAAAGAGACATCCAGAAGATTTTAGGAAGATTTGCTACAGCTAGGTACAGTGGAGTCAGGAAAACTTTACTAGATCCTTACCAGCTATGACCTGGCCAACTCACTTAATCTGATTTGCCTCAGTTTTCTCTTCTGTAAAATGAGCTAGATAAGGAAATGGCAAATCTTTGCCAAGGAAACCTGCCAAAAAGTTATGAAGAGTCAAGCACAACTGAAAAGCTACTGAACAATAACTAGCAAGATTTATATGAATTGATGCAGAGTGAAGTGAACAGAACCAGGAGAACAACATACAAAATAAATGCAATATAAAGAAAAACAACTTTAAAACATCTAAGAACTCAGATCAATGTAATGACCACCCACGATTTCAGAGTGTTACTCACTCCGTGAGAGAAAGAAGATGGACTTGAGATGTAGAATGAGTCACACATTTTTGGAAATGGTCAAAGTGGGAATTTTTTTAATTGGCATATTTGTTACAAGGGTAGGAGTTGAGGAAAGGTAAAAAGGAAAGGAAAGGTTGTGATAGCAATGCAAAAAATGAGAAAAAAATAAAAATCACAGAAGGAATCACCATCTAGGAGAATAATTTTAAAAGTTGCATGTGGAATTTATAATAACTTGAAAAGAAAATCAAGCTCTATGAAACAGAGATTCCCACTTTCATTTACAGGCCTCACTTGTAATTGTCATTTATTTAATAAGCATTAAGTGCCTACTGTATACCAGGTACTGTGCTAAGCCCTGGGGATATACAGAATGACACAATACAGTCCCTGTCCTGAAGGAGCTCATGATCTATTGGAGGATGCATCTAGCAAACAAATTTATATAAATAAGCTGCATAGAAGATAAATAAAAATAATTAACAGAGGGAAAGCACTAGAATTAAGAGGAATTAGGAAAGGCTTCCTGCAGAAGATAAGTTTTTAGTGAAGGCTTGAAGGAAGCCAAGAAACCAGAAGGCAGAGATGAGAAAGGAGAGCCAAGTAAAAATGCTCAGCATTGAGAGATGGAGTGTCTTGCTCTTCAATGTTTTATGGAAATGCTCATTTTATATGGTATTTTCAAGTTCAGAATAATAACAAAGTAAAGATTTGAGAAAACATTTATGGCTCAAATGTTATTTAGTTTTGTATTCACATATAGTACTCTCTTGAATGAATATGATTAATAAGAATACCTCACTCAGCCCAGAGATATGCTAGAGCCAGCTCTACTTGGATCTCAAGAACTAATTATTAAATTTTCAGTATTAGTATTCATACAACAGAAATAGGCAAATTGAGTTTTGGCTTATTGATTTGTTGATTACTTATACTTAAAAGGGGGATAGAGAAAATATAAATAATGTTGAATTTAAAAGTATGAACTGGGCAGATTTTTTTCAGTCAGTTATTAAACATTTACCATCATACCCCTGGTTTAGCCTTCATCATGTTAAATTTATCTAAATTTATAATAAGCATGTCAGGCCAGAAAAAGAAGGTATATTGTTAAAGTAAAATATTTGATTGGCTTTAAAACATTTAGTAAAACAATTAAAAAAACACAGAGAATTCAGGTTTTAGGGTTTCATTACAAAATGAATAATATGGAAGGAAGATATAGCCTTTTGGTGTAATCAGACTAAAAACTGGGCAGAGCCACTCACACAGGATATTTTCTCAGATTTGCTACTTACTACTATCCAGCTAACAGCAAGAAATATTTTCTTTTTGTCTTAGCTTTTCTCCACATACCCTTAATGCTTTGCAGCTGTTATTCACTGTCCTAGGCCAGGTACCATCATAACTGTCTTCCCCTTTCAAATCTCATTATTTCTGTCTTGGAAGTTCTGTCACCTACCCTATGCAATCACTGTAGACATGCATGTTTACAGCATTTGAGATCCTTATAATTTCATTCAGCCCATCTTTGAGAACTGAAGCTTCATGGAAAATGTAGCCCTTCCCCACTAGACAAAATTGGTTGAATTTTTTTTCCAATTCAAAGATCATTATCCTTACTAAAAAAAAGCAAAATAAAAATTGATCAGTCATACTCTCACATTGCTATCCATTACAGTCATCCTAGCTACCTGAAATAGCAATCTGATTTCTTCTTTGATCTCTTTCTTACTCCTGGTACAACTTAAAAACATTTTTTTAAGTTGTTCACAGCAAGCTTGTTCTGATCTTGAGTGCTGCTAAAATTATTCGTGCAGAAACATGCTACTCTGTTGT
Organism: Myrmecobius fasciatus; assembly: GCA_023553655.1. Lineage (NCBI taxonomy): Eukaryota > Metazoa > Chordata > Mammalia > Dasyuromorphia > Myrmecobiidae > Myrmecobius > Myrmecobius fasciatus. The sequence continues at coordinate 162,398 of JAJPUD010001708.1, read as the reverse complement.
ATTCAGCCTCTGTTACTGGCTCTTACTCTTACCATGGGCTTTAAGGAATTTTCTTATGATAGCTCCTGAAACTGTCCTGTAGATTTCTTGGACACTGCTTCAGATCTTCAGGGAACTTATGCTTCTTCACTGATGTCCTGCTATCAATCTAGATATATCAATCTATACTGCAATTGACCCATACTGTTCAACTATGCTCTTTTCCTAAGCCTAGGGATTAACCTTTTTTGAACAAGATATTGACATTGTGTAAATCACCAAATGATATCAGTGGCCAGCTGATCTAGGAGAGTCCATGAAAGTGAAATAAAAGGCTAATTCAGTAGTGATTTGGGTTATTTCTGTTTTAAGAAAATGATAAAACAGAACCACAAATGACATAACTGGAATTTCAAGGTTTCACTGCTTTGGGTCCATGTAAATAGCAAATAAGCAAAATAAGCAAATAAAAATGATTTTAAATTATGTTTAAATAATTACCCCTTAAAATATATAACTGAAATTTCTGCTCTAAGGAAGCATTTGAGATCCTTATATTAGGTTTAAAATGTGTTTAAAATGTCAAGCGCCTCTAAGAAACAGTTTAGAATGTATAAACTGTAAGATCACAGGATTTAGCAAAGAAAAATTAATGATTTCCAAAGGACTAAGTTAGTTGGAAGGGGTGACTGTGGGAATATGTTCAGGAAGAGAATCTTTTCCTCACTAAAAGTATATATTCACAGAGTTTTAGATAATCTACAGAAATACTGTGGATTTTCCTTAGTATTTTCTTTATGAATCAAAATGTTGATCAGCTAGCATTATTGTTATTATGTGCCAGGAACTGTGCTAAATATAAAGAATGCAAAGAAAAGAAACTTTTAAAAGGTCTCTATCCTCAAAGAGCTCACAATTAGATGAAGGGAGCATCAAGGATACAACATGCAAACAACTTAGTTATTTGATAGAATAAATCGGGGATCATCTCAGAAGAAGGATGCTAAGATAATTGGCTTCTTGCAGAAAGTAGGACTTAGCTAAGACTTGGAAGGAAGCCAGGAAAGTCAGCAGATAAAAATGAAGAGTTTCAAGTATAGGGGATGACTGGTGAACTCAACCAGAGTGGGGTGGGGAAATGGAGTGTCTTGTACAAGAAACAACAAAGAAGCAAATGTCACTTAAGTACTCATTGAGGACAAGGTTGTAAAAAGACTGGAAAATAAGAATGGGGCTAAGTTATAAAGGGATTTGAAAGTCAGCAGATTTTATATTATTTCCTGGAAGTAATAGGGAACCACTGGAGTTTATTGAATGAGGAGGAGCATATGGTCAAACCAGCATTATAGGAAGATTAACTTGACAGCTAAGTGAAGGATGAGTTAGAATGGGGGAAGACATGAGGCAGGGAGATCAATGAGCTATTGAAGTAATCCAGGTGTGAGCAAGAAAGAAGCAATAATAAAGTATAACCAGAGATCCTTGGGAATAATTAATAGCTATCAGTTTAAAGGACTGAATTTTCAAGACCCATCCTCCAAAGGCTGGTTATTTATCACTATGACTATTCCAACAATTTCATCAACTGCCACCAGGTAGATATTCAATATTCAGAGGAGATAAATATCAGCTCCATTCTTTAGGCATCTATAATTGAAAGTCTTTGGACAAGACTCTTTCTGGGCCTCAGTTTTCTCATCTGTAAAAGAGAAATGGACTATTCAATCTGAATTTCTTTCTAGTTTTAAATTCTATAATCCTAGATAGTAATCCTAGAAATAATCTAGTCAATTATTCTATAAAATTCTATAAAAATGTATCCTTATTTGAAAATGCTTTAACATAAGTATAATTAGGTATTGACTATTCAATAAGGAAAATTTCTCCTACAATTTCCTTAACACTTTGGTTAACATCTGCTTAAGGACCCACTACTTTCAGAGGCAACTAGCTATTCTTTTGCAACTCTCAATATTAGAAAGTTATTTCTCATGTCAAACTAAAATCACTTCTTTGCAACTTTGTTTCATTGCTATTTGGTACCAAGAAGAAAAAATCTGACTCTTTTTCCAAAAACATACTTTCAAATACTTATAGACAGCTATTATGTCCTCAAGTGGCTTCTCTTTTCTAAACATTTTCAATTCCTCTAACTAATCATGCCAGAGTGTGGTCTCAAGGCCCCCACCATCAGGTTTGCCCTCCTCTGGACACTCTCAAGTTTATTAATGTTCTTCCTGAAATATTACTAAATCCAAATTGAGTCTACATCTTTTCTTTGTTACTCTTTTATTGTTTTCTTTATTTTTCTGATTATACATGTGCATATTTTTTAAATACACATTTCTTTATGAATCATGTTGGGAGAGAAAAATCAGAACAAAAGAGAAAAACCACAAGAGGAAAAAAAATGAAGGAAAAGGGGGGGAAATGAACATAGCATGTGTTAATTTACATTCATTCTCCACAGTTTTCTGTCTGGATAGTCTGCATCTTTTCTTGAGCCAGAAACATTCCTAAGCTAGGTTTACTCCACATTCTGGTCTTTTGCAAACTGAAAATAAACGACCAAAGAGCCACAGAAATTATAACACCAACTGTTAACACTAAAAAATAAAATAGCATAAAATAAAAGCAAATTGCTCACAGAGTTATAGGTTAAAAAGTCTTCTTTTTCTTTTGGAGAAAAGAAACTAGACCAGGATCTTCTTCTAGGAGGAGATCTATGGCAGTGAGGCTCAGCCTTGTTACATATAGATGGGACTAGACAAAGAGCTGGACAATGAGGGATAGCAGCAACAACAAGGAAAGTTTGCCTAATGAAAAAAAAGTTTATTTGTAGTAGGACTTCATGACCCGGACTTGATTTCTGCAGGTTTTTATCAAATCAATGTTTATCTGAGCCTATTCTGTTATTTAACTGCAGCAGAATTGATCCAGAGAGTAAGGACAAAGGTTTGTTGTTACACTGACCTCAGAACACAGCTTATATGCCGGGTCTTAGCTCTGGAAATAACGGTGTCTCCTAATAGTAAAAAAAGAGAAGGGTGGTCTTACCATGGAGATCCTGACAGCATTTTTAACACAATTGTATGACAATCTTTCAATTGTGTACCTCAATTATTTTAAAGTCCTATTAGTTGATTTTTGTTTATCTCTCTCTGTCTTACCCTAGATCCCCTAATGAGTCCAGAAACAAGCTTCCAGCATCAGCAGTTTGATCTTTTCAAAGCCAAAGCAGAAAGCTCCTATTATCAATTCCTTGCTCTTTTCTTCTTCTTCTCCCACCTTATTACCACTTTTCTTTCTCCTTTTCTTCCTCAAGATAATAAGTTGAAATTTGAGATTTAAATAAATCCAAGTAACTATACTAACTCAAGGTTAAGCTTTCTTATTTAGTAGACAAAGGTTCCTTTTATACTCCCACCTTAGTGCTAGTTTTGGTCCTAGATTTTGGTCTAGAGCTGTGTTAAGTGACCTTAACTACTAGAATTCAATAACTATAATTTATTTCAATTCAATAAACATCTCTTAAAGTACTGTTCTAAACACTGGGGATACAAAAAGAAGCAGAAATCCCCACCCTCAAAGGAGCTTACAGTCTAATGAGGTAGACAACATGTAAACAGTATATACAAAGCAAACTATACACAAGATAAAGTGGAAATATTAAAAAGGAAAAACAGGAAAGAACAGGAAACCATCAGAAAATCCTTATTATTGGCTCTAGGTTTTAATTATTTTCTTTGTGGTTGGACATTTAGCATCTAAATAACTAAAAGGGAAATAATTTATATGATATGCTTTCAGAGACAGTGAAAAAAAAAAGAACCCTTGCCTCCAAATCAAGCATCCTGAGTTCTAGAGCTGATAGTTGTTCAATCATGTCCCATTCTTTGTGACCCTATTTGGTATTTTCTTGGCAAAGATACTAGAGCAATTTACCATCTCCTTTTGCAGCTCATTTAACAGCTAAGGAAATTGAGACACACAGCTAGTAAGTGTCTGAGGTCACATATAAACTCAGGTTCTGCTGACTCTGGGTTCAGTTCTTTATCCATTGAGCCACCTAGCTGCCCTATTCTGGACCTGGACCCATCATTAAATAGTTAAGAAGATTAGGACAAGCCACTATAACTCTCTGGAATTCAATTTTCCCATCCATAAAATAGGATTTTTTTCAATGTATAGAAAGATATTTAGTTCCAGATTGCTTTGAATATAAAGCCACTATGTAAAAGCAATGTATATGGATTTAGTTCAAATTAACCTGTTTTTTAAAAATCAAATCTGTACCAGTTCCAATGATCTCGTGATGGAGAGAGACATCTGCATCCAGAGAGTGGACTGTGAGGACTGAGTGTGGATCACAACACAGTATTTTCACTTTTTTGTTGTTTGCTTGCTTTTTGTTTTCTTTTTCCATTTTTTTTCTTTTTTGATCTGATTTTTTGTGCAGCATGATAATTGTGGAAATATGTATAGAAGAATTGCATATGTTTAACATATATTGGATTATCTGTCTTCTAAGAGAGAGAGTGGGGGAGAAGGGGAAAGCAAGGAGAAAAAAATTTGGAACACAAGGTTTTGTGAGGGTGAATGTTGAAAACTATGCATATATTTTGAAAATAAAAAGCTTTTAGAAAAAAGAAAAAGAAAAAAAGAACATTTCCATGTACATGGCAGAACATGAGAGGATTCAGTATAAAACAACAAATTTCTATTTTGTGAAACCTATGTAATAAATCCTACACATCCTCAGACACTTAATACTTCCTAGCTGTATGGGCCTGGACAAGTCACTTAACCCCAATCTCCTCAGCGGAAAAAAAAAATCCTACACATTCTTTTCAAAGCAAAAAATAAATAAAATAAAATCCTTAGATAATTTATTTTTAAGAATACAAAGCCCTTGACATAGATTACTTCACTTAATCTTTACAACAGTCCTTTCATATAGGCAGCACTCATTTTACTATATCTATTTAACAGATTAAGAGGCCAAGATTACACAGCTAAAAGCAGAAGAACTAAGATTTAAACCCAGTCTTTAGGATTCTTTCTGTTCTCTTTTTATTACAGAATATTCTAGCCACCAAGGTAATCTGGAATTAAATATCTTTCTCTACATAAAATAAAATTCCAATTTTATGGATGGGAAAACTGGAAAAAACCATAGAAATCTCAGAGTCCAACCCTACTCCTGAAAAAGATATCTGCTCTACAACCTTTCAGATAAGTGACAATGTTTTAGTGAGCACTGGGGCAAGAGGGGCTTTGACCCATAGTTTAGAAGGAACTGGTCACACTTAGAACCCTGCAGGAGCATAGAAATAATTGGGATTGGACCAAATTAACAAGAATAATTAGTTAAAAGAGGAACCTACTAGTTGGATCCACTCCTTTCTCTCAGCAGCCACAACTCTAGCAAATTGGGCCCAGTCGCTGTAGTTGGGGCATATTTTACACTTACCCTGGAAGTACAAATGGTTCTTTACAGCTTTGCTGCTTTTAATCTATAAAAGTAAAAAGTGATTCTGTGTATGATAGAAGAATGATTGATAATACCAATTATGCTCCATTAATTATACCTGACTTTAAGTAAATGTGGTCAGTCCCCATAGCCGGAAAGGTCCTCTTCCTTTGTTGGGTGAACTGGGTTGGAAATATTCCCATTTCGTGAGGAAGAACTGAATGATGAAAGCAGCTGAGCCTGCTTTCCCCTTGTGACAAGACACCGGTCCCCTAGGGATCCTCCCAAGCATAGAGGGACGATTACAAGGCTGCTATTTTAGGTTAAATTAAACTGCTCAGAGATTCTGGGCTTTGGATGAGCTAAAATCCAGCTCAAGGTCATTTGTGCTTATCCAAAAGCCCCAGAATAGTTTTTTTATACTTGTGTTTTTATTGCTGTTGTTTGTTTATTTGTTTTTGATAAGAGCCGGGGTACCAGTGCCAGAGAGTATACTGGGTTCATTCCAAAGAAGGGAGAGGACACAAGTCCCCTTTCCCTTTCATTCAGAGAACTGACCTGAATCTTGCTTCCTCCCATACAGCTTTTGCCATGTTTCCCCCAGTAGGGGGCTGTGTTTCAATAGGGAAAAAAGGGATGTCTTTAGCCAAAATCCAAGGAATATTTCAGTATTTTGAGGTTCTCCAGGAGAAAAGTTGCTCTATAAATAAAAGATACTGTTGTTGGTTTTTATCACAGGCCTCTGCATGGGCTTTTATCCTCCTAGTGGTAAGAATGAATTCTATTTTGTGCCAAAGACACTTTTTTGTTGTCTGGCCTAAAAGATAAGTGTTTGACGAATTTCTGCAAACCTCCTATTCTGGCTCTGAATTTCCTATTTGGGAGGAAATCCCCCTATGGGAATTTCTAAGTCTCCCACCCTGTTGCTGTGGTGGGAAATGACACACCCACCCTTCCCCAAACCTCAAGGATTCAAGTATTTAGAAAGTTCAAAGTTGGGAAGATAAATATCACTGCAACACAATGGAACTATCCTCTACTCCCACTTCCCCAAGGATCCTCCTTTTCTCCCCTCTAAGAAGTGATAAGGAACTAGACTTAGTGGAAATTCATCAACTTGCAGCTGGAATTGCATTCATTTCCCCCGCAACCACATCAAATTCATTCCAGCAAAATACTCACTAAAAACTTAGTTTATTCAAAATAGGCTTGTTAATGTGAATCCCCCCTCAAAAAAAAGTTTTTGCTCTCAAAGATCTTACATTCTACATTCAGTGATATGCATGTTTCATAGTATATAATTATAATGACCAAACTTGATGGAAAAAATATGTTTCTTTTCCTTTATTTCAGAGGGGAAAGATTTATAGGTATGGAACATATGCCATCAGATTCAGTAGATGTGTTAGTTTTGATGAACTGATGGAGTGAGGTGAGAGAGGCATTCAGACATGAAGGTAAAATAAGGACAAAGACATCAATGAAAAAATTTTAAACTAAAACTTTATTCTAAAAACCACAAGAGAATAATTCTAGTCAAAGCATCTCCCATAGCCTCAAAATCACATAGCCTCATTCACACATAAAATATGTACCTGCTATGCCCTTGTATTTCAGTGTGTCCTGGAGTTCAGGAATACCAACCCTGGATAGATAATTTCTTATTTTCTAAAAATAATAAAAACAATAAAGCTGGCACAGAGAAGGACTGTGTCTGAATAGGTACCTGGGTAGCTGAGAAGTTACTAGATATTTGAAAGGGAGGGATGTGGGGAGGATAAAGAAAAGGGTACAGAAAGAGAAAAATTATAGAAGGGAAACAAAGGCATTTTGCCCAGGCCTGACTAACTTTCCTACAGGTTAACAATGTCAGCTCTGGTTGATGGTTGATAACAGAAGAACTAGATGAGGCATTAAGAGATCTGGGTTATATAATTTTGACTCTGATACTAAATGATTTGTGCTAAATCACTTAATCTCTTTGGCACTCACTTGCCTACTCTCTAGTCTCTGAGACTGTAGACTGAGAGGGCTGAACTAGCTGATCTAAGCAGAGCTACCTCCTGAGCCATTAGAGGCTTATCAGAATATACTCAACCACCCTTTTAAGTCTCTTGTCTTTGGAGCCAAAAGCATGTTTTCTCCCAGCTGGTAGCATTATTATATTCTCTGTATTATACTCTGCATAGGATACTTTTTCTCTAAAAGATCTGAACTAATCTTCTCTAGGAAGAGAGTTATTTTTCTTATTTTACTACAGGACTTCAATTTCTTCTTATCTTCCCTGGTCACATTTTCTACCCATCTACTTTTGGTCCCTGTACTGAATCCCCTCCCCTACTCCATCCCTAGTTATTAGTGTTTTTCATACTTGTCTTTCTTTATGAGCTATTTCGTTAGCTAATCCTTCAGTATCCCTAGAAAGTCAAACAATCCATATTCCCTAATTTCTTCTGATTCATTTTCAAGTAAAATCAATTTATGTCATTGGAACTCTATCAATCAAGTCTTACCATGAGCAGAAAGACATGTCACCCAAACCCTTCAAATTGCTAAAACATTGTCCTTGGTTTTCACAATTCCACAATCCAAAATGAAACTACACATCTTTGTGACCTTCACTGGAAACTTACTGCTTATAAATTTCCTATTTACCCCATCTATTTGTCCCTTCAGTGATCTAGCATAAGTTCAGAAAAAACAGGATATCTGCAATTAACCCAATTTCCTTCTTTGAGATGATCATTGATAGATCCAAAAATTGGGGATCTCTGTAAATACAAATAGTATACTTGGATTTCAGTAAACCATTTGACAAAGTCTTTCCTGATATTCTGTAGGATAAGATTGAGAGATTTAGTAGGTGGATTTGGAAATAGTTAAATAAGAGGAAGCAAAATAAAATGAATTGCTTTCTCGTTAGCAGGAGATTTTTTAACAAAATATTCCAAGACATGTCTTTTTTGTTGCTTTGTTCAACATTTTTAAAAGTTACTTGGATGATGGCATGCTTATTAAATATGTAGATGATCTGAAACTTGAAGTGATCCTTAGAATTTGAATTCTATTGTTTGAAGCTAATAGATCTATCTATATGATGGCACCAGTCAATTAGATTAAATTAGGGACAAATGCAAAAGTCTTACATTTGGATGTAAAAAAAAATCAACTATACAACAAAGAGCCTGATGAAGGAGATATGACTATGAGACATTTTTTTAAAACTTTTGTGGAATTTAATAGATTACAAGTCCAATGTAAATAAGCAATGTGGCCACAGCAAACAAAAAAGATAATGATATACCAATCTGCCTTGAGGAAAATTGAGTCTACAATACAATAAACTTAATTGTCCATCTGAATTCTGCTCTTGTCAGACTATAGTGTAAGCTCTTTGCACAGATGTGGTTATTTTAGGAAATATTGACAAAACCAGAATGACCAGAAAAAGTGATCCAGGATGGTACAGAAACTGGATATCCTGCCCTTGAAAAATCAAGTTTCAGAAATGAAGATATTTAAGCTAGAGAAGAAAAATCTATGGCTATTTTCCAAGCAATTGAAGGGTCATCAAGTGGAAAGAGATTAAGTCTTCTGCTTTGCCTCAAAGGGTAGGTCTAGGAATAATGGATTGTCCTGTGTGGCATTTTTACTGAATGTTATAAACTACCTAGAGGCAGCTAGGTGATTCAGAGGATAGACCCCTGGGCCTGGAGTCAGGGAAACCTGAATTAAAAGTCAGTCTCAGATACTTCCTAGCTATGTGATACTAGTCAAGCCACTTAATTTCTGTTTGCCTTAATCCACTAGAGAAAGAAATGGCAAACCACTCCATTATCTTTACCAAGAGAACCCCCTGGACAGTATTGGTATGATAAGATCCATGGGGTCACAAAGATTCAGTTATGTAATCTATGAAATTCCACAAAAGTTTTTTAAATATGTCGCATAGTCATGCCTCCTTTATCATGTTCTTTGCTGTATAGTTGATTCAGTTATGATTGAACAACATAAAATACCTCGCAATTTGAAGGGCTGAGTATTTTGAAGTATGGATTTTTTCCTGTAGTAATAAGGCTAAGAAAGCAGTAAACTTTTGGGGAACATTGTATTGCATTGTCACATTGCATTGTGAACATTGCATTGTCACAAATTGTATACTGAAACTACAAGCAAACTTCCTATGTTAATTGTTTCCTTTTAAGTGTAACCATTTGTAAATTCAGAATTTACAAGTTAAAAATGCAACATTTTCCCCTTTTATTTGTTTGCAACAAATCTTACTAAGCTGTTTTCTCCTTCTGTTCCCCCTCACACACCTCTAATACTCACTAAAATAAAGGTAGCTTTGTTCAAAGTCATTATCAGGATAGTAATTAGTCCTTGCACTTCTCACTCTGACAATCTTGAGATAGTAGTCACCTTTAAAAGTTATTGAATGCATGTCAGCCTTAAGCTAATTGTGAAAAAAAGTCTATTGCATGTCCTTACTGCAGATAACAATCATTTATGTTTCTAAGGACACTGGGCATCAATACACACCAAGATCAAGTTGTCCAAAAATCAATTATGAATTGAAAAAAAGATTGTCCACTGTCTCATCCAAATGTCTCAACCATGTGTACCCTAACCAGTCAATGCTTCATAATCTTTAAAATCATATTGTGAAGCTAAATTTTATATACAAATACTACTAAAAAATTAAGTGTTTTTCTCCATATAGCAAGAAGAATCCAGTCCTCAAATGAAGGCAGCTGCAGATGAATCCTGGAAGCATTCTCATTTCCTTTCATCTTTATTCATTAAAGATCCAGATGGTTAAACCATATTTGTCAATAAATCCAAATGGGATATCCATAAGTTGTAAAGTGAATTTTGCTGTAACTTTTTAGTGGCTCAGCTATTACATTAACAGCAGGACTATCCCTTTAGAGAGCATTTGCTGCCAAACAGTAAGAAATGGGCAGGAGGAATCTATGATTTCTTGAATCCTTAGAAATAGCCTCTCATATCTAGGACACAGGTACAAATTAGAGCAAGTCAAAATCTGGCTTAATTTGGAGGAAAAACCTTCCAAACAATTAGAGCTGGCCAAAAATGATCAACTACCTCAGAAGGCAATGACTTCCTTTTCACAGAAGGACTTAAAAAGAGAGTTCAAATAAATGCTTACTGTTGCTATTATAGAGAAGTGAGGATACTTTTTTAGGTACAGACTGGAGTAGGTATCATCCAACTACATGTGATTCTGAGCTTTCAGATTTCCTTTTGGTTGTCCAGGGCTACTAGCTGCTAATCTGTTTCCAATTACCTTTTCTTAATTTATTCTGACTAAAAAGACAGTTATTCTTGACCAAAATAGCCTATAAGTTTCCATGGATTTAAATAGCTGATAAATAATTGCCTACATAGTTATATATTCAGTCATTTTCTGTCATGTCCAACTCTTCATGACCCCATTTCCTGGCAAAGATACTGGAGTGATTTGCTATTTCCTTCTCCAGCTCATTTTACAGATGAGGAAACTGAGGTAAACAGGGTTAAGTGACTTAACCAGGATCACATCACTAGTAAGTATGAGTCTAGGCTTGAAATCATAAAGATAAGTCCTTCTGACTGCCTGGCTCTCTATTCATTGTTCCACCTTCCAGCCCCAGTTTGTTATATTTTTATAGAAAGATTTTTGCTCATTTTCATTATTTGATAGACTAAATTAGGCTCTGTAGTTTCATTTAAGTCATGCTACCAGCTTATATGAATGGAAGCAAGTTAGAATAATAAAATCTTAGATCTGGAAGAGTCCTTCAAACTCATATAATTCTCTCACTTTACTGTGGAATAGCCTAAAAGGGCTAAAAAACTGTGAAGAAGTTCCTCTCAAGAATTACAAAATCCCTGCTTTACCAGGGTGCAGGACCTGCAGATCCCTAAATGGCTTTGGAGAGAGTGTAGCTTTCCAGCCCACTCTGCCTAGCAAAAGGCTGCTTATTGTTAATCTTGATTATCCATAAATACCATCAGGAGTTTTGAGAACATGAATAGAAGTATTGCCATACCCAACACAAGGAATAGTTCCTTCCATCAGTTCACCTTGATATGCAACTATAATGAGGAATACTTGATTGCATTGACATTACATGAAAGTAGCAAGGCTGCAAAGTGGAGGTATTAAGAGGATGAAGGTGAGTGTGTTACTTTGCATGTGAAGTTTGGTGAGAATGGATGAAATGTACATAGAAAGAACCCTAAAAGCTGAGTGGATAGATGGTCATGGAATATGTGGTGGATCATCATTGTGGATAGTGGGAATGTCAACAGATCACTCACAATACAAAAGAATCTCAAGGGCTGTTTCGTCCAAAAATAAGAATCTCTTCAACAATATACCCAAGAAATTGTCACTAAGGTTTTGTTTGTGCTCAGAGAGGTCAAGCAGGGTTGAAGTGGGACAGGATGAACATACCACCTCTTAAGACAATTCCTTTCCTTGCTAAGTACCTCCAATTTTTAAGAAGTTTTTCCTTATATCAAGTCTACCTTTGCTTCTTTGCAATATCCATCCATTATTTCTCACTCTGGGAGCAAGGAAAGAAGTCCCTCTTCTGTGTTTGTGTCACATAGCTCTCCCTACTCCAGTGTCCATGCACAATGTGGGATCATTGGGGAAGCAAGGGATGACAAGAACTGTGGTCAGATCTAGTCTTACTTATGGTGGCTCCTTGATAAATACTAAATTTCCTTCTAATTTTCTGCCTTTAGAGAGGCAGTGTGGCTCAGTATACCAAGAACAAGCTTCAAAACTAGGAAAACTTGAATTCAAGGACTGTCTGGCACATATTGTCCAGGTGACCTTAGACAAACCTTTCAATGTTTTAGGAAACTCTCTAGTCCTCATATGAGAGCTCTCTATATCAATTAAGTCATAGATCATATCCATATTCTAGAGAAGGTTTCTCAGGGGCATTTGCCTTCTTTAGTGGGTAGCATCTATTTTTCATTTATAGTAGGTACTTATTGGACCAACCACGCCATTGGTAGTTGGGCCAAACTAGTTTAAAATTTGATGCAGAAGGTAAGGGATGTTTTTATTTTTTACTTCTTCATGAGAATGTTGTGGTGAAGAGGTGCTAGAGAAAAGTCAAAGCTATCCCCTTGGGGATACCAGCAATTGAAACAACCCTTAGAGTCTCCAGTGTAGAGGTGGCCCTAAGCCTTTTTCATCACAATACATTTTGTTGGAACCTCACTGAGGCACACTTCTATAGTCTAGAAATAGCTATGCCCTGCTGAGATATGAGAGACCTAATTAAAAGTGAAAACCTTGCAGGTCTATAAGATAAGACTTTCAAACGATTGTATAATGAATTTTGTTCTTTTTAATTTTCTTTTCAGGACACAAGCTCAGAGAACTTAACTGTTGATGAACTGAAAGTTACCTAATCTAGATCAAAGCTTCTTAAACTGGCTTGTAATCCTACATGGGGTTGCACAACTGCAATTGTAAGGATCACAAAATTATGATTTATTATCAGTAAATGTTTAATTTTCATACCTATATACCCAGGGTCATGTAAAAATTTCTCAGGTGGAAAGGAGTCATGAGTGGGAAAAGTTTAAGAAGCCCTGACCTAGATGTTGCATTCAGTTATGCTCAGATTCCACAAACATGTGCTGATTATCTCTAACATGCAAGGCAAATGTCAGGATCTGGGGATAAAAAAGATAAAATAAGACAGAGAGCATGCCCTCAGGATGTTTATAGTTTAACAGAGTATAAGATAGGTATAATAAATAGTTCTGCTGCACGATGGAATATAATACAAAAGGAAAATCATGCAAAGGGCTATGAAGAGTATACCTAAAATTAGAGATGCATCTTATGTAGGGGAGGATATCATATCACTCATCACAGTAAAATAATTGGGTCTTTGACCCTTTCAGGAAGTATTTCTTTATAGTTCATTAAATTCTTGTTCTTTTGCCATTTAAATGCTTCACCTGTTATTCTGTATTCAATGGAGTTGGGAATCCACTGGGTCACTACTTTGAACAAAAGCAATCCAGCAACAAGACATGTATTGCATGCTTAGAAAGTGGCTTATTGGCAAGAAACTGGAAACTGAGTGGATGCCCATCAGATGGAGAATGGCTGAATAAATTATGGTATGTGAATGTTAAGGAATATTATTGTTCTATAAGAAACAATCAGCAGGATGATTTCAGACAGAACTGGAGAGACTTACTTGAAAAGATGCTCAGTGAAGTGAATAGAGTCAGGAGTACATTGTACACAGCAACAGCAAGATTATACAATGATCAATTCTGATGGGTATGGCCCTTTTCACCAGGGAAGTGATTCAGGCCAGTTCCAATGATCTTGTGATGGAGAAAAGCCATTTATACCTAGAAAGAGAACTGTGGGAACTGAATGTGGATCACAATATTATATTTTCGCTTTTTTGTTGTTTGTTTGTATTTTATTTTCTCTCTCATTTTTCCCTTTTTGTTTTCATTTTTCTTGTGCAGCATGATAATTGTGGAAATATGTATAGAAGAATAACTCATGATTAACATGAAGTTACTTGCCATCTAAAGGAGGGGGTGGGAGAAAGGGAAGGAAAAAAAATTGGAACACAAGGTTTTGCAAAGGTGAATGATGAAAATTATCTATGCACATGTTTTGCAAATAAACAGCTTTAACAAAAAAAAGTGGCTTGCTATGTATAATAAGGAAACAGAAAACATAATCTCTACCTCCTCAATCTTTGGGAAGAAAAAAGTAAAACACAAAACAATAAAGAACAATGCTATGAGCATAAAGAAGTACTGGATTGTGTGACGTTATTCAAAAGATGGGAATTGGGCTAATGAGGAATAGATTCATCAGGGAGGGATCCATGCAGGAAGATGGCTTGAACTAGGCTTTGACAAATAATAGATAGGATTTAGATAGAAGAAAGAAACAACATAATAAAAACTTGAAGATGGGAATAAATAAGCATGCTACAGTAATAAGAAAATGAGGAAACAACCTTCACTAGCATAAAGCAAACTTGCTGGGGAAGAGCAAGACTGATAAAAATTTGGATAGGAGGGTGAAGCCAGATGTTTTGTGGAAGGCCCTGAAATAAAAAGTCATTGAAGGACTTCTGAGCAGGGAAGTTATATAAATGAAATTTGTATGAATTTTTTATAAAATTTGTGTTTTAGGAGGATTAATCAGCAGCAGAATGCAGAGCTGGTTGAGTAGAAAACTCAGGAAGCCAACTAATAGATTGCTACAATAGTCAAGGCATTAAATATGGAGGTGACTATGGGAAGGAAGAGGAAAAAATGAAATATACTTGTGATGCAGTTATGAATTTGCCCTTCATATTGACCTTCAAACAACTCTTCAAGTCAAATGGTTTCAGTTCTTTTAACATCCCCCATATAAAGTCTTTCAAATCATTCTGCATTTTTTGTTGTTTTTCTCTAGGAAATATTCATTACTACTCATTTTGAGCAAAAAAAATCTAAATATATTACTATTAAATCTATAGTGGGGATTTTGTGTTTGAAAATAGTTGTACAAATATTTATGCATAAAGCAGTGATTGAAGGCGTAAAAGTGTGGCAAAATTATAAAGTTGAAGCGACTCAGTCCTGATACTGCTTTGGTAGTTGCTCCTACTTCTGAGCAGTTAAGCCACTCCAGCATAATGATGTCAAACTCAACAGAGCTGCAGGCTGATAATCCACACATAAGTATCCCTGCCAGGCCATATTGACATAAGTTTTAAAATGTTCTATTAATTATGTTTTATTATATTTGTGGACTATTTGAGCCTTCCTCTTATTGGTCTGATCAGCCACAGGTACAGCACACTATACCTCGACCCCAACATAGTGATGTCATTTTGATCTTCAAGAACAAAGAGCAACAATCATATTTTTATTTATTTTGTTAAATTTTTCCCTATTACATTTTAATCTGATTCCCACCTCACCCAGGAGTATTTCAGCAATATGTTTCATGTCTTTGCTCTAGAACTTGATTTACATTTGCCCTTCCTGTTCTCATCCTCCCCTTTTCCTTTCTTTTTCCCCATTCTTTCTTCTATTTTCACTCTTCTTTTTTCTCTCTGCCTACTATCCCTATTTCATTTTTCTTATGGGGACTATCTTCATAGCTTAAGGAGAGAAGTTATGGAGTAGAAAGTAGGAAAGAAAATTCTTTTTTTTTATTTTCAAGTTCTACAGATCAAGAAATTTAGTCAATATATTAGTAAAGAGTCTTTCAAGCTACTCTAGAAGTAAGCAACAAAGCTGACAGTAAACTTCTAGTCTCCAAAGACCTCTATTGTTTCCTTGACTCATAGAACTACCATATTCAACTCTTTGTGAGGGAAAGAAGAGGAAAAAGACTGCCTCAATGAAAATCATCTGACTATTAAGGAATGACATAATGGCAGGATCACTAGACTTAACCAGTCTGGTAATCTGGATGCTAGTTATAGGTCTATCACTGACTTTATAACCTACACATCCTTGGGTATTTAGTTCAAAAGATCAACTTCACAAGTTCAAGACTAGCACCAACAGTTGGATAGACAATCTGATCCAGGAAAATATCTGAGGCAATATAAGTCTACTGTGTGATATAGTACTTGCCCCAGGCTGTGGGAGTAGCTTTATAAGCTTTAGGACTTAAAAGTGGTCTTCCAAAAAAGATCAATCAGGGAATGTTACCTGAAGATTAGGTTAAGATTTTAGACCTTTATTTGGTACATTTAAATTCACATAAGAGAAGATTTATGACCCTGTGGGGTTGGAACATATTGGAAAAGGGCAAGGGGAGAATACAATCAAGGCATCTGTAAGACCTTATATGCAATCAGTTTGGGGTGGGGGGTGGTCTTGAGGCAGTTCAGTAAAAAAAGAAAGAGCTGAAGTCAGAAAGATCAGAGCTCAAATTTTACCTTAAATACTTACTAGCTATATAATCCTAAGTAAGCCACTTCACCTATTCTTCAGTTCTCCCCTCTATAAATGAAGATAATAATAGCAAATACTTTCCAAGATTGTCAGAAGTTCAAATGAGATAAGTGTGAAGTACTTAGCCAGAGCCTGGTATATAGTAAGCCATATAAATTATGTGTGCATATATATGTGTACATACATAAAATACATACATAATACATACATAGCATGTGTATATGCATATATACATAATATATAATGTGTGATATATACTTATATATAACACAAAACATATAATATGTTAGTATAATATAACATATGAGTGTGTTATATAAGGTATAATTATAAAAGGAAGAGGAAAATCACTGAAAAAATCATTTAAAGAAGCTGATCTTCAACCCAGACTAAACTTCTGCAGCTTAGTCACTCCTCCTGACCAGCTGAGGAGACGTTTAAGGTTCTATCTCTTTCAAAAAAGGGCATTTTGCAACCTCCCATATGATGACATGAATCTATTTCTAAAAGAGAGCAGTGGGTCTACATTGGAGGTATCAAATATGCTCCATGCAGCCCTACCCTGAACCAGATTAAAATACGATTTGGAAATAAAATAAATAATGATATAATAAACCATAACAATATTAAATTTCAAAACTAAATCAATAAACAGTAGCATGAATGGATTCTTAGGCCCCATTTCCCTTTGAGTTTGGCAGCATTGGTCTACACTTCACACTGGGGCAGCATGAGAGGGGGTTTTACAGGATAGGGTAAGGTCTCACACACATTGGATTTCTAGGGAGAGATTTAGGGGATATGGCCAGCAGGGTCTGACTATGATGGAGCATAAATGCTTCCAGCAATCAAGTCCCACCTCCCCTTACCTATTCCCTTTCTTCCTTCCTCTCCATATCCAAGTGTTTGCTTACACTTTTAACTATTTCTACCTGGAATTTTAGCAAAGTGATTGCTTTCCTGAACCCTCAGGCTAGAAGGGTTCCCCTCCTGGGGCACAGTCCCTAGGCCATCTGCTTAAAGCTCAAAGGTGAGTTGGAGTCACCTGGGTGAGACTGGAGTCTCAGCCCAGGAATCCCTTTTAGAAACAGAGGACAGATTCCTTATGTTGTCTGTCCATTGGTCTTCCTGCCAGCCTATAAGAATATCTTGTATTCCTCTTCATGAGAGGGTATGTCATGTGGAATATAACAATGAACTGATCCGGTTCCTGCCCCAAATAATCATTGAAGAGGCCTGTGGGAGCCCATGTGGGATTTAACATCAATGGGGGAAAGGCCTCCCAGATGGGTATCTTCATCTCTAAGGCATTTCCTAATTCAGATGCACATCTGGCAGGACTACAGGAAGGAGACCAGGTCCCAGCTGTAAATGAAATCTATTTTCAAAATAGCCAAGTCTGTGAAGTTCCTGAAAATAGCCTCAGAGACTGGCATGAAATTCTTATTCCTCCCCTACAACTGCTAGACAATTAGTCTAGAAATAGAAAACTAGGGGGCTGCACACCTTCCTAATCACCCATATATGTAATCCTCTGGGAAGAACTGAAATGGGGAATCACTTGGGAAGCCTGGTGCTAAAACAATCCACTACTTGTTCCATTAAGTCTTCATGGGCAATTTCCAAACTGTATTGTATGTGTCTTTAATTCTTTCAGTCTTTTTGGGTAAGCATCAGTTTTAGTATGAGTAAAGAAACAAATGATGCTTAGGAAAAAGGCATTTGTGCTGTGTCTATATGCAGAGATGTGAGACATAAGTCAACAATCTATATTCAGTAAATATTCATTAAGCACATACTATGTACCAGGCACTGTGCAAAGCCCTAGGAATACATTTTAAGACAGTCTCTGCCTTCAAAGAGCATACAATCTAATGGGGGAAGGCAATATTCAAAAGAAGGGGCATGGTGGAGAGATCAAAGAAGCCCAAAAGGAATGTAGCTAGGTGAGAAATAAAACATGACAAAAAAAACCCCTAATTTCTCCTTCCACTTTTGCTCTCCTTTCTCTCAGTTAAATAAAAATCAATGCTTTTCTAAAATAAAAAATTTCCGGAATAAAAAGCAGGGCAGAAGTATCAAGCAAGAAAAGGTGGAAGGATTTTTGAAGAAAAATAGCCCATTGCAAGTGTAAGGAAGGGACAGCCATTTAAGCAGCAGTGTACTGATAAAGGTTTAACAATTGACTCTTCAGCAATTTGAATTATGCCCAAAGGGCTATAAAACTGTGCATACCATTTGATTCAATAGTGTCTCTACTGGGTCTGTATCCCAAAGAGATCATAAAAAAGGGAAAAGGACCCACGTGTGCAAGAATGTTTGTGGCAGCCCTTTTTGTGGTGGCAAGGAACTGGAAGCTGAATGGATGCCCATCAATTGGAGAGTGGCTGAATAAATTATGGTATATGAATATTATGGAATATTATTGTTCTGTAAGAAACAACCAGCAGGATGATTTCAGAGAGGCCTGGAGAGACTTACATGAACTGATGCTGAGTGAAACGAGCAGAACCAGGAGATCATTATACACAGCAACAACAAGATTATATGATGATTAATTCTGATGGACGGGGCTCTTTTCAACAATGAGGTGATTCAGGCCATTTCCAATAGACTTATGATATTAAGAGCCAAATGCACCCAGAGAGAGAACAGTGGGGACTGAATGTGGATCACAACATAGCGTTTTCACCTTTTGTTGTTGTTGTTTGCTTGCTGCGGGGGTTTTTCTCTCATTTTTTTTCTTTTGAAAAATCTTTCTCATTTTTCTTGTGCAGCATGATAAATGCGGAAATAAGTTTAGAAGAATTGCACATGTTTAACCTATATTGAATTTCTTGCTGTCTAGGGGAGGGGAAGAGGAAGAGGAAGGGAGAAAAATTTGGAACACAAGATTTTACAGGGTTGAATGTTGAAAACTATCTTTGCATTGCATGTATTTTGAAAAATAAAAAGCCACTGTTATTTTTAAAAATGACTCTCCAGAACAAGAAAAAATGTATGAGTAACACACTTTGTTTTAGTTTATGTTATTAACATTTTCTTTATTACTTCCTTAATTGTACACAATAGACAAAACAGGGAGGGGAAGGAAAGGGAAGGGGAGGAAAAGAAGAAGGGGGAAGGAAAAGGAAGGAAAGGGAAAGGAGAAACAGAAGGGGGAAGGGAAAGGAAGAGTCCTGAAGACCATGACATATTCAGATTAATGAAAGAGATACTAGACATGTTGAGTCTGGAAAAGACAAAGTTGGGAGCCATGATGTCCATATTTCCTATCTGTAAAATGGGAGAGTTAGACAAGGTGAACTCAAAGATCCCTTCAACTCTAAATCAATTTTAATCAGCATGTGATACTGATAGCCTTGTTCTACTGTTATTCAACGGTTTGTTTGAGAAGCTGAGTGGCCCCATGGTTACCTTTTCACATGCCCTTATGGGTGGAAGTGTTGCAAACCCGCCAGACTCTGTATGGTTCTCAAAGAATCAGCAACCTGCTGTCTGTCCCTCAGCTCAAACTATTTTTTTCCTCTGAGGCCATGCCAATTTGCTACTATAGAATATATGGATTTGTGAATTTATCCATCCAGAAGATAGTTCTAAGCCCCCACCTACTGGCAAACTCTGCTTCTACCTTTTTTTCTGCTCTATTTCAGTAAGCCCTCATCATAAGACCTACACAAAATACAGCTGGCTCTCCCCGGAAGCAACAGTCATGCTTAGAATCTGTATGCTGTGTTTACTCTTGACATAAAAGGGATAAACAAATAAACAGTACATGATAATAAGTACACAAGGCATTATAAAACAATCAAGCATCTTCCAAGCAACACTGGGAGCCAGCTGCTCTCCTAAACCCTGAAAGTCTACCAGATGCTACAGAAATTGCTTCAGCACAGAAGTTATAGGCAATATAAGTTTGCTTATTCCTCATGCCTTATGAGTTGGAGAAGTGCCTCTGTACTATTCAATTTGCACACCCATCAGGACAAGTCAAAAGACAGTTAGGTAGATCAATGGTTAGAGCACTGGGCCTGGCAAATTCCCTTACTAAATACAAGATCCTGAGCGTCAAGCTCAGTTTCTTCCAAACATCAAACAAGAATAATAATAGTAGCACCTATTTCATGGGGTTGTTGTGATGATCACATGAAATATCTATAAAATATTTAGCATAGTTCCTGGGATAGAATACATGCTTAATAAATGCTTACTCCCTTCCCCTAAAGATGTTTTTTAAAATATTTTGATAATTATTTCAATATAATTGGTTTCTTCTGCAATCTTAGTATTTTATTTTATACATTTAAAAATATCCTGAGAAAGAGTCAACAGGCTTTTGCCAGACCACTAAAGGGGATATTAAAACTAAAAGAGGTTGCTTTAGATAAAGACACCAAAACTCTGAAGGAATGATAGATGCATCATGGAAAATAAATCCAGAAGAAATTTAAAAGAGACTAAAACTCTCAGGGGCAAGCAATTTTCTCCATGCTAGCTTGTCTCAGTATGGCAGGGAGTTTCCACATTGTCTGGCCATTGATAGCCCATCTCAAAGCTATTTCTTTCTCCAGGTCATTTTATAGATGAGGAGCTAAAGCAAAATTAACTTGTCCAGTATCACACAGATAATAACTGTCTGAGGCCAGATTTGCACTTAGGAAGATGAGGTTCTATCCACTGTGCCAATTAGCTGCCCCTTTTAATACTTAGAATCATCCACAAGTTTATAGGACTGTCTTGAATGGCAGAGACTTGCTCCTCACTGAAATTCTAAGCAGAGATTGGACAGTCACTTGTCTGGATTTTTATAAAAGATTGCTGTTCAGGTACAAGTCCAACTAGATGGCCCCTAAACTTCCTTCTAATCCTGCAGTTTTGTGTTTCTAAGAGAAAAGCCGTACTCTAAAGAAAACTGAACTCATCTTGTACTTTATAGCAAGATGAGTCTGAACAGGTTAGCTTTGGATCCAAAACTGAAAAAGACTGTGTGGTCCAAACAATTCACATAGCATTTCCCTTGAAGAAGCCTAAAGGCCAAAATGAGTTCAGAGAATACAAAAATGAGAGCTCATTCAGAGTTTTAAAACCTACAGATTTCTCCCCCAAAAGAAATGAAATAAAATTACAGTTTTAACTCTAGAATGCTGAGGCCCAGAGATTAAATGACTTGCAGAAAACCAATACTGCTAGCAAAAAAATAGACTGGATTCCTGAGATCCACGATAGTTACTTGGATTTACCAACTGAAACTTGGATGTCATTTGGGTGTTTTTTACTGTAATCACTTTTACTGTCTTTTATGAAGGTAACCCCTTGATTATATAATGGGCCCCAGTATTTCTGGATTACTCCATGATTCCAAGGGGGATAGAAGAAAGTGGCAAAATGCAGTTTCCAAGACCTCATTCTCAGCCAAGGAGTAGTACTGACCCAAGAAGTGTCAGCTTCTAAAGTACCTGTTTTTGATTTTTAAATCTCATCCTTCTTGGTTCCCAGATAGTTCTTTCCCAATGTACCTTCTTGATTTAAAAACTTACTCATTCCCTAGAGGCTCACACACTCAAAGTGACTCCTTCTATAACATCAATACAACCTCTTGCTCCTAAATAAACTTATTGCTAGAGTCAAACTGGTCTGGTTTTTCCTACAAGCCTTTTCAAAGTGGCCCTAGGAAGAGAGCACTCTCCTGACTGGTGGCTGCCTGCCTGCACTGAATACTGTTTCAGGAGTCCTAGCAATGCTAGTTTCAGAATCTCCAGACTTCCTCCACCTCCTGAACAGTCACTTTTCTGGAATATGCTCCCTGCTTCCCACTGCTTTTTATGTTGTGGTTTTCCTCTAATGAAATGAAAACTCCTTGAGAAGAGGGACTGGCTGGTTTCATTATATTGGTTTTTCCATGTTTTGTATAGTGCCTGACATGTAGTAATTAAATTATGTGTTAATAAATGTTCTCTGTGCATGTGTGTATGGCTTTTTCTGTCTGTTTCTGTCTCTGATTATTTTTCTCTGTCTTCTCTATATCTGTGTGTTTATCTGTGTGTCTATGTGTGTGTAAGTCTGTCTCTCTCACTCTCTCTCTGGGTCTCTCTCTCTCTCTGGGGGTCTCTCTCTCTCTCTGTCATCCTGTCTTTCTCGCTGTCTCTCTCTCCTTCTCTCCCTCTCTCTCTCCTTTCCTCCCTCTCTCTCTCCTTCCCTCTCTCTCTTTCTCCCTCTCCTTCCCTCCCTCCCCCCTCTCTCTCCCTCCTTCCCTCTCTCTCCTTCCTTCTCTCTCTTCCTCTCCCTCTCTCTCTCTCTCATCCTCCATCTTTCTCTTTCTTTCTCTCCCTCTCTCATACAGACACATACACAAAAGACATCATGAAAAAAAAAAAGACTAAAACTTCAAAAACCTTCTTCCTTCTAATTCAGGATGACTTTCCTTGGTCCTTATTCAGTTTCTTTCTCTGTCAAATGAGGAACTGTGAACTAGAAGGCTCCTGCCAGTGACTTCGGGGACCCAGCAATCAGAAATACCGGGCTCTTGGTCACTTCAGGTGAAACCCAAGATGGGAGTTCAGCAAGGAACAATTCTGCCCATTGTCCTCATCTGGCTTTGCTGCGGGGGAATGAAAGGTCACCCACAGTGTGCTGAAAAGGAACAAGGAAAAAGCAAAGCGGAAATTCGCTATTTATTTGTCCATGCAAATAGGGCTATTTTATTTTCTGTGCCCCCTCCCCCCGTTCCGTGTTTCTGCGGCCTCTTCCTAGCGTCCACTCCCTCAGCTGAACACAGGTTCTGACCTTTGCTACACAGATCTCAATGTGGTGAGATCAAAGAGCTCGCTGCTGAGCCGGCCTGCTAGTAAGGCTGCTGGCATCTGGGCCACTGACGGCCTCCTAATGAGCGCCGGACCCCGCTGGAAGTCGGGGGGACCCCGCGGCTGACAGGGTTCTTCTCAAAGCCAGCTTCCCTCCTCCTACCCCAGGAAATGCGAAGGCGGAGCCCTGAAAACATGGTCCTGTCACAATTGGGTTTTCACTACCTCCAAACAGGAACCAAAGCTGTAAATGGGCCCAACTTCTGTTCTGACTTCAGCAGCAGAATATTGAGAAATCAGGGAAAGGAAAAAAAATTCATGACCTTTAAATCTCGCCAGGGAACAGCCAACTACGGGAGGACTCCGGGGGGCATGTGATCTACTAAAGCAAAATAATAGGTTTTATCTGCAACGGAAAATCTCTCTGAAAGTATTTTTAACTAGTCTGTGAGCATCGGGAACACCATATGTACTCAAGAGGCACGGAGCTGCTTTACCCGAGGGAGCCATGGGATCTCATTTTCCTGACATCTTGGTGGGGGGGAGATATTTTGGGGGATATTCTAAGTTCTGTCCTGTCCAGAAGTAGGGAGATGAAGTCTTAGCTTAGTTCTTGCTTCCTAGAGGGATTGAAAAAAATAAGAAGGCCGCTACTTTCTAGCTGTATAATTGAATATTTGCGAACTATGCTGTTTTAGACCTGGTCCTCAGTCTTTCCTTTCATAAAATGGGAAGGATAATGCTCACTATCTTGGTCACAGTCATCAAATAAAATAATATATGCAAAGTGTTTTAAAACTACAAAATGATTTATCTGCTAGTTTCCTTCTTTGTCTTGAACTTTTTTCTTTTTTTTTTTTTAATCTTTTCTCTTTTTTACTTCTTTTTTTTCTTTTCTTTAAAGCTTTGGTCTCAGAGTGAAATATTAGTTACATTTCTGCTTTATTTCTCAGAATGTCAGGGTCATTTGGCATTCATATGACAGATCCTATAAACGAATCTCTTGCCAGGACTCACATTTGCATTGTCCCGGGGTGGTTGTAGAGTTAAGAGCATTTGGGGGCTGGGAAAGGAATGTCCCTGATGTTCGGCTGTAGCCTGGTTCTAATTTTAGCACCAACAGAGCATTTCACTTCCTGGAGGTATCCGATTGCTGGTGCTCTCCTCCTTGCCTCACTAGGCTGATATCAGACATGTGGGGAAAATTAAAGGCATAAGAATTGCCAAACTGAGTCATACCCATGGTCTATCTAGCCCAGGATTCTGTCTCTGACAGTGGTACCAAGAGAAATCATGACTGTTATCCATGATGTCGACCTCAAAAGCTTAGGGATGTACCCCAAATATATAGTAAGGATCTGTCATTCATGGATTTTTTTTCTAAGCCTTTCACAAATCTCTTTGTATTTTGTCCTATATCATCTTTATAGGGAGTAGAAACTCTCATGATTTTAGCTGATGAGGAGCTCCAAAAAGAAATCTTATTTGTGGTCGAATCTGGGGTGAGCAGGAACTCCCTTTTCACTAGGAAAAGGTCAAACTCTGAAGGTTGCTGGGAAGTTGAAAGAGGTTGTTTCTTCTATATGATGTCCACTGAGATAAGGACTCCTCTGTAACTTCCTAGTGGGTCAACAGAAAAAGAGAAGGCAATTGATTAATCCCTAGCACTATGCTACTGGGATTGGACACCACTATCTCCAAAGATAGAACTTGTCTAACTTTTGGGTTATGAGTTTCATTAAGGCAGTTATAATGAAATATGGGAAGAGAAGTAACTTTTAGAAATCAGTGGATCTGGATTTCATCACTAGTTCTACTTTCCACTGATGTCAGTCAGTCCATAAATATTTATTAAATGCCTATTATATGCCAGGTACTATATTAATTGCTAATAATATAAAGAGGCAAAAAAGTCTCTTCAAGAAACTCATGATCTAATGGGGGAGACAAAAGCAAATAAATATGTACAGACAAGATATATTCAAGATCAATAGGAAATAAATAAGAGAAGGAAGCCACTACAGTTAAGAGGAGTCTTCCCTGTAGAAGATGGGACTTTAGTTGGGAATTAAAGGAAACCAGTAGATTGGAAGGGGGTTAAGGATAGTCATCAAACCTAGCCTCAGACACTATCTAGATGTGTGATCCCGGGCAAGTCACTTACCCATTTGCCTCAGTTTCCTCATCTGTAAAATGAGCTGGAGAAAGAAATGACAAACCTCTTCAGTATCTTTGCCAAGAAAATCCCAAATGGTGTCCCAAAGAATCAGTTATGACTAACAACAACATAGGGACAGTCAGAGAAAATGCCCCAAAGTGAAGGATTGAAAACTACTTGGTGGGAAATATAGCATAAAAAGTAGGAGATGGCTAGGATATGAAGGGCTTTGAATGCCAAACAGAAGGTTTTATATTTGATGCTAGAGTCTGCTTGTTGGCTTAATGATTTGGGTGTAAGGAGTTATACATAGCAGGCATTCAATAATTTTTTGATAATTTGTCACAAGCCTTTTTAAAAATCTAAATGTCACAGTGGAGAGAGCACCAGTCAGGAGGACCTGAATTCAAATCTGGCCTCAAACACTTAACACTTCCTAGCTGTGTAACCCTGGGCAAGTCATTTAAACCCAATTGCCTCAGCAAAAAAAAAATATACATGTCTATTAGTTACTCCTATATATTCATATTAACTGCCTTTAATGGATAAATTGAGAATAAATCACTCATATATCTTGACTAGTGGTTAACTCTATTGGAAAGCATTGAGTTTTAGAAACTACTTGCCTGCCATGTTTCTTGAACATTCAATACAATTCATTGCTTCATATCTCTGCCAAAATAATCTTCCACAGTTCTGACCATGTCACTCTCTTGCTCAAAAATCAACAGTAGCTCCTTTATGCTTAAAGATAAAATGCATACTTCTTAAACTATCATTGTGTCCTCCAAAACTTGACTTCAACCTCTCTTTCTAGATATTTCATGTTACTTTTCTTCATACTGCAGTAGCTCAACTGGACTACAGTTTTCATCACTACTTTCTTTCCTCGGTGCATTCCTGTAAATCATTCTCCAGGCTGAGAAAGCACTCTCTTTCTACCTCAACCAGATACGATCTATCACTTCCATAAAAGTTCCTTTCATGTGTCATACTATTCATGTAGTCATGTTGGACCCTTAAGATAAAAGAAAAAAATATAAAGTATAAAAACGCTCCCTCCCCAACTCTGCTTAGAACACTTTTCTGATGATTTCTTTTACCCTTATTGTAATCAGTGTTTTATTATGTTTAACACACGCACACACACACACACACACACGTACTTATTTATTTCACCCATTCCTCATAGACTCCTTAAAGGGAGGGACTGTCATTTTTTTTTATCTTTCTGCATTTTTTCTCTCAATACAATTAAGTAAATTATTTAATAAAGGCTTGATGAATTGTTGAAAGGATGAAGAATATTTGAAAAAGTTGATTATTCAATTCAGATTTTACTTCTCAGGATCTCAGTTTCTGAAGCTAAAGGAAGGGATTAGACTAAATGAGCTCCCAACAGCCTTTCAGTTCATTCTCTGACAGGATAAAATCAGAGCTTCTTAAATGATAGCATCAGTCCACTGCAAAATTGTACTTATCAGCAATATTTTTACTACCAGAAGTCCTTATTTTTCAAAGGCTGTAAAATTTAACATTTGGCTCCTTTTTCCTCTTCCTTCTTCCTCCATTCTGCTCCTTCTATCCCTGCTCTCTCCTTTTCATTTATCAGTCCTGCTGATAACCGTCATGTGAAGGCTTCAAAGGGCAAGATGGTCTTCCTTATGAAGAATTTCAGTATCTTATCAGACTGTAGTTTTATTTAGTTTGGAAAGAACTGGGTTCAAAGACTTTTAAAGTCCTTATGGTTCTAAAATCATATGATCCTGTCTTTGTAATATGACTCATTCTTGCATCTTCTTAGTTGCTAAAAAAGAATAAGCTGTATCTATAAGCATAGACTATTGGATCTGTAAATGCTGTTAGAGATTAAATAGTCCAGGTTCTCAGAAGCCAAAAGATAGGGCATGATTTAACTCGAGATCAACGTCACACAACTAGTGAATGGCAAATTGTGAATTCAAACTCAGAAATTTTGCATCTCAGTCTTGAGTTCTTTCCAATCATCATAAATAATTAAACCAAAAATTAAAAAAAAATTCTTCCTGAATAAATGGTGCTTCCACATTCAATTTTTAGGTTAAAATTCTAAATGTATAGTTCTTACTTTTATAATTAGCTCTTTCTGATTATTTTTTTGCTTTTTAACAAGGGCATAGGGACCTCACAATTTGCCTATTTGTTGCTTTGTTAATTCAGACATGAAGTCCTTGCTTCCAATAGTTTCTTTGCATTTGCTTTAATGAAGATGAGGGAAGGGGGGAAGAAAGCTTTGTTTAAATATGGAGTCAGATCAGATATAAGTGGCTCAGTGGATGGGAGTCCTTATTGACTTTTAAAGGGAGAAGGAAAAGATATGTTCCCATCTTTTCAAGGCTGACATGCTGAGGTTGAAGAGAAAGGTTTCCTTGTGAAGTTAAGTTATAAGGAACTTCCACATCTGCTTAGTGTTCTCCATACTGACAGACTACATCCCCTATAATGCTACCTACATTTAATTTATAAGCATAAAAAGGCAAAGCACGACTCGGAGCATGCCAGGAAACAAATGGTGCTGCCTCATCCTAGCAGCCCATGCAGGCATATACTATATATGTATACTATACACTAAACTTTGCTGAAGCAAGACTTGGACTATATTTAGACTTGCAGAACTCAAGAGATGACCAAAACCTAATCTAGAGATGGCATGTGAGCAAGACTCATCCTCATGGGTTTCCATCTGGATCAGCACTCTCCCCACTAGACCTCCAGAAAAATATCTAACATTTATACATCTTTTATGATCTGTCATTATGTCATCTGATCCTCACAATAAGCCAGTGAGCAAGGTGCTAATATCCTGATATTACATACGAGGAAACTGAGATTGAAAGAGGTCGAGTAGTTTGGCCAGGGTCCCACAAATGATAAGTTTCAGAAGCAGATTTTTAAAGAAGTCTCCCTGACTCCAAATATACTATTTTATCCACTACACCATCTACCTGCTACTGATTGGTAAACTGAGTGAGGGCTAACTTTTCTGGCCTTCTATATCTAGCTGTCCCCAGACCAGACCATGTTTCACATCTAGCCAGCCATATTTAATCTGCCTTACCCCATAACATAGCACTCAGCATATTTTCTACCCTTTGCTCTGGACGCTGTATTATAGTATTATTGGTTATGAAAAGAACACATAAACTAAACCGGATCATTCATGACCCCCTAGAACAAAGTTCCCTTCCCTGGTTACTACTCTTCTATATGTTTTCTCTCATCTAATAAAATTTAAGTTCTTGCTTTTTTTATTCATATTCCAAGCACTGGCATATACTGAGTGCCTTTTTATTCATTCCTTCATTTGTCATATTGGTAATTATTTGTAATACTAGAACATTTTAACTAGAAAGTAATTTCAAAATTATCTAACAAATCCTCTTCATTCTGCAGATGAGGAAACAGAGACCCACAGAGGTAAAGTTGGCCAAAGTCTCACAACAGGATAATGGAATAATTCAAACTTAGAAATTATGGAGGGAGGGGGGAGTAGCTAGTTGGTACAAGAGGCACCATTGCTGGGCCTCTATTCAGGAATATTCATCTTCCTGAGTTTTAATATGGTCTCAGACACTTATTAGCTTTGTGACTGGGGCAAGTCACTTAACCCTATTTGCTTCCTTTTCCCCATTTATAAAATAGGCTGCAGTAGGAAATAATCATCTTTGCCAAAAAAAAAAAAATTACTAAATGGAGTCTTGAAGAATCTAGCAGGGCTGAAATGATTGAATGACAAAAAACAACAAACCTGAATTCCAGGGCTGGGTTTTTTTTAAAATCATATATGACCTTGTTTGAATACTACTCACATGTCTTTAAAACACTTCACATTCTACCTGTTTTGCAGTTATTCTTCATGGTAGTTGGACATATAGGACAGCATCATTTAGCAGATAAACAGGGATGAAAAGAAATAATTTGCCAAAGAAATTAGATAACTAAGCAAGATCCAGTATTCCTTTTCCCATTTCAGTGCTTTTTGACCCACATTAACTACTAGGATAGAAATAAAAGTCATTCCTAGAAGGACAGACCTCAGTTTTCTCCTCTGTAAAAATGGGGGCATTAAGAACCCATTAGGTTCAGAGTTCTTAATCTTTTTTATGCCAAGGTAGTCTGATGAAGTCTATGGTCCCCTTCTCAGAATTATGTTCTCCAAGTCATAGGAGGTGAGAAGGTAGAGAAGAAATGGTCCTATGTTTTTACCTTTATGATTGTATATAACTAGTTGCCTCTATATAAGCTTCAACAGTTTTTAACTTTAGTCACCTCATCATACTCCAGGGGTTGCTTCCTAGAATCCAATTTCCAGCAACTTGTTTCCTAGAGCAATCAATCCTCCTAGGTTATGGGTCCTTGCTAGAGTTATCCTTTCCAGAACTGCAAGTTCAAGATTAATCAAAACCAGATTGGAAAACAGCAGGTTAAGAGGTCTCCAAGACCATAATGGAGATGAAAGAATCTCTGTTCCCCATTATCCATGAAATAATAATTAGCTACCTGATGACTAAGGATCAGGATTGCCTGGTTCTGATATTATCAATCAATCAATAGTTATTAAGTACCTACTGTGTGTCAGAACCCAAGAATACAAAGGAAAAAAAATGAAAGAGTTCCTGCTTTTCAATATCCTACAATCCAGTCAATAGAGACAGAACATATATATATATACATATATATAATACACATTATATATATGTATATATATAATGGACATAAAAGAGATACAAGATAATTGGGAAGGTGTGAAGCACTGGGGTAAAAGGGGTATATAAAGAGACAGTACATTCTAGTAAGAGGACAGCCAATACATAGGCACCAAGATGGGAGATGAAGTGTCATATATGACAAACAATAGGAAGGCAAATTATCTGGGCTATAGGTGGCCAAAGAGGTAGTTGTAGTTGATACTAAAGGTACAAAGGATTTACTGCAGTTTATTGAGCTGGAAAGTGAGATAGTCGGGCATGTGCTTTAGGAAAAGCACTTTGGCAGATGTGTAGATGATGGTTTAGAATTAAGAGAGAAAAGGACAGGAGATCAAATAGGAAATTGCCATAATAATTCAGGCAAAAGGAGATGCAAACCTGTACCAAGGTGGCAGCTATGTGAATGAAGAGAAGAGAAGGTATGCAAGAGATGCTGTGGAACGAAAAATGATAAAATATGGCAACTTACAGAACATGAAGGCTGAATGAGAATGACAAGTTGAAGATAACATCAACATTGCAAATCTTAATGACTAGAAAGATGGTGGACATCTCAACAGAAACAGGGAAATCCAAAGAGAGGTGTGTTAGAAGGGAAAAGATGAGGAAATTTTGAGTTTGAGATACTTACAGAACATTGAGTTCAGAATGTCCAATATAAAATTCATCATGAAGAAGTGAGGTTCATAAAAGAGACAAGAAATAAATCTATAGAACTGGGAGTCATTAGGATAGAAAAATAATTAAACCCATATGAGCTGATGAGGTCATCAAGAGAGGACATACTTCTTTAATAAAGCTATTATATATTCAACTTACATATTCAACTCATTCTTCTACTATTTGTAAATTATGATTAAAATTAATCCCAATGGAGTGAAAGTTCTCAATCAACCCCAAAATGACCCCAAAAATTGCTTCTACATCTAAGGAACTGAGATGTAAAGAAGGGATGCTGACTCTCACTCCAACGCTTGTCTATTTTATTGCAATTCAACTTTTTTGCATTGACCATCCCACACAGAAGTCAGCTCAAGTCAGGCTTGTAGATAGATAGAAAACATTGTACAATAACATTGGGAAAAGTATCAGTTTTAGAATTGGAAATCCTTGTCTCAAATCCTACTTATTTGCATAATCTTGGACAAGCTATTTTTTGTCCCTGAAACTTAATTTCCTCCTCGATAAAATTAGAATGATTAGCTAAACTCAGGGATTCTTAATCTTTTTTGTGCTATGAACCTCTTTGCTGAAACCTATGAGTGTTTTTAAATGTAGTAAATAAAATATATAATTATAAAGGATATCAACCATATTAAAATGCAGTTATCAAAATATTAGGGGAAGCCGACACATGTGCAAGAATGTTTGTGGCAGCCCTTTTTGTAGTGGCTAGAAACTGGAAATTGAATAGATGCCCTTCAATTGGAGAATGGCTGAATAAATTATGGTATATGAATGTTATGGAATATTATTGTTCTGTAAGAAATGACCAGCAAGATGATTTCAGAAAGGCCTGGAGAGACTTACATGAACTGATGCTGAGTGAAATGAGCAGAACCAGGAGATCATTATACACGGCAACAACAGTACTATATGACGATCATGGACATGGCATGACGAGATGGACATGGCTCTCTTCAACAATGAAATGTTTCAAACCACCTCCAATTGTTCACTGAAGAAAGCCATATACACCCAGAGAGAGGGATGCGAAATGTGGACCACAACATAACATTCTCATACTCCTTGACTGATGTTTGCTTACATTGTGTTTCCTTTATCTGATATATCGTTTGTGTAGATAAGATGTTTCTTGCACACCAATGATAAGTTTGGAAATATGTATACATATATTCGATTTGCCAATATTTTAACATAATTAACATGTAGTGGATATCCTGCCATCTAGGGGAGGGGTGGGGAGTTGGGGGAAAAAATTTGTAACGGAAAGCTATGTAAGGGTTATTGTTGAAGAATTACCCATACATATGTTATGCAAATAAAATAAAAAATTAAAAAAAATTTTAAAAAAAGACAAAAAAAAATATTAGGGGAAGCCGGGAAACAGATTCACAAACTCTGGATTAAGAAGTACTGGCCTAAACCCCTTTTGTAGGAGCAAGAAACTGGAAACTGAGTGGAAGCCCATCAATTGGAAAATGGCTGAATAAGTTATGGTATATGAATGTTATGGAATATTATTGTTCTATAAGAAATTATCAACAAGATGATTTCAAAAAGACCCGGAGACACTTGCATGAACTGATGCTAAGTGAAATGAGCAGAACTAAGAGATCATAATATATGGCAACAGCAAGATTATTCAATGATCAATTCTGATGGACATGGCTCTTGTCAACAATGAGGTGATTCAGACCAATTCCAATGATCTTTGATGAAGAAAGCCATCTGCACCCAGAGAGAGGATAATGGGAACTGAATGTGGACCACAACATAACATTTTCACTTTTTGTTGTTGTTTGCTTGCATTTTCTTTTCTTTCTCATTTTTTTTCCTTTTGGATCTTATTTTTCATGTGCAGTATGATATTTGTGGAATTATGTATAGAGGAATTGCACATGTTTAACATATATTGGAACACTTGCCGACGGGGAGAGGGAAGAGAAGGGAAAAAATTAAAACACAGAGTTTTGTAGGGGTGAATGTCAAAAATTATCAATGAATATATTTTGAAAATAAAAAGCTATAATTATTAAAAACAAAAAAGTACTGATCTATTTGGTCTGCCAGGTCCCTTTAGCTCTGAATCTATGATCCTTTCAAGTAACATCTCTAAAGGAAGGTCATTCCTCAAAGTCAGCTCCATCCCAACTCTCAGGAGGATGCAAAGCAGCCAAAGCGTTACTCTGTTTGTAATTTCTTGGGATGGGAGCATGCTCAGTGGAGGCAGGATACTGGAAGTTAATGTGGTTCAGTTCAGTGTCTGTTAAGGAAGTGAGCCCCACCTCTGCTAACGCAGGCCAAACACCCTTGGTAAACAGGCTGCTGGGCAGAGCTTTGCACAATTAGCTGCTACTCTGTGCTGTGCCGGCTGGCCAGGGTCCAAAACTGAAATTGAATCCTCCCCCTCCTCCTCCCACACGGTTTTGTTTAGAAACTATTTTTATTTGATACATTAATACCCATTGATACCCTCTAACACTCATCCTGACAGAGGAGAGATGACCAATTCTCACAGCAATTTAGTCATGTGCTTTCAGATGCAGAAATTAACGGATAACTGGGAGTTTCAGCTTCCTGAAATGATGCCAACCTTGAGCTCTACATTTGAATTACTCCCTATTACTCCCTATGTTACTCTCTATTTCCTCTAGATGAGGACAAGTTGTGGTTTTCTTTTAGGTGATACTTTACAGTTTGCAAAGCTTTTCTAACCGTGAGGGGGAGAGAACAAGAAGTATTTCTTCTGTTTTACAGAAAAGCAAACTCAGGCTCAGAGACCAGAAATGTTTATTTCAGCCAAAGTCAAAGCTATTAATTAAGTGCTTTCTAGTTAGAACTTATTACTAGAGCTCAGATACTGTATCACTCTGGGCAAGTCACTTAATCTTTTTGCCTCAATTTCCTCATCTGTAAAATGAACCAGGCAAGCCACTCTAGTATCTCTGTCACAAAAACTCAAATGGGGTCACAAAAAGTCAGACAGGACTGCAAATGACTGAACCACCCACTAAGAGCTAAAGTTTTATGACTCAAGGGTAATAGTTATTGCACTTCACCAGGCTTATTTAACAGGTCTACATAATAGCAAGTGAGATTCAAGTTAAGCCTTGAAAAGTACTTTAGGATTCTATTTTCGTTGTTATATCTAACCAAGGGCTAATTTGCAAAGATGCATGGTGGGAAGTAAATAAACTATAGTCTAATGAATATGAAGTCATAAACATGAAGGGCACAAAAGAAATTATCAGAGATATAGGACTGAAAAATATAGGACTAGAAAATGAGGATTAGGTACAGAGCAGGAAAAAGGGATAACATAAGATGTTTAGATGGTTCTTGCTTTAAATAATAACATTATGTAAATTTGGCTACTTCATTGGCCAACATGGACTCCTGCTCCAGTCCTGGTAGGCAAAGGCAAAGGAAAAAGTAATACTGGTACAGCCCTCTCCTCCACTTCAGCCAGGGATTGTCAGCTCCAGGCACTGAAACCACTCTGACTTAGGGGGCCCCAGAACCCCAGATGTGGAGCCCCATGAAGGAAGGGGGCCCACTAAAAGTAAGAATTGGCTATATTAAAGATTTCAACTGACCTTTCTATGGCTTTGCATAAGCCAATCCTCAAGACTTTAATGGACATATTACTCAGTTCCACATCACAGAATCCCTAACTCCTTTCAAATCTCAGGTCAAATATCATCTCCTACAGAATTTCTTTCCTGATTCCTCACTCCCCAACCTCTAAACAATCTGTGTGTGTGTGTGTGTGTGTGTGTGTGTCTTTCTGTCTCTCTGTTTCTGGATTTTGTCTTTTTTTCCTGACCTCATTTTTCTCTTCTCTTCTCTCCTCTTCTTCTTTCTATCTCTCTCTGCCTTTCTCTGTCACTCGCTCTCTCTCTCTCCCTCTCCCCCTCTGTGTGTGTGTTTCTTTGTCTCGCTCTCTGTTTTTCTGTCTGTCTTTGTCTTTTTTTCCTGCCCTCCTTTTTCTTTTCACTTCTTTTCTCTCCTCTTCTTCTTTCTGTCTTTCTCTCTGCCTCTCTCTGTCACTGTCTCTCTCTGCCTCTCCCTTTTCCTCCTTCTTCCTCTCTCTCTTTCTCTGTTTGTTTCTGTCTTTTTCTTTTCTTTCCTGCCCTCCCTTTTCACTTCTCTTTTCTTCTCTTCTTCTCTCTGTCTCTGTCTCTCTATGTCTGTCTCTCTCTTTCATAATATTAGTTTGTTTAAGTTGTTAATGTTCACTACATCCCTAAAATTATTTTGGATTAACTTTGAAGACACTTTATATGGGCTTTTCTATGTGAATATTACCCCCCTCCCCATTCCCATAAAATATATGCTTTTTGAAGGCAAGAACTATTCTTTTGGTCTTTGTACTATAACCCCAACACCTGGCATGGTTCTTGGCACAAAACAAATATTTAAATTCTTGTTGAATTCAAAGACATCGCCTCTGAGGTCATTTTCAAAATTTATACTCTTATGAAAATGAATTGTCCTTCAAAAGAAACAATTGTTTATTTTATTCTTAGCTATATAAAGGAAATTTAATGGGTAGCTTAAGCATTATTGCTGGGGAATACCTTCCCACATATAAAGGAAGTCTTTTTGAAATTTCATTTCATTTCCTCTTGAGCAACTCTTCAAAAATAGCTCACATTTATATGGCTATTTAGAGATATTATTTTATTTGACACTTACAAGAATCCTACAAAATCAGTGTTATTATTCTCATTTGAGCCAGATGAGAAATTTGGAATCTAAGAAATTAATTCATTTGCCCAGGATCACAGTCTGAGGCAGGATTATGAACTAAAGTCTTCCACTTTCCAAATCTAGAATTCTATCCCCTATGACATGATGGCTTACAATGAAAGCAGAAAATATCTTATCAGGGACATTGTGATTGCCAAAGCAACATATTTTATTTTGTAACTCCCCAAGCAGGGACAGTGTCTAACTTTACAGCTACTTAGTTAAGAAATAGTAATTCTACTGAATGGTCAATTATTATTACCATTATTTTAGACTATTTCTGAGTAGGACAAAGTGCTCCAGATATATATAGGTACATATACAAATACAAATATATCTATATATGCACAGGTCATGTGTTACATGTGTACAGATAGTCACATATATGTAAATGAATGTTGTGTATAGATTGTACACAAGTGTGCATGCATAGGATATGTGACACTGGATAAATCACTTAACCTCAATGATTCCAGAAAACTCACTTCAAATAATATGTTTTAAATGTTATGATATTCTAAAATATTGGTTAATCCTCTAAATAGCTTTCTAACATAGGTAGAGTATAGCTAAGTAGATGGGAAAGTGCTAAGAGCATTTTAGAATTGGATATGACCTCAGACATCTCTTCCAGTTAGGTGTCCCTTTCTATCCTAAAGATGGGAAAACTGAAGTCAAGAGGGAAAGAGCAGGATTCAGATTTTCTTTTCAGTCCATTTCTCTCTCTACTGGATCATCTATATTTAGGTACCTCGGTTTCAACATTCTCTTATTCTGTCACTTTCCCAATAAGATTATTGCAGTGTTTGGCATTGTGATCACCAGCAATTCTATACTTTTATGAGCAATTTGAACTAGTTTCAGATGACTTCCATCCTCTTCTTGCCTTTCCCTTGTGATGTCGTGAACTATTTTTAAAGAGGCTCAATCTCTGTGTGTGCATAGATTCATTGCTCTTCCCTCATTAACTCAGGCCTCTGCCCCGAAACGGTGTTAGTGCTTGATATTGGAAGCAAAGGCTTAGTGGTCAAATCCAGAGACAAATAGAGCCTCGCAAATATTAAACAATCATCAAGTGTTTGTTGAGTTAAATTGAATGTAAAGTAAATTCAGAGATATTTTGGATAATACTTTTAACCATGCTTACTTTAAAAAAATAGCAATTCATTTTTAAGCAACCATACAGAAATTAATCAATCACCAGCATTCTGAAATTTACTTCAATAGGTGAACAATCTGTGATTTCAATATGTGGATGTGCTTCTTCAAGGTAATCTATGAAACAAGGAAAAATAGAAAATGACCTTCATTCCTGTGAAGCCTATTGCTGCTTTTGTGGCAATGGTGGCAAAATAAAACAGAAAAGAGTATAAGGTCAGTTCACTAAGAATCACCATTTTTTAAACCATCTGTAAGCAGTGACTATTTGGGAGATCCTTATCTAGTGACCAATTTTCTGAAGAAACAGAAATGTGTTAGCTTGACATTCTCATTATAAATAAGACCAGAGGCAAAATGAATTTGCAACTAAATGGAAAAATGTTCCCAGATTCTCTTTGAAGAGACAAATAAAAAGGTTGGAGGCACTGATATTATTATGCATTCAAAGGGAACAAAAAAAAAATTCATTTCATCAGCATTTGGTCATCTCATAGTGTAATGCTTATGATTGGCATTTGCAAAAATATCATGAAAATAAATGCAGCTTATGCACTAACATTTTGTAACTGAGAATAAGTAAATAAAGGAATTATCTTCTATAGTAGTTTATTGGCTTAGCTGAGGCCTCAGGGCTGATGATCCACACCAGCAGTCTCTGAACTTTAAGCAGTGAAATTTGCCTCAGTTCAGTTCTAGAGAAACCTGTTTTCTTTATAGAAGAATAAATT
The DNA here is from genome assembly GCA_023553655.1 of Myrmecobius fasciatus. NCBI lineage: Eukaryota > Metazoa > Chordata > Mammalia > Dasyuromorphia > Myrmecobiidae > Myrmecobius > Myrmecobius fasciatus. Next base: position 124,938 of record JAJPUD010001708.1, on the reverse strand, counting down.
CCTTATATATATATGTATGTATATATATACACACACACATATATACACATATACACATATGTGTATATGTGTGTGTGTATATATACATATATGTGTGTGTATGTGTGTGTGTACAGGCTTATCAGTACCACTAGGTAAAATTGCCAATTATAGTAATGGCTAGGGATCAAAATCTAAGAGCTTTTCAAGAAAGAAAGTACAAACACCTAGGTACCCATACATGAATCAGGAATGGAACAGGCAATTTATTTCCACACAGAAAAGAGTCTGCTAAAAATTAAAAAATAATGATATGACTATAGAATGATTCTAATAGAATTTAACAAATTACTAATAACTGCTATTCCAACCTTCTGGGAGTTATTAGTGAAGTCTTACCAAGGCATAATACAATTTGGAATTCTGCCAATTAACTATTTTATATTTTACCTCTGCACTGGGTATTATCCAAACAAACAATTACAATTGATCTTACTTCCAGTGGTTTCTCTCCTAGCAGTGGATAAACTACATAATGCAGGAAGCTCTCCCTCCTATCAATCATTGCCATCTTTAGGGATGAAAAGGAGAAAATTACATACTTGGGCTTGTGGCTGGGTAAATCTATGAACTAAACTTCTATTTAGTTTCAAATTCTTTTTTGTCTTTTAATTTTATTTATAATGACGATGCCAAGATAAAAACAACTGAGTTCCTGTGAGTGCCTCAGCTTGCCTACTATTTTCTTCTCTTCCAAATTGTAGGTAGTGCTAACTAGCAGAGAAGCCTAATGTACACTTCTCCCACTGAAAAGGATTCTCCTTTCCTTCAATCAATCCCTAACATCCTTCCAGCTTTCCTCTAATTGGTTTTTAGCAGCAAAACCTATCTTCTTTCCCACCTCCCAACTTAAAAAGGGAACTATATGATCAAAGTCCTCAATCAGCTTTTCTTCCAGTATATATTCTCTGCTTCTGTTCTCTGCCAACTCAACTCCAAAGTCATGTCTCCTGGTGTGAAGTCACTCACCTCTACCATCTGATGACAAACCCCAAACCCATATTTGTATCAGATGGAACACACATAGTTGTTATGCAATAGTCCCATAATCCCAAAATATTTCTTTGATGAAGTGTCATGGCAATAAATTCCAAAGTCCTGAAAGCAGTCATATTCAAATTAGCTTCTGGGAAACAGTACACTGAAGTCATATTTCCATGAGTAAGTAGTCTTGCTTCTGAACTGCTTTCAAACAATTTCCCTAAGGGAACTTCATCTGAGGAGCAATATTTCTTTCAGGTCCTCCAAACTGTCTCAGTCTGCTCAGATGGGTGTCCTTTTTATGCTTCTTTCAGCAAATGAATCATCTACACAAGAAAGAGGCAGTACATTTTATATTTATACAACATAAAAATTTTTGAACCACAAACTACCAAATTGTATTGTGACCTCCTATGACAGATAGTTATGATAACATGGGACACGTATCACACAGAATGGTAGGCATGAGTAAGTTGCTATCTCCATCCTTTGGGGAAATACTCATAATAAGAAGAACACAGATCCATCAAATCAAGTATCAAAGTAAGATTATTTTTGCTTTCTAACAATACAAGTTGCGATCTTTCAGGACTCAGTGAATCACCTTTTTAGGAATTTCTATGGTCAAAAAATAAATTACCCCTTGACCAATCTGGTGATAAGATTCCCTGAATTCCACTAAAGAAGATCACTAGACAATAGAATATTGTCTGGGGATAGAAGAGAAGAGAATACATAAATCCATCATTGGTCCACCACTTGGAAAATTTTACAGGTTGGTATGATAGGCCAGAGTTTGTGCTCTGTCCTAGACTTCTAAAATATGGCATCACCTCTATAACCACAAGGAAGCATGGGACAAGGATTTAACAGACTGCATTTCATCTATTAAATTTATTGCTCCCATTGAATGTCCCAGATTTTTCTTCAGCTTTGTCCTGTCAGTATTTAGCTTTTCAACATGTTTGGCTGTGCTCTGCCTGCCCTTTACAATTGTATAAAGAATACATAGAATTTAAAAAATGTAATTATTTTATCCTTTTGTTTATCTCAGACAAAGGTTCACCTGGGCTTGGATGACACAAAGATATTTTCTCTCTGATCAATTAACTGTTATCTGGAGCTGCTACAGAGTAAAATAGCATTTTAATTCTAAAACAAAGAATTTAGTGCTGGAAGGGACCTTACCCTCTTATTTTGCAGATGAAGAAATTAGGCCAGACAGGCAAAATTATTGACCCAAGCTTTCATCAGTAATAAATAGCCAAGTTATCACACTGGAAGTTCTCTAATAAACTAATAAAATCACAAATACTAACAAAAAAGGGAAATAGAAAAAGTATCTAGATGCCCTTGAGTTCAAATCATTAGAACAAAATTAACTAAATCCTCAGACACTGAAAGAACTGACAGATTTGATGAGTCACTTACTCTATAATCTTTGAAAATTCAAAAAGATGGAAGAAATACCATAGGATTACAGAAGCATAAATGTTCTGAGTTTATCCAAAAAAGGAGGAAAATTTAGTTTATAAATTACAGTCTAATGATCTAGATTTCAGTTTCTAGCAAAATTCTAGGACATATTAAAGAGATGATTAACATTTCTAATCATGTGAAAAAGTGCTCTAAATCACTATTGATCAGAGAAATACAAATTAAGACAACTCTGAAAACCTTTACACACCTCTCAGATTGACTAAAATGACAGGAAAAGATAATGATGAATGTTGGAGGGGATGTGGGAAAACTGGGACATTGATACATTGGTGGTGGAACTGTGAACGGATCCAGCCATTCTGGAGAGTTATTTGGAACTATGCTCAAAAAGTTGTCAAACTGTGCATCCCCTTTGACCCAGCAGAGTTTCTACTGGGCCTATATCCCAAAGAGATATTAAAGGAAGGAAAGGGCCCTACATGTGCAAGAATGTTTGTGGCAGCCTTTTTTGTAGTGGCTAGAAACTGAAAACTGAATGGATGCCTATCAGTTGGAGAATGGCTGAATAAATTATGGTATATGAATGTTATGGAATATTATTGCTCTGTAAGAAACGACAAGCAGGATGATTTCAGAGAGGCCTGGAGAGACTTGCGTGAACTGATGCTGAGTGAAATGTGCAGAACCAGCAGATCATTGTACACGGCAACATCAGTATTATAGGATGATCAATTCTGATGAATGTGACTCTCTAACAATGAGATGACTGATACCAGTTCCAATGATCTTGTAATGTAAAGAACCATCTGCATTCAGAAAGAGAGCTGTGGGAACTGAATGTGGATCACAACATAACATTCTCACTCTTTTTGTTGTTGTTTGCTTGCATTTTGTTTTCTTACTCAATTTCTTTCCTTTTTTGATCCAATTTTGATTTTGTGCAGCAGAAGAGTTGTATAAATATGTTTACACTTATTGGATTTAAAAAAAACTTTAAAAAGAGATGGTTAATAAGATTAGAAAGGGAAAAAATAATCACAGAGAAGGGGCATGAAGTCATCAAGAACAGATTAAGACAGACTGAACTTATTTCCTTTACTGTGGAGTCACTAAACTGGTACAATAAGAAAATACAATGGATGTATTTTATGTATTTTAGCATAACAGATAACCATTAATGGTTTGATGCCAATACAAATGGAGGTCTCTAGTGGACTATCTCAGGGATCTGTGCTTAACCCAGTGCTGTATAACATTTTGGCAGTGATTTAGATAAAAGTACAAATGTCGAAACTATCCAACTTTCAGGTATCACAAAGGTGAGGGGAATAGCCAATACAATGGATAATATCCAGGATTCAAAAGAGCTTGGCATTGTGCCGTATCAAATGAGATGAAATTTAGTAGAATTATTGATCAGAGAAATGCAAATTAAGACAACTCTGAGGTACCACTACACACCTGTCAGATTGGCTAAAATGACAGGAAAAGATAAGGCTGAATGTTGGAGGGGATGTGGGAAGGCTGGGACACTAATACATTGTTGGTGGAAATGTGAACGGATCCAACCCTTCTGGAGAGCAATTTGGAACTATGCTCAAAGAGTTATCAAACTGTGCGTACCTTTGACCCAGCAGTGTTTCTACTGGGCCTATATCCCAAAGATATCTTAAAGGAAAGAAAGGGACCCAGATGTGCAAAAATGTTTGTGGCAGCTCTTTTTGTAGTGGCTAGAAACTGGAAACTGAATGGATGCCCATCAACTGGAGAGTGGCTGAATAAATTATGGTATATGAATGTTATGAAATGTTATTGTTCTGTAAGAAACGACCAGCAGGACGATTTCAGAGAGGCCTGGAGAAACTTGCATGAACTGATGCTGAGTGAAATGAGCAGAACCAGATCATTATACATGGCAACAACAATACTATATGATGATCAATTTTGATGGGCATGGCTCTCTTCAACAATGAAATGTTTCAAACCAGTTCCAATTGTTCATTGAAGAAAGCCATATTCACCCAGAGAGAGGGATGTGAAATGTGGACCATAACATGGCATTTTCACACTCTCTGTTGATGTTTGCTTGCATTGTGTTTCCTTTCTCTGATTTTTCTTTCTTGTAGATAAGATTTTTCCTGCACAAAAATGATAAGTGTGGAAATATGTATACATACATTCAATTTGTCAAGTATTATAACATAATTAACATGTAGTGCATCTCCTGCCATCTAGGAGAGGGGTGGGGATTGGGGGGGGGGAATTTGTAACAGAAAGCTTTGTAAGGGTTAATGTTGAAGAATTACCCATACATATGTTTTGCAAATAAAAAGTTTTAATAAAATAAAAAAAAGAAATTTAGTAGAATGGATGAGAAGTCCCACTCTTGGGTTCAAACAAGGAACTACATGAGTACAAGGTAGAAGAGATGATATTAAACAGCAAGTGATCTGAGAAATGAAAGATTTTGTTTTGTCAAACTGCAAATTCAACATGAGATAATGGTAAAACATGGCAGCCCAGAAATGTAATGTGAATTTTAGGGCTGCATTAAAAGAGGCATAAGTTCTGGAAATAAAAAGAGGATAAGCTTTTTATTGGGCTCTGCTCTAGTCAGATTACATCTGGAATTTTTTCCCATTCAAATAAGACTACTAATAAATTGGAGAGCAGTCAGAGGGAGGCAACCAGGATAATGATGGTTCATGCCACATGAGACCTGGCTAAAGAAAATGGGAAGTATTATTCTGAAAAAAAAAAACCCAGCATTTAGAGAGGACCTGATCATGGTGTCCAAGAATTTGAAAAAGAGGGGCAGGTAGATAATATAATAGAGTGCCAGGTCTGCTGCCAGAAAGATCTGAATTCAAATACAACCTCAGACATTTATTAGCTGTATCACCCTCTGCAAGCCACTTAACCCTGTTTACCTCAATTTACTGCATTTACCTCAATCTGCAAAATGAGTTGTAGAAGAAAAAGACAAACCACTCCAGAATATTTTTCAAGAAAACCTCAAATGGGATCACAAAGAGTCTGAAATGACTGAACAATAACACATCAAAAAGAGGGTAGACCTGTCCTGAAGGCAAAACTAGGAACAACAATTAAAAATTTCAAGGAGGCAAATTTAGGTTTGATATAAAGAAAAATGTATTAATTAATTAATTATTAATAATTAGTTAATTATTAGAACTATCCATAAGAAGAATAGGCTATCTCATAGGGTTATCTGAGGCAGCTAGAAGGTATAGTAGAGTACTAGATATGAAGAGTTCAAATATAGCTTCAGATACTTATTAACTGTGTTATCTTGAGCAAGTAACTTAATCTCATATAAGTTAATTTCCTCATTTGTAAAAAAAAAAAAAGAGACAAAAATAATACTATATCCAAAGCTTGTCATGAGGATAAAATGAGAGAATATTTGTAAAACACTTTGTAACCTTAAATCTTATTAATAGCAATGGGATCTCACTCTCACTCCCACTCCCACCACCCTGAAGGTCTTCAAGGGAAGACTCAATATCTGCTTTTTTTTTTTTTTTAAGCATAATCAGGGTTGTATTAGAGCTCCTACCTTAGAAATTAGCAAGCAATACAAATCAAAGCTTAGCTTATTTGGGATTTTTTTTAGATTTAAGTAAATGATGGAGAAAATAAGAATAATGAAGATTAAATTTGTCTTGCTTCTTTTAAGTCCCAATTAAAATTCCACAGCAGGACTGCTTAAATAGGCAATTGGAGTTAAGTGACTTAACAAGGAACACACAGCTAATAAGTATAAAGTATCTGAGGCCCCATTTTAACTCAGGTGTTGCTGATTCCAGGGCTAGTACTTTATCCTCAGCATCATCCAACTGCCCCAGCAAGGCTTCTTAAACGTTTTCCATTCCCAGCCTCCTTTTGGCCCTAGAAATTTTTATGTGACCTAGAGTACATAGGTATATAAAATAGGTATACAAATCAAACATTTACTAATGATAAATCATAAAGACATTTATTCTAAAAACAATTTTGATATACATATAATTTTGCCATTTATTAAAGATGAAAGCAAAATTACATACTGGTGGGACAGATTGGTTTTTTTTTACATAAAGAATTAAATCTTAGCAGAATATTTGATAACTTTTACTGTTGTCAAATTTTTTACAAACCTTATATTCAGTTGGGGTCTTTATTCAAAGTTTAAGAAGTTTTGCTCTACAAGAAGTCTTCCCTAATCCCTCTTACTTTCAATGTTTTCTCTCTTTATTTTCTATTTATCTCATATATAGTTTGCATTGCATATATTTGTTTGCATGTCATATCCCCAATTAGATTGTAAACATCTTCATGGCAGAGGACTTTTTTTGCCTCTTTTTATATCCCCAGTGCTTAACATAGTCTCTGATACATAGTAGACACCTAATAAATATTTATTGGTTGCCTTGCCTCCATTAATTATTTCCCAATTATCCTACATAAAGCCTGACATACATATTTTATTTGCATATTTTCTCCTTTAATTATTGTCAGTTCTGTCAGGACTGGGACTATTTTTTGTCCCTCTTTGTATCCCCAAAGCATAACATAGTTCCTGGCACATGATAGGCATTTAATCAATGTTGATTGATTGATTGATTTTCATGATACTTTTTAAATTTTGTATTTTTATTAAGGCTTTCTATTTATAAAACATACGCATGGATAATTTTCCAACATTGATCCTTGCAAAACTTTGTGTTCCAAATTTTCCCTTTCTCCCCCCCCACTCTCTTCCCTAGATGGCAGGTAATCCAATACATGATAAATATGTTAAAATATGTAGTAAATCCAATATGTGCATACATATTTATACAGTTATCTTGCTGCACAAGAAAAATCAGATCAAGAAGGAAAAAACCCAAGAAAGAAAACAAAATGCAAGCAAACAACAATATAAAGAGTGAAACTACTATGTTGTGATTCACACTCAGTCCCCACAGTCCTCTCTCTGGGGGTAGGTGGCTCTCTTTCTTCATCACAAGACCATTGGAACTGACATGATACATTTTTTTAGAGATCTAGTTATTAGACATGATGTACTGAGGATTCTTTCTCAGTTATTGGTTGTTTTAAATGACCTCTGAATTCTCAACTCCAAAATTCTATGACCAACCAAAATTTCTAATGGAATTATTCATATTTTCTTTATTTTTGTAAGATAACTTCAAAATCCTATCCAATAGAAGACATTGATATTAAACCTATCAGAGTTCTACCTTAATATCTTTAACTGCCTTCCTCAAGCTATCCTCTAGCATCCTTGAACTTGGGCTCATAAATGTCCTGATAGCACTTCTGGGTTTCCTGAAAAGAAAGTCTCCTCTCCTGGTCTCCTTGTCCTCATCTGAACTCTCTCCAGCAACTTGCTGTCAAGGCTGCTGGTGGATTACAACATCCCCATATGTGGTACAAGAGTGTGATTCTTTTCCACCAGCAGAGCCCCAACCTTGTGGATTTGCTTTGGAACTCAAAAACCATAATGAAAAACACTCATTTCTTTGACAAGATGACTCCAGCTGACCCAAAGCTCAAATTCCTTATGAAAGAATAACTTACTCTTGTACTTTCCACCCATCTGAGAGCAAGGGCAAAGATGACATTTGAACATTTCTTGGGATTTCACTCTAATTACATGATGTACCTCCCTTAGGATTCTCCACATCCAAAAGTCAGAAAGCAGAACTGAGCTGTTCTTCTTTAAGACCTGGGGTACACACTCTTAAGTATATAAGAGGCATTCAGGAAACACTGAATTTAAGACTTGGAAGGGTGTAACCTCCCTCACCATTTTATAGGTGAGAAGACAGAGACCAGGAGGATTGAAGAATTTACTGAAGGTCACTCAAGGTCATTCCCTGGTCAGAAGCTTTAATTGCCTTTAAGCTTTAGTTGCAATGCAGCAAGAGTCATGGAAAGAGAGCTGCACTGGGAATTAAGAGGCCTACATTATAAAACTGCATCTGCCATGAATTTGCTATTTTACTTTGGGCAAGTTCTTTAAATAAAAATAATAAATTAATATTCATATCGCATATTCTGGTACCAGACACTGTGCTAAGCATTTTACAATTATTACCTCATTTGATCCTCACAACAACCGTGGGAGAAAGGTGTTCCCCAAATTACAGATGAGGCAAACAGAAGTTAAATGACTTGTTTGGGCTCACATAACTAGAGAGTGCCTAACACCATATTTGAACCCCTGTCACCAGGCCCACCACTGCATATACTGCTGCCCCATTAAAAATCTCTATAGCCCAATTTGAAAATGAGAGGATCGGCCTTCCCAGTACCAAGTGTGATACTCCACCCCTTATGGGATCTCATAACTGAATGTGAAGATTATGAAATTATAATTTATTATCAGTAAATATTTGATTTGAAAACTATTTTACATATCTGTATACCTGGGTTCACATAGAAATTTCTTGGACAAAAAGCGGTCACAAGTAGAAAACTTTAAGAAAACCTGGACTAAATGATCTCTGGAATTTCTTTGGGTCTTAATATTTTAGGACTACCTGAATTCACTGGGCATCAACGTAATCCTCTGTAAAATGATAGACCCTGGATAATCTCTAAATAATTTTCTAGTCATAAAACTATATTTTAAAAGAAACTGGGATATTAAGACAACAGAGTGATATATCAATTTGCAAGTTATGATGCATTTTTTTGCACATGGCTATAGGATAGCTAACAATTACTCCCAAATTAAAAGTGAGGAAATTGAGGTTTAGACAGGTTAAATTCCTTACTCAAGGTCACACAGTGTATCAGAGCTGGGACACAAATGTAGACTTTCAGATTCAAAGGCTAGTATTTTTATTGCCCCATCAAGCACTTTTTAAAATTATTTGTTTATTAACTTATTTTTGTGTCTGTTCATTTATTTGGTGGCTTATTTGTTTATTGCTAAGGACCTAGCCTTGTGATTTTAACAGTGCAGGGAACTCTTTGCATTCACAGATGCACATTAATAATAGACTATCTAAAAGCATGGCCTGAACTATGTTAAGTGAGCTGCCTAGAGTTATGTGGGTAGCATGTATCTAAGACAAGACTTGAACCCAAAAATCCCTGATTCCAAAGATAATTTTCTCTCTCCACAGACCATTTTGCCTCTATTCACAAATGCTGTAATAATCCCAAATATTTGTGATATCTTTCATTTAGTTCTACTTTCATGTGGAAATGTTACAAAGAATGAGTTATAGGGGGTGGGAAACGTAAAAAAAGGTTTCCCTTGCAGCAACTGGTTTATATGATCCCATAAATATTGCTAAAACTGACGACTTCCATAGGGCTCCTTTCCTTAGAGTGTGTTTTTTTTATGTTTTAGAAAAAAGTAAGTTGAAAGAAAAATTTCCTTTTTCGTAAGCAATGGGAATGACATCAAAGAATGAGAATGTATACTGTGCTACAGTTGTCCTGCTGGGGTATATTAACTTATCAGATCAGAAGTACTGTGGGTAGCATTACCTAATGTCAGGATAAAAAAATCATGAAGCATTCCATCCACCATGAAAAGGATCACCTTTGACTCCAACGCTGAAACTACTTTAGAAAAGAACATCTAGGTGGATGTACAAAATCTTTAAGGATAGGCAATTAATGGAAATATATTGATATTGTAGAGGAAGAGACTGAACTGGGAAGTGAAGAATGAGGCTGAGTCCACTTATAAACTGAGTTACCTTGGGAAAGCCATCACACCTCTCCAAAAATTAATTTCTTCATTTATGAAAAAGGGAGAATGAAAGGCAATCTAGCACAACAGAAAGAGAACTATAATTGGACTCAGAACCCAGGTTTCACATACGGCTCTGCCATTTAGTATCTATGGGACCTTCAGCAAATCACTTAAACTCTTCTGATTTCAATTTCCTCAATTGTATCAGGAGGGTTAGACAAGAAGATCTAAGGTTCCTGCCCACTTTGGCTCTTTTTTCTTAGCATTAGATGATATTTGAAGTTCTCTTAAAACTTTCCATTCGATTCAGTAAAGTGTCAGCTCCTGGTGATTGAGTTTGATGTGAGTATTTAGGTATACATAGGAATGGCCTGGGTGTGCAAACATACTTTTGAGTCTTGCCCTAAATTTGGAAAAAGGATTCTTGTTTTCATTTGTATCTTTGGCAATCTGATGAAGCTATACGCCCCTTCTCACAATCATGTTTTTAAGTGTACAAAATAATAATGATGCATTTTTTTGTTTTGTTTTCAGATTTCAGGTTAAGAACTATTATCCTAGGAGAAGGGAAAGAGCTGATGGCAACATTCCTCCATGGTGTATCATACACCCAGCCCATGTTCTTTGCATTGCTAAGTGTATGTTGAAAGGTGAAGGAGTGCTGGTGAATCATGAGTCCTATTCAATTCAAGATGAAAGGATGAACTCTTTCTGGGTGCTGGGAATGGAAGAGTGTCTATGACTTCGGCCATATAGTGGAAACACTTGGAAGATTCAAGGAGAAGTAAGAGTTAAAAGAAATTTCAGATCAAGTGGGAAAAAGAAAACAAAGTTAGGGTGGCAGGAATCTAAGGTATTTAATTGAAAAAATTAAACAGATTTCTCTGTTTGGCTACAATAATCATAATTTCTGATTATTTATATTTTTAAAAGTTGGAAGGAACCTCAAAAGCCATTTAATCTAATTTTTTGTTTTTCATCTTAGGAAATTGAGCCTGAGGGAGGTTCAATGAGTTGCTCAAAATTATAGCAGAAGAAACATCAGAAGTAGGGATTTGAATCCAGGTCCTCTGATTTCAGAGTCAGTGCTCTTTGCAGTGTAAGTCTCCTGACTCCAAATTATTCCCCCATGCCATCCACTTTCCCCTACAAGGGGGAGTAATAGTAGTAATAAGAATGAAAGCAAAAAGATGAATATCATGAAGACTGAGAAGAAAGGATAAGTTAGATGTAACTGATGAAACATAGAAGAGAAGGGAAAGTCAAAGATGACTAAGATTTCATACCTGATTTTTTTTTGGGGGGGGAGGAATTATGTTACCACAGAATTGTGTTGTACATGGAATTGTCTTACCATGAACAGAAAAAGAAAAGTCACAAGGAGCTAAGTTTGTGCTAAAGTGATACATGGCCATCCATAAAGAAACATTCAGACATGAGTCAGACAAGTGAGAGGTGAGGACTGGAGATACAATTTGGGGAATTCTTTACAAATGATATGATAGTTGAAGAGATAAGAACAATTAAGATATTCTAGAGAAAGAGTAGAACAAAGCCCCAAAGGGGTTTGTGACCAAGTAATGAAGACTAGCATCTATAAAATAAAACATACATAACCACATGCTAGCATATTCAGAGAAATTTGGTTATGATGAAATCAGTACCAATATTTTCCCACCAAAAAAAACCCTCATTTGGAAGTTTGCTTAATGCTTATATATGATATTTCACATTTATAGTCTTTTCCTGCTTATGAAGCAGTAAACATTTCTTTATCCCTTGGAAAATGTCAAGAAGGAGAAAGTGTAATATATATGTCTGTACAAATATTCATGAAATATTTTTCCTTTGTGTTCCTAACAAAATGGATATGAAAATATTCTGGAAATTATAGAATATTCTATAAATGGAAAAGATCATTTTTCCTATTTTCAAATTATGCTAAAACACCCACTTATTCTCCCTTAGCATTTCACATTAGGTTGTTTTTGGTTTTTTTACTAAAAAAATTAGTGGAAGAAATAAAATGGAATGTGATATTTTCACTTTTAACACTTTTGGCTGCTTGAATTCAATACAGCAAGAAATGATTATGTATCTATTATTTGCAAAGTATAGTTGGGAAGGATAGTATTTTTGGTATCAATGACAGGTCCTTGCTGGATTCTTTCCAGCCTTCTAAGAGGCCACCAGACACAGAGAAAAGTACTATGCAAAAAGCAAATAGGTAACAATGGATAGAAGGCTGGACCTGGAGTCAAGAAGACATCTTTGTGAGTTCAAACGTCACCTCAGACAACTTTTTAGTTGTGTGACCCTGGCCAACTCACTTAACCCTGTTTACTTCAGTTTCCTCATCCGTAAAATGAACTGGAGAAGGAATGGCAAACCATTCCGGTATCTTTGCCAAGAAAACCCCAAATAGAGTCACCAAGAGTTTGAAATGACTCAACAATAACAACAAAAGTCAAGTGACCTGGATTTTAACCCTAATTCTGATATTTCCTAGCTAGAAAAGTCACTTCATGTTTTTACATCTCAGCATTCACTGAAATAGAGAAAACAGTTTGGAACATCTACACAGGACTAATTTAAGGTACAAATGAAATAATCTATGTGAAAGTCTTTTATAAGAACAAAGTTCTATGCAAGCCTCAGTTATTGTCATAATTACATTGGCTACTAGATCAGAGAGCAGCACGAGGCTCAGGGCATAATGTGCTCTGAAAATGTCAAACAAATGCTCAGAAAAATGTTGAATTTGGGTGGGGCATAAACTTTGAGAAGGAAAGTATTATGAAATTAGACTGAAAGGCAGAAGCTAGATGATGGAGGGTTTAAATATCAGGCTAAGAAATGTGAGTTTTATTCTAGAGGCAATAGGGAGACATGAAGACTTTAAAGCAATGAGGTAACCTAGTCAGCCTTGGACTTTAGGAATATTTTTGGGGAGCTTGGTGAATTGGATGAGGGGAGTGATTGAGGTCAAGAGACTAATAATCTAGAGATGACGGGCAGAATCAGGGAGTAGTATGTGTAGAGAGAAAGGCTAGATATGAAAGATAATACAGATCAAATTGACTGAGAGGTCTTGGCAACTACTTAAATTTTGAAGATCTAAGGGAAGAAGAAAGTGTCGAAAATGATGTTGAAATTTCACAGTTGGATATTTGGAAGAGTGGTGTTGTTCTCAACAAGAACAAAGAAGTTTGGAGGACATTATGGCTTATTAGTGAAGATGATAAGTTCTTTGGAAACATTTTGAACTTTGGTTGCCAATAGTACTTACAAGAAAAGTTGTCCAACAAGAAGTTAGAAGTGTTAAAACTAGAGTTAATGAGAGAACTTAGGGTAGGTATATAGATTTAGGAATCATATTATAGGGATAATAAATAAATTCATATCAATAGGTTTCCAAGGGATAGAGTAAGAAAAATAAAGGGTTCAGGACATACAACCAATGAAAGCTTGAATATTTTGGAGTATTGAGATATTTGAAGCAATTCTCATTATTTAGCTAAAGTTGAACTGACTATGAACTTTACAATCATGATTTGGCATGTTTCATAATTATCACTACCAGTTTATTTCTCTTACATGAGGTAATTGAACCCTAGTAGACTTGTCAGATGGCTAACTTCTAAGAAGATATTTGGCTTTGTGCTAGCCAAATGACTCACTCCTAGAGTGTAACTTGGTTCAAAAAAAGTTTAGACTCAAAGGCTATTGCCCAGTATGCCATTCAAAATAATATTTCAATGAGATAAAACTTCATTATTTATCTAAATCCAAATGAGGTCTCATTGAGTCTGTTTTTTTTTAATATTTCACAGGACCAAAATGACCTAAGTTAGAAAAGGAAATAATGAAGTAGCCATTCACTAAATGTGAGATTCACTAAAATGGTCAAGTTAGAAAATGAATGGTTATTCCTAAGGCCAAAGTTAACAAGAAAAATTGGATTAACAAATTAGTCCTGTTCTGAATTTAAATCCTGATAATATGATATAGTAGAGCGATGGTCTTAGAGCCAAGAAGACATGAGTTCAAATCCTGCCTCAGATACTTGCTAACTTGTGACTGGACAACTCAATTAGCCTTTCTGAACTAGTTTTCTCATTGTAAATGGAAAGTACTTTCCTAATAGGGTAGTTGTGAGGATCAAAAAAGATAATATATAAAAACCATATTGTAAATCTTAATAAACTATATATATGAATAAGTAGTAGTATTAAAATGGGATTAAGAGTTAGCAGAACTGGCTTTGAATTCTATATTCATCCCTACATGTGCATTCTTGGGCTACTTACCTCTCTGAGCTTCAGTTTCCTTCTCTGTGAAATAAAGGAATTGAACTAGAACAGAAATTCTTAACCTAGGATCTATCAAGTTTTTTGTTTGTTTTTATGAGGCTATTAGGATTAAGTGACTTGCCCAAAGCCATACAGCTAGTGTCTGAAGGCAGATTTGAATTCAAATCCTCTTGACTCCATGCCTGGTACACTATCCACTGTGCCATCTAGTAGCACTTCTGTAAATTTATTTTTAAAAATATTTTGATAATAGTATTGGCTTCCTTTGTAATCTGATGTATTTTATTTTGTGCCTTTAAACAAAATGACTGTGAGAAAAGGATTATAGGTTTCATCAGATTTTAGACAGTCATACACAAAAAAAGGTAAAGAATCCCTAGACTACATGGCTTCTGAAGTCCCTTTTAGTTCCACATCTTTGATTTTCAGATTCTAGATGTCAAAGGACAGATACATAGTCACAAAAATTATTCAGATATAACTTATTTTTGTTGTTCAGTCTTTTTTAGTCCAGGTTGACTTTTCATGGCCCTATTTGAGATTGTCTCAGAAAAAAATATTGGAGGAATTTATCATTTCTTTCTCCAACTCATTATATAGATGAGAAAACAAGGCAAACAGGATAAAATGACTTGCTCAGGGTCACACAGCTAGTAAGTGTCTGAGGCCAGATTTAAATACAGTTTTCCTGATGCCAAGCCTGGCTCTCTATCCATTGCACAATCTATCTTAATTTTATAAGTTTTGTTAAAACAAAAACGATGCAAGAATCCATGAGTTTCGGGCAGAGCCAAGATGGTGGAAAGCAAACAGGACTCTCTGTGAGTTCCTCTGACCTTCTCTCCAACCAACAGCAGATTAAGCCTCTGAAATGGTTCTAGAGTGAAAACCCACCCAAAAAAATATTTAGGGTACACACATTCCCAGAAGAAGTTACTTTGGAGGAGCTTCAGAACAGGCCTGTTTCAAATGGGCCCGGGGACAGTCTGCCAAGCTGAGACCGTAGTGAGGGGAGACTGGGGCAGGAAGCCAGGGCCAGGAGTCAGAGCAGTTTCCAAGCACTTGGGAACCTTCTGTGAGCCTCTTAGGCTACTCTGTCCCCGTTGCAAGCAGGTGGTTTGGCAGATTTGCCTGTTGTAAAAGGTAAATTGAAAAGCCACTAAGCCTGGGGAGGTTGCAGGACCTAGCCCCATTACCCAGCACCAGAAATTAACCAACAGAAATGTCCCAGAGCAAATTAAAGCAGCTCTCACTACTTTGCTTTGAACAGACCTCAAGCCTTAAAAAATGAATAAAAAACAAAAAAAGAACTCTCACCATAGACAGTTTTTATGGAGAGAGAGAAGAACAAACCTCAGATCCTGAGGTGCCTAAAGGTAAAGCACCTCCAGAGGAAGCCACAAAGGGAGACATGATCTGGTCCCCATTTCACAAGGCTTTGCTAGAAGATTGCTTAAAGAATTTTAAAAAAGAGTTAGAAGAAAAATAGGAAAATGAAATGAGATCATTGCAAGAAGGAATGGAAAAAGCATATAATGCCCTGCAAAAGAGATATGAAAAAGATTCCAATTCACTGAAAAACAAAATTGGTGAAATGGAAAAAGTATGAAATGAACAAAAAAAATTCATTTGGCCAATTACAAAAGGAGCTAAAAAAGGTAACGAAGAAAATAATACACTAAAAATTAAAATTGAACAAATTGAAGTGAAGGAATCAACAAGACTTTAAGAATCAGTCAAACAAAAACAAAAAATGAAAAAAATAGAAGAAAATATGAAATATCTCCTAGTTAAAAACAATTGACCTGGAAAACAGATCTAAGAGAGACAATCTAAGGATTATTGGACTTCCAGAAACCTATGATGAAAAAAATATATATATAGGGACTTCTGGGGGGCGGAACCAAGATGGCAGACTGAAAACGTGACTCTCTGCGTCCTCCTCCGATCTTCTCTCAAACCAACAATAAAATAAGCTTCTGAACTGATCTTCAAGTCAACGAATTGAGAAATATTTGGACACTGCTCTCTGAAGAACTTCATATCAGGTTTGTCTGACTTGGACAGAGGGATAAACAAGTGGACTCGGGTATAGGCCGGAAGTGAGGGTGGGACTCAGCTTAGCTCATCTTGGCAAAAACTCCAAACTCCAAATTCTAAACACCTGGAGTTTATCTGGGGTACTTGGGATACTCTGCCCTGATTGGGGGCAGGTGTTCTGGAAGACTTGCCTTGTTTAAGGAGTAATTCGGACTTAGTCCTAGCCCCTACCGGCTTAGCACCTTAAGTTAATTTGCCAAAGTGCCCCAGGGCAAAGA
>JAJPUD010001708.1:77705-98124 GCA_023553655.1 Myrmecobius fasciatus | reverse complement strand
TAAAGATCAATGCTGGGGAACTACCCATACATATGTTATACAAATAAAAAGCTTTAATTAAAAGAAAAGAAAAAAGAAAAAAAATATGTATATATAAACACTATCTTCCAGGAGATCATGAAAGAAAACTGCCCTGATATTTTAGAATGAGAAGGCAAAATCACCATTGAAAGAATTCACCGATCACCTCCTGAAAGAGACCCCAAAATTAAATCCCCAAGGAATATTGTGGCTAAATTTCAGGACTCTTGTACCAAGGAAAAGATATTGCTAGCAGCTAGAAAGAAACAATTCAAATACCGAGGAGTCACAATTAGGATTATCCAGGACCTAGAAGCTTCCACCTTAAAGGATTGAAGGGCCTAGAATCTGATATTCCAAAAGGCAAAGGAACTTGGATTACAGCCCAAAATAAGCTATCCAGCTAAAATGAGCATTACCTTTCAGGAAAGAAGATGGACATTCAATGACATAGGTGAATTTCACCTATTTCTAATGAAAAGACCAGAAATAAATAAAAAATTTGAACTTCAACCACAGAACTCAAGAGAAGCATAAAAAGGGAAAGAACTCTTGAGAATTATACTTCTATTATGGGTACACTTAGATAATGCAGGTAGAATTTTATTTTATTTTGATAATATGAAAAAGAAACTAAAGATAGCAAGGGGATCATACTGGAAAAAGAGGAAAATGGAGGTAAAATAAGGGAAATTACATCTCACAAAGAGGCAAAGAAAACCTATTATAATTGAGGGGAAAAAAGGGAGGGGGATAAGCATTGTGTGAATCTTACTCTCATCAAATTTGACTCTAAGAGAGAATATCAAGCATATTTGGTACAGAGAAACTTGTCCCACCTTATAAGGAAGTAGGAAGAAAAGGGGGAAAAGAAAGGGAAAGACTAATAGAAGAATTAGGGGAAAGGTCATCAAAAGCAAAATACTGAGGAGGAGGGAAGGGGGAAAGGAAAGAGAAAAACATAATTTGGGGTAAATAAGATGGCAGGAAATACAGAATCAGTTATTTTAACTGTGAACGTGAATGGGATGAACTCTCCTGTAAAACGGAAGCAGATAGCAGACTGAATTAAAAGCCAGAACTCTACAATATTTTGTTTACAAGAAACACATCTAAAGGCATTGTGATACATACATACATTGAAAAAGGGCTGGAACAGAATTTATTATGCTTCAGGTGAACAAAAAAAAAGCAGGGGTAGCAATCCTTATCTCAGATCAAGTAAAAGCAAAGATATATATAATACATATATATATATTTCCCCCTGAGGCAATTGGGTCAAGTGACTTCCCCAAGGTCACACAGCTAGGAAGTGTTGAGTGTCTGAGGCCAAATTTGAACTCAGGTCCTCCTGACTTCAGGGCTGGTGCTCTATCCACTGCGCCACCTAGCTGCCCTTGGATAGATCTAATTAAAAGAAATAAAAAAGGAGACTATATTTTACTACAATTTTACTTTGCCCAACTTTATGCCAATAAATTTGATAATTTGAATGAAATGGAGGAATATCTACAAAAATATAGATTGCCTGGGTTAACAGAAGAGGAAATAAATTATTTAAATAGCCCCATTTTAGAAAAAGAAATAGAACAAGCTATTAATCAATTCCCTAAGAAAAAATATCCAGAACCAGATAGATCTACATGTGAATTCTACCACACATTCAAAGAACAATTAATTCCAATACTATATATAAACTATTTGAAATAATAGGGAAAGAAGGTGTACTACCAAATTCCTTCTATGATACAGATATGGTGCTGATAACTAAATCAGGTAGGGAGAAAACAGAGAAAGAAAACTATAGACCAATTTCCCTAATGGATATTGATGCAAAAACCTTAAATAAAATATTAGCAATGAGATTACAGGAAGTCATACCCGGGATAATATACTATGACCAAGTAGGATTTATACCAGAAATGCAGGGTTGGTTCAGTATTAGGAAAACTATCAGCATAATCAATTATATCAATAACCAAACTAACAAAAACCATATGATTATCTCAATAGATGCATAAAAAGCATTTGATAAAATGCAACACCCATTCCTATTAAAAACACTAGAGAGTATAGGAATAAATGGGCTTTTCCTTAAAATGATCAGTAGCATCTATTTAAAACCATCAGCAAGAATCATATATAATGGGGTCAAACTAGACTCATTCCCAGTAAGATCAGGAGTGAAACAAGGCTGCCCACTGTCACCATTACTATTTAATATTGTATTAGAAATGTTACCTTTGGCAATAAGAGAAGAAAAAGAGATTAAAAGAATTAGAGTAGGTCCCGAGGAAACCAAATTATCACTCTTTGCAGATGATATGATGGTCTACTTAGAGAACCCTAGAGACTCAACTAAAAAAACTACTAGAAACAATTCACAACTTTAGCAAAGTTGCAGGATACCAAATAAATCCACATATCATCAGCATTTTTATATATTACCAACAAAGTTCAGCAGCAAGAGATACAAAAAGAAATTTCATTCAAAATAACTGTTGATAGTATAAAATATTTGGGAATCTATCTGCCAAAGGAAAGTCAGGAACTATGCAAATATAACTACAAAACACTTTCACACAGAAATAAAGTCAGACCTAATCAGTTGGGAAAATGTCAAGTACTCATGGGTAGGCTGAGCAAATATAATAAAAATGACAATACTACCCAAATTAATTTATTTAGTGCCATACCAATCAAACTCCCAAGAAATTATTTTGCAGATCTAGAAAAAATAGTAACAAAGTTCATCTGAAGAACAAAAGGTCAAGAATTTCAAGGGAATTAAGGGGGGAAAAAGCTGATGAAGGTGGCCTACCTGTGCCAGATTTAAAACTATATTATGAAACAGCAATCATCAAAACCATTTGGTACTGGCTAAGAAACAGAGTAGTCGATTAGTGGGATAGAATAGAATCATAGGACAAAATAGGTAATAACTATAGCAATCTAATGTTTCACAAACCCAAAGACCCCAGCTTTTGGGATAAGTACTCACGATTTGACAAAAACTGCTGGGAAAATTGGAAACTAGTATGGAACAAATTAGGGCTTGACCCATACCTAACACCACATACCAAGATAAGATCTAAATGGGTTCATGATTTAGATATAAAGTGATATTATAAGCAAATTAGAGTAACATAGGATAGTTAACCTCTCAGACCTGTGGAGATGGAATAAATTTATGTCTAAAGAAGAACTAGAACTCATAATTGAGCACCAGATAGAGAATTTTGTTTATACTAAGTTAAAAAGTTTTTGTACAAACAAAACTAATGCAAACAAGATCAGAAGGGAAGCAATAAATTGGGAAATCATTTTTACATTTAAGGGTTCTGATTAAGGCCTCATTTCTAAAATATATAGAGAATTGACTCAAATTTATAAGAATTCAAGCCATTCTCCAATCGATAAATGTTCAAAGGATATGAACAGATAATTTTCAGATGATGAAATTAAAACTATTTCTAGTCATATGAATTCTACCACACATTCAAAGAACAATTAATTCCAATACTATATAAACTATTTGAAATAATAGGGAAAGAAGGTGTACTACCAAATTCCTTCTAAGATACAGATATGGTGCTGATAACTAAATCAGGTAGGGAGAAAACTGAGAAAGAAAACTATAGACCAATTTCCCTAATGTATATTGATGCAAAAACCTTAAATAAAATATTAGCAACGAGATTACAGGAAGTCATTCCCAGGATAATACACTATTACCAAGTAGGATTTATACCAGGAATGCAGGGCTGGTTCAATGTGATATGGATCAATGTGATTCATATCACATTGATATCAATTATATCACAAAGAAATCTTAAAAAAGGAAAGGTACCCACGTGTGCAAAAATGTTTGTGGCAAACCCTTTTTGTAGTGGCTAGAAACTGGAAACTGAATGGATGCCCATTAATTAGAGAATGGCTAAATAAATTATGGTATATGAATGTCATGGAATATTATTGTTCTATAAGAAACAACCAGCAGGATGATTTCAGAGAGGCCTGGAGAGACTTACATGGACTGATGCTGAGTGAAATGAGAACCAGGAGATCATTATACATGGCAACAACAATACTATATCATGATCAATTCTGATGGACATGGTTCTCTTCAACAATGAGATGTTTCAAACTAATTCCTATTGTTAAGTGATGAAGAAACCCATATACACCCATGGAGAGGCCTGTGAGATCTGACTGTGGACCACAACACAGCATTTTCATGCTCTCTGTTGATGTTTGTTTGCATTTTGTTTTCCTTCTCAGGTTTTTTCTTTCTAGATCCAATTTTTCTTGTGTAGCACATTAACTGTATAAATATGTATACATATAAAAAAAAAGAATCCATGAATTTCTACCTCATTCCCTCCATGAATTCTTCCAAGTCCCAACTGAAATCCCATTTGTTGATTATCTCCCATCTATCCTGTATGTAGCTTGTTTGTATTTAGCTCTTTGCATGTTGTTCCCTTTAGACTTCAAACTCCTTGAGAGAAGAACTGATTTTTTTTATTTGTTTAGCTGTTTTCTCCCATTTATTTTATCTCTCCAGCACTTAGCACAGTGTTTGGCACATAGCAGGTGTTTAATAAATGCTTGCTGACTGACTGTTGATTCACTTATTCCTTCAATCCATATTTTCAAGTATAGGTAGAAGATAGTAGTATTGACAGGAAGCAAGATGAAGGAAACAAGAGATAAAATAGTTAAGAAGTTTAAAATGAGTAGAAACTTAATTTCTTCAAATGACTTTGAAAGTCAAAGATGAATACAGATCCTGTTTGCATGAGGACAGATTTCTATAATTTCTTTTTCTTATTGTAGCTTTTTATTTTCAAAGCATTTGCAAGGATAATTTTTTAACATTGACCCTTGCAAAACCTTGTATTCCAATTTCTCCCTCTTCCCCTCACCTCCTCCCCTAGATGGCAAGTAATCCAATATATGTTAAACATAGTAAAAAAAATCAAATATAGGCACATATATTTATAAAATTATCTTGATGCACAAGAAAAATTGATCAAAAAGGAAGAAAAAATGAGAAAGAAAATAAATTCAAGCAAACAACAACAAAAGAAGTGAAAATGTTATGTGATGATCCACTCTCAGTTCCTATACTCCTCTCTCTGGGTGTTGAGAAGAACCACGGAGTACAGATTTCTTAACCTGATATTCACAGACCGTTTCCCTATTCCTAAGAGTTCCATTTCAGGAAATCCATGAACTTTGAGTAAAACACGTCTTTATTTTTACTCACCACTTTATAAAATTTAGTTCAGCTAGGTGGTACAATGAATAGCGAGCAGGGCCTCCAGTCAGGAAGATTCATCTTCATGAGTTCAAATCTGACCTCAGACTCTTACTATCTGGACAAGTAGGTGACCCTGGGCCAATCACTTAACCCTGTTTTCCTCAATTTCCTCATCTGTAAAATGAACTGGAGATGTAAACGGCGAACTATCCCAATTTCTTTGCCAAGAAAGCCTCAAATGGGGTCATAAAGAATTGGTCATGACTTAAACAACCCAACAACAACAACAATATGAAATTTAACATGCCCTTTAATTATTTAAATTATTCTAAGAAGGGGTCTCTGGGATTTACCAGATTGCCAAAGGGGTACATGACATTAAAAAGCTATTAAGGACCTCTGCATGAATCTACCAATTACAAGTGAGATGCACTTGAGTAAACTCAAGAAAGGCAGGACCAGTGCTCTAAAAACTCTTTACTTAGGAAGCCCTAATAGAACCAGTGCTATTGTTTTATAAAATGGAGCCTCTGACACTCAGCAGTGAGAGTTAACAGAAATCTCCAAAAAGAGAATTGAGGAACTCAGTTTCAATAGATATAGTGAGGAAGGGAAAGCGTCCAATGTCCTGAGAATGTTGTGTGGAACCAAAATTCTTTCGAATCCAATTAGTATATACAAAATGCTTATTTGTTTCACTGCCAGAGAACAAAGTGAAAGGGCTGCAGATGAGTCCTCCACTAGTTTATCAGGGAGAAGAAAATTGTCCTTGAAAAAATTAAAGAACTGCTTCAAGAGGAAGACAAAGAAGAAAAAGAATCTAAGGAGCCAGAGACCAATCCAAATGTCCTAGAGATAAGGTAGGGAAGAAGCATCCGTGAATCACTGAAGCCAGACAATAAGTTCAGGGATTTTCCTACAGATAAAGAACTGGATTTTCTGAGGAAGGAGAAAAAGAGAAGAAGGAGGATGAGGAAGAAGAGAAAGAATGGGAAGAAGACAAGGAGAAACAGAAAAAGCAAGAGGTAGAGGAAGAGAAGGAAGAAAAGAAGGCAGCTTCCTTTATGCTATAAAATAATCACAGACATACATAAGTAGGGCCAAAAGAGAAGACAACCAGTAGTGGTAAAGGGGAGGCAAGATGAGTTGTTGTGTTTGGCAACTATCAGAAAACAAGAGAGGTCATCCTGCCCTAAACCATCAGAAGATAGGCTGTCTCTGTAGAATACATTTAAAACAAAAATTCTTAATTTTTTTTTAAAATCATGGCCCTTCTTGGAAATCTAGTGAAAACCATGGACTCCTCTCAGAATAATGTTTTTAAATGCATAAAATAAAATATATGAGATTACAAAGGTAACCAAATAAATTGAAATACAATACTTTAATAAAAGTATTCTTTAAAAAAAAGTTTGATATCTAC
This sequence comes from Myrmecobius fasciatus, assembly GCA_023553655.1. Lineage (NCBI taxonomy): Eukaryota > Metazoa > Chordata > Mammalia > Dasyuromorphia > Myrmecobiidae > Myrmecobius > Myrmecobius fasciatus. The sequence continues at coordinate 91,414 of JAJPUD010001708.1, read as the reverse complement.
ATTGAGAACCCCTGATCAAGAGCATGGTAGCTAGTCCCCCTAAACTTGTCAATTCTGACTGATTATCTATTTCTCATGATTCATATTGAGGTTAAGAAACCACAAGAAGAAAATTAGAATACCTCTCTAGGAACTGTAATATTCTGAAAAAAAGTAAAGACAAAAAGGAAAAGGAAAATATGGAAATCAATCATTCTATTGACAAATTAAATGTCACTAGTGCCAAGTACTGTGCTTGTTTGACCTTGAGAATGCACAGACAAAAATGAAAATTTCCATAATTCATGGTAAGTATTCTCATAGAATTACAGAGTTGGCCCCAAAGTCTATGGAACCTTAGAGGGCATTTAGTCCCCAAATCACATAATGTCTTAGAATCAATCAATGACATCTATTAAGCATGTACTACATTCCAGGCACTGTGCTAAATGCCAGACTTAGAAGGACCTCTGAGATCATGTATCCTACTCAGCCAAGGACATAAATCTCTTTATAATGTAACCAAAAAATAGTCATTTGTTTTGATACCTGACTAAGTCCATGATCTCAATTATTTGGATACTCTCTCCACTAATATAGAATATAATCTGTATACATCTTCTATTCTCTACAACTCTTGTCTGCATCCTTTTCATAAATCCTTAGTAGAGGAATTACCAGAAGTGGTTTTATAATCTTCTCTGAATGCTAATAAAGCACTAAGGCTATTCAGGGGTGATCTACTCTTGATACATTAACTGACCAACCTCTATTTCTATCCAGATATGACTTTGATAACTTTTAAGCTGATCATACTATGCAACTCATTAATGATGATTCAATAAAAAATGAACATCTAATATTTTACAGACTACTTATATATGTATATGTATATATGCATATATATGTACATGTGTTTTACATATGTATGTATATAATATATATATATATGGTTTCTGTTTCACTTATAAAATAATCAGGTGTTATGTTTGAAAAAAATTAAATCTATTACATTACTTTATGGGTCTCACATACTTTATACCCAAAGCCTAAAAATCCACATCTAAAATTTAGGTTATCAGATTTTTATTTGTTAACTTCAGATTAATATGAAAATGTTGCAGTCAAGAGGTCCCAACCAATTTAAGCACTACAATCCTATGATTAATTAACATGACTCCATTTGAAAGGACTATAAAAATAATGATAATGATAACATTTATATAGTCATAAAGTTTGCAAAAATTTCATCAAATTGTCATATCAGCACCCACCTTACATGGTTTTTATTATTCCCGTTTTACAGAAGAGGATACTGAGGAAGACAGAATGTAAATGATTTTCCTAGGGTCACACAATTAGAATCTGAGGCTAAATTTGAATTAATTTTTTGAACTCGTCAGTCTTCCTTCCTCTAGATCCAATGCTATATCCACTGTGGTAATTCAACAAACAATAACATTAAATATATGTTTATAGATACTACTGATCTCTGAGTCATTTGTACAGTTTGTGGTATTATGTTAATTTTTTGAATTATCATAGTATTTAAGGGCTTATATCATACACAAAGTCTAAAAAAATCCATTCTTAAGATTTAAGTTGGGAGAGCTAAATGGTGCAGTGGACAGACTTCCAGACCTGGGATTAGGAAGTCTCATCTTCCTGAATTCAAATCTTACCTCAGGGTTTTTGTTTGGGCTTTTTTGGGGGGGAATCTCTATGTTTTCTTTTGCAACATGACTTTTATGTAAATGTTCCGCATAACTTCACATGTGTCGTTCCAATGATGGGGGGGAGGAAGGGAGAAAATCTAGAATTTCTTTTAAAAACAAACATAAAAAATTGTTTTACATGTAAAATATGGGTAAAAATAAAATATTAAATCAAATCTGGCTTCTGATTATTACCAACTTTGTGACTGTGAGCAAGTCACTTAGTTTCTTAGTGCTCTAGGCAACTCTAAAACTATTTGCATTGGAAGAGAAAGTCTCCTCATCCAAGGATTTTTCTCTACCTATGGAAGGAACCTACTCCTTTCAAGGCACTGTTGTTGTGAAGGGTAATTGGCATAGACCCTAAATTTCCTTGCTTAATATCTTGGGGAGATGTGTAAAATTACAGCTATCAGTTGAGTTCTTTGGAGCCATATTTGGTCCCCACTATCTTACTATACTTTTTAACCAAGTGAGGTAAAGTTAAGAAGCCCTGCTGCAAGGGAATCTCTTAAAAGCCTCAGATTCCTAGGCTCTGTATATTTCAAGAGACAGGCAGGACATTTTCTGTGAGAACAGGAATTTGCCCTTCAACAACAGCCAAGACTGATATTTGGCTACAAAACTGAGACAGAAGAGCTAATTGTCAGGGAATTTGCTTTGCTATTAAAGGAAGATTCTTCTTCCCAAAGCTAACTGATTGAACTCCCCCTTTTCAGAATGTACAGCATTTGTGCCACGTAGTTAAGCAAAGACAGACATCAAAGAAGAGATAGCCATCATTGATGAGAAGGTACTGAAAACTCTTATTAAAGTCAAAATCCAAGCATTTCCAATAGAGACAAAAATGTACCAGAAAACTAGAAATGAAAACTGCCACAATTACTTCAGATGTAGGGGGGAAAGAGCAAGCATTTTTAAAGAACCTACTATATACCAGGCATTGTATTAAGCACTTTACAAATATTATCTCATTTTATTTTTTTTAACAACCCTATAAAGTAAGTATAAAAGGAAAGCAGTGAGAAAGTATTAAGAAAAGAGATTTTTCCATTACTTCTTATATTCCCACAGGGCCCTGGCAGTCAACAACAATAATAGATAACATTTACATAGTGCTAACTAGGTGCCAGGCACTGTGCTAAGTACTTTACAATTATCTCATTTGATCTAAAGGGGTTAAGTGCTATCATTATTCCTTTTTTAACAGATGGAGAAACAGACACAAACAGAGATTAGGTGATTTACAGTGTTTTGAGGATGGGTTTGAATTCAGGCCTTCCTGACTTCAGGCTCAGTGCTCTAATCACTGCACTATCTAGCTGCCTTGTAAGGATTTAGATGAGCTTATTATGTGTCAGACACTATGCTACACATTGTTACTGTTATTGTTGTTGTTGTTGTTGATGATGATGATGATGATGATGATGGTAATGGTGATGATGGTGATGATGATGATAACAGTAATGATGGTGATAGTGATGATGATGGTAATGATAATGATGATGATAACAGTAATGATGATAATGGTGATGGTGATGGTGATGATGATGATGATAACAGTAATGATGATGGTGATGGTGATGGTGATGGTAATGGAATGGTGATGATATTGGTGATGATGATGATAATAACAGTAATGATGATGGTGATGATGATGATGATAATGGTGGTGATGATAATAACAGCAATGATGGTGATGGCGATGGTGATGGTGATGGTGATGGTGATGATGATGGTAATGATGATGATGATAATAACAGTAATGATGATGATGATGATGATGATATTGATGGTGATGATGATGATGGTGATGGTGATGGAATGGTGATTATATTGGTGATGATGATGATGATAACAGTAATGATGATGGTGACGATGATGATGACAATCTTTTGTTCTCAAAGAGGACCAATAACATCACAAGCCTGATGTGTTGACTTGCATATGAATTAGATATGAGTGAGGCAGAACTGTGCTAAGTCCTCAGCCTCTTTCTCTCCTCCCCATTCATCAGAATCCAATGGCAAGACAAAGGTCAAGATGACTGTCCATGGCCCAGAATATAGAGGTGCTAAGTGCTAGAGATTTTTTTAAATGGCAAAAAATATAGTGTCTATTCTCAAAAAGTTCACATTTTAACAGGAAGAGACAATATGCCAAAAATGCAGGTACAAGATATATACAGCATGAGTAGAAAGTGGTCTCAGAGAGAAAGGCATTGGGAAGGAGGAAAGCAGATGGATGAAGATAATGGGAAAGGTTTCTTATAAAATATGGATTTGAGATGATTCTTGAAGGAAGTCAAGAGGCTGAGATGGGGGAGAAAAGAGACATACAGAGAGAAAGACAGACAGAAAAAGAGAGATAGACAGACAGAGAGTATGCATTCTTAGAATGGGAGGCAGCTAGTGAATAAGCACAGTTTGGAGAGGCAGTGTTTTGTTTGAAGAACAAGTCCAGGGTTCCTATAGAGAATGTGGAAAGAAAGAAAAAGTAAAAAAAAAAACCCCAGGAAAGTAAAAAGGACCAAATTACAAAGAATTTTTAAAGTCAGAGGATTTTAAGTTTTATTCTGGAAGTAATAGAAAACTGGTGGAGTTTTTTGAGGAAAGGAGCAGGCAGTGACATAGTCAGACCAGGCCTTTAGAAAAATCCCTTTGGCAACTTAGTTGAGGATGGATTGAAAATGAGGCTGAGTACACAGTAGCTACTTGGTGGGTATTTGTTGCAATTTATTTTTACTTTACATTACAATCATTTTTCTCACAATAACCTTTTAAAGCTGAGAGTATTATTCCCATATTACAGATCAGAGAGGGTCAAAGAAATTTTGCCATGTCCAGAGTCACTCAGCTAAAAACTAGTGGAGCTGGAACTCAAATAAGCCCAATGCTGGCTGCTGATTAAAGGTTAAGGCCTAAAGATCCTCAATCAGGATCCAAGTTTAAAGGGATCTCTCAAAACCATGTAATCTGAACTTTTCATTTAACAAATGAGAAACTGAGGCCTAGGGAATTGAATTGATTTGCCCAAAGTCACAAAGATAGTAGTCATCAGACTTCTTTAATTATTTTATGTTACAAGTATTTTCTTTATGCTGTTTTTTGGCTCACTTTGTCACTAGAAGAAAGAAAAATGCAGCAAAGATAAATTCCAAAATGAAAAAGAAAACTTGGAGATTGCTTATTCATTTTCTTTGTTCTGCAATTATAATTATTGTACCATGTCAGAAAAAGACAAAACAAAACACAAAGTACTTGTGGAGGCATCAAGAGACCCAGATTCAAGTCTTATTATTATGTTTACTCAAATGACTTAGGCAAGTCATTTATTTGTCTGACTAAATATTAGGTTTTTTTCACCTATAAAATGAAGGACTTTGCCTAAATAATTCCTTAGCTCCCCTTGACCTCTCTACCATATAGGGCTAGATGATAAACAAATGAAATGACAGATATTGAAAGCATAATACTTTGAAAATGATAACATGCACTATACATGTAAGATGGCATTATAAACATAGTTCAGAGAAAGCAGCAATTTAGAGCCAAAGGGCCTGAGTTCAAATCTTGACTATTTGGGAGCAAATCAGGGCACCTCTCTAGGCCTTTTTTTTCTCAATAGTGTTTTATTTTTCCAAATACATGCAAAAATAGGTTTCAACATTCACCTTTGCAAAACCTTGTGTCCCACATTTTTCTCCTACTCCCCCACCCCTCCCCAAGACAGCAAGCAATACAATATAGTTTAAATATGTGCAATTCTTCTAAACACATTTCCATGTTTGTCAAGCTGCATGAAAAAAATCAAATCAAAAAGGAAAAAATGAGAAAAAAAAACCAAGCAAACAAATAACAGTGACAACAAAAAAGGTGAAAATACTATGCTTTGATCCACATTCATTCTCCATAGTTCTCTCTGGATGCACAGGGCTCTTTCCATCCCAAGTCTATTTGCAATTTAGGCCTTATTTCTTCCTCTTTAAAATGAAAGGGTTAACTATATCAAAGCTTCTTAAACTGTAGGTCACAACCCATTATGGGATCACATCACTGAATGTGGGGAGTCATGAAAATTTGGCAACAATAAAAAATTTCTAAATGATCTATGTCCTGCAACATTGAATATTCCATCAAGATTTAACATAACTCTTAATGCAAAAATAAATAAGCACATCCATCTCATTAGTATGCAAATTTTCTTTCATTTTTAATAAATGGTAAAATTATACATATATCAAACAATTGTTTTAAAATCAATTTTTTTATGATTTATTGTCAGAAAATGTTTGAGTTGTATATTTTATATACCTATATACCCAGGGTCATATAAAAATTTCTCAGGCAAAAATGGGTGGTAAATGGAAAAAGTTTAAGAAGCCTTTCTCTGGATAGTCTCTAAGATCCTTTCTATCTCTAATTATGATCTTACAATCTACCAAACTCTCTTCTGTGTCTTTACATGAGCAATCTTCCAGACCTGAGAATACTCTCTTCACATTTGCCTCTTGGAAACTCTTTCTTCTTTCTAAACTCAAAGAAGGACCACCTCCTTTACCAGGCCTTTCCTAACAGATAATCTGTAGTCATCATCCCCCAAAATGCTTTTAATTTATTTTGTATGTGTTTTGTACTTAATTGTAATACATGTTGTTCCAGCAGTAATGTGCCTCTCCTCCACCCCAAATATGAACTTCTTGAAGGCAGGAATTGTTCATTTTTTTTCTTGTATTCCCAGAGGGAAACAAAGTGTCTAGCAAAGAGTAAATGCTTAATAAATGCCCTTCATCGAATTCAAAATCTACTATTATAAACTGATTTTATATTCACTATATTCTTTGCCTTTTCTATCAGCCAAATTTACATTCCCAACTATAAATTGGATGATTTTTTCCCTTTGTTGATTTTGTAAGTGCCAAAAGTAAATGTAGATTCTGGTGGAGAATAAGGAAGAGAAAGGGTTTTCTTCAATAAACATATAATATCTCTGTCTAAAGCATCCTTCTCTACTGGAAAGGAGAGAATAGTGAGTTATTATTGGTTCTTTATTCTTCTTCCCTCCCACATCTAATTAATCACCAAGATAGGACTTTGGCAATCCACTTCATTACTGCCTCTTTTTTCTGAACCTTTCCAGAAAGTCTTGCCTAGAAATCTACATAAAATAAAACAGAGTTGTTCCTCTTTTTCATCAGGTGCTTCTTTGCCACCTTGGAGAAACCTCTGCTTAAAGGCATAACTCTCCTGCTTGGTGACTATTCATTTTGAACTTAAATACAATATGATGAAAAAAAATTCCATGTACATAGAACAGCATAACATTAAAAAGCAAATGCATCATAAAACCATGAATTTCCATTCCATACTGTTTATTTTCTTTGAAAAACCATGTAATAGGGGCAGCTAGGTGGCGCAGTGGATAGAGCACCAGCCCTGAAGTCAGGAGGACCTGAGTTCAAATCTGATCTCAGACACTTAACATTCCCTAGCTGTGTGACCCTGGGCAAGTCACTTAACCCCAACTGCCTTAGCAAAAAGCAAAAACAACAACAACAAAAAAAAAAACATGTAATAAATACTACACATCCTTTTCAAAGTTACTCTGCTTTTCTGTGCTTCCTTCTAAATTTTCTTTTGTTTTCTGCTGTGCACTTTTCTTTCTCCCTCCCTCCCTAATCCTAGAGATTATTAAACACAAATATATGTGTGTGTATAAAACCATACTATACGTACTTCTGTAGATATAAATAATAGCTTTCCAGCATTTCTATTGGGCTTATATCCCAAAGAAATCATAAAGGAAGGAAAAGGCCCCGCATGTGCAAGAAGGTTTGTGGCAGCCCTTTTTGTAGTGGCAAGAAACTGGAAATTGAATAGATGCCCTTCAATTGGAGAATGGCTGAATAAATTATGGTATATGAATATTATGGAATATTATTGTTCTGTAAGAAATGACCAGCAAGATGATTTCAGAGAGGCCTGGAGAGACTTACATGAACTGATGCTGAGTGAAATGAGCAGAACCAGGAGATCATTATACACGGCAACAACAGTACTATATGACGATCAATTCTGATGGACATGGCTCTCTTCAACAATGAAATGTTTCAAACCACCTCCAATTGTTCACTGAAGAAAGCCATATACACCCAGAAAGAGGGATGTGAAATGTGGACCACAACATAACATTCTCATACTCCTTGATTGATGTTTGCTTACATTGTGTTTCCTTTATCTGATATATCGTTTGTGTAGATAAGATTTTTCTGGTACAACAATGATAAGTTTGGAAATATGTATACATATATTCGATTTGCCAATATTTTAACATAATTAACATGTAGTAGATATCCTGCCATCTAGGGGAGGGGTGGGGAGTTGGGGGGAAAATTTGTAATGGAAAGCTATGTAAGGGTTATTGTTGAAGAATTACCCACACATATGTTTTGCAAATAAAATTTAAAAAAAATAATAATAATAAATAAATAAATAAATAATAGCTTTCTTCATAGGTCCTTTATAGTTGATTTGTGAATTTATGATAAAATGACTTAAATGTTCAAAGTTGTTAGAACAATATTGCTATCACTATGTACAACATTCTCTTGGTTCTGCTCAAGTAAAAAGAAATAGGCTATTATTACAGGTCAAATCAAACAAGAAGTAAAATTTAAAGAGATCATTTAAGTCATAGATGAGGAATCTAGATTAGATTTCTCTCATCATCACCTAATATATGGGTTCCCATGTTGTAGGAATTTATTAAATGTAATATAATTAGATCTAAATGGATTAATTATTGAAAAGGACCCAAAACTCAGACAAGAGTCTGAGCAATTAGTCATCAGGATCTAGGATTTCTTGTACAGGGCCAGAAATGGTCTTGCAATATAGGTGGGACTTAGTCTACAAGTAGAGAAGAATTGGAAATATTTCAAAAAAAAAGAAGGGGAAGAAAAAAAGAATAAATATTAACATAATGCCTAGTATGTGCCAGGTGCTACACTAAGAGCTTTACAAATATTATTTCATTTAATTTTCACTACAACTTTTTGAGGTAAATGATGTTATTATCATCATTTTACAATTGAGAAAATGAAGGCAAATAGAGTTTAAGTAGTTAGCCCAGGTTCACTTAAATACAAAGTGCCTGAAGTGGGATTTGAACTCAAGTCTTCCTATATCCAAATCTAATGCTCTAGAAAGGATGGAGTCAGGATCTCCTGACGTTAGCATTCAAGGTCTTCTCTTCTCTGACTCCAACCTATTTTTCTAATTTTTTTCCTTATCTTCCAATACAATCTCTCTACTCCAATCTATCAATTGTCTCCTAACTACCTTCCTTACTCTTGCCTTTGAACTTTTCCCCATTTTGAGTTACCAATTTAAATATTCTCCCCTTCTATAACTACCCAGATTTCACCCCTCTATCCCAGGTGACCTTTTCATCTGGCCAATGCCTTGTTTTAACCCTAACAGTCTACCTCAAGGGTCAAGGTGCTCCTTAGTTATAAAATTCTACAAGTCAAAATGATTGACCAATTCCCCGAAATATTGTTAGGGTATAAATAAATTCCAAGTTCAATCATCATTTTAAGAACTCCCTTCCCAAGTAAAGAAACATTTTATAATCCTTTTTTGAATTTTTTAAGGATTAATACTTTTTGAAGCATAGTAACTTATAGCATCATAGTTTGCATAATAAATGTTCTTTTTTGCAACTTTTGCAAGAAGCTGGATGGGCTTCCCCCCACTCTCATCTCTAAAATAACAATGGCTTCTTACAAAATTATTCCCAAAATAATTTTTAGTAACTAATTGAGGAAAACTGTCCACTCTTAACCTCATCCCAAGGCCACTGGATATGTACTAATTATGAGAAACTGCCCAGTTATAGGTCTCCTCCCACATAATAGCCATTTGTTTCTAGGGCCACCAAGGATTTTGAAAGTACCTCAAGCTAAATTTCTTGAATTCAGAAAGCATTGTCTTTGAGTTTAGTACTTTGGGCAACTAGTAAGTCCAAATCTTCAAAATCTATCATGGGACAAGATTTTTACCACACTTAATTTACTTTTACATCAAAAGCAGAGCAATTTATTTATAAGCAATAGCAATCCAGCTTCAGTTGCACAGTTGGCAAACCTCACTAGTTGTATCAGGGTGCCAATGGTTTTTAGAAGCACAGTTCTTTTTAACCCTTGGAATTAGTCCCCCCCAAACATAAGCTCTATCTTCTGAGGCCCAATTCAAATCGCTTTATGAAATCCTTTCTAGCAGCAATCTATATCATCCTCAGTCATCTCTGTTTCTATCTCTCCGTCTGTCTTTGTCTTTCTCTCTTTCTTCTAGTCATAGAATCCTGAAAACAAGAGAAGACTGGAAAGTTCATAAACATACTTGGTAAAAGTTCATTTTAAATCAACAAGTATTTATTAAACATCTAAAGTATCCCTGACACTAAGCATTGGGGGAGTTCCAAAATTCAGTTATAACAGAACCCCTGCCCTCCCAAACTTAGATTGAGATATGACACATATACACATGACTATAATGCAAAATAATATGTAATTGAATAAGCGAAGGAAAGATGCAAATAAAGAGTTATGTGAAATCTGAGCCAGAGGAAAAGGTTATTAAGAGGAAAAGCAGCAAAGGCTATTTGATGGAGGTAACTTCTGGGTTTTAAAGGGTGGTTTAAAATTCAACAGGCAAAGGAGAGATGGAAAACATTCAAGGAACAACAAGCAACACAAGCAAAGGCACAGAGATAGATGCTCAAGAAACATTTGAAGGATTGTGGGGAAGAGTACTTTGGCCAGGATATAGAATTCATAGAAAGAAATGTGTGATATAAGTTTGGAACTTGGATAGGGTACTATCAGATTGGAGAAAGCTTTGAATATCAGGCAAAAGAATTCATCATATTTTACCTGGAAGACAACAGAGAGTCATGGAAGATAACTATGAGTATGAAAAAATCACCCAGGTAATGAAATTAAGGAAAGATTGGAAAAGGAAGAATAGAGGTAGGAATTCCTATTAGATTATTTTAATAATATAGATGGTTTTGACTGTCTAAAACTTCAGCAATGGGGAAAAGATAAATATAAGATATAATATTAAGATTTAACATGGAAAATTGGTTTAAAAACCTAAAGTGATAGCATAAAATATCACATATAGAGTTGTCTGATTTTGTTATTTAACTTTCAAAAAATATGTCTAATCAATTCATTTAATCCAATGTCCATAAATCTATAAGACATCCATGGATAGCTTTCAGGGGATTTGTGAATTTTGAGAGGAAACCATTTACATCTTTATTTTATCTAACTTCTAACTGGAATTTAGCATTTTATTCAATCATTTAAAAAACATAATTCTGAGAAGGAGTCCATATCCTTCACCAGTCTACCAAAGGAGTTCATGACACATAAAAACATTAAGAATCTCTGATCTAAATTGCTTTATTGTTCTTTGGCTCCAAGTCAAAGGTTTTTGTCACATAATCAGTGCCTAATAAATGTTTATTAACTGACTAACTTTGGCTTACCTAACCATCTATACATATGCTAGACATTCAAAAAACTTGTTGAATTCCTCAACAAATTAAAAACAGTTCAGGTCCCAATCATAGGTGGCTGTGGATTGATGATGCTTAAAAGTGAGTAGGCTTCAGCCACTATAAAGAAGCAGGTGACTCATGGAGTTCAATGCTAGTTTCTGGAAATAGAAGGGGGAGCCTTTGAAATTCGTTTTTATCTATTTGATTTATTTGAAGTCACAGTAGCTGTGAATTAAAATTTCAGGCAGCTGGCTACTATCTAAGAAATATTAAGTGTTCCAATACCAAATTTCAGTGGAAGTTGCTGCTATAAAATAGAGCTGGACAGGCTCTTGTTTAAAATCTATTTCCCCGACCAACCAGCTGTGTAATAAGTAAGGCAATGGTTTAAATGAATACCAGGCTTCTATTCCCCTTCTGACACTCCCTCTGTCCTACTTAATAGTTAGTTTGGGTCCTAAGTCCTAGCCTAAAATGTGGGTAGGTCAAAGGGAGAAAGTAAGCAGATTCCGCTCAGGGAAAAAAAAAATCTCCCTAGAGAAGTCAAAGAACAAATAGGCATGAAATCTACTGCAATTAAGAATTTTAGATAGGAAGCCACACAGGCTTACCTGGTATCACTTTAGTCCAATTTAGGAACATAAGCATTGGCCAGAAGATCTATCTTGAAGCCCCATCTAACCCAGGTCTCACTTTCCCCAGAATGAGATCACCTGGCAAGATAACTTTTCTTTTCTTTTTCTTTTAAAGAGTTGGAATTTGTTCATTTGGTGGAGCCAGGAAATGAAAACATTTCCACCTTGGAAATTAAGAAAAGCGCTTGTTATTACCCCAGAGCTTTTTGACAGCTGTTCTGAAAGAAACACCCAGAGCTGTTCTGTCCATCTCATCAAATCATTTTGTAACCCATACAAGAAAGCAGAGAGAGGAGGGCTGCAGAAAAGCTATAGTATCAGGAGGCAAAATACCTGACTTCTAGGCCTGGCTCTACCACAAACTAGCCACATGACCTTGGCCAAGGACCTTTACCTTTCAACTTCCCTATCCAGAAAATAATTGAAATAACATTCATCCTGTCTTGCTTCCTAGGGTTGTCTTAAGGATGGATCAGGATTGTAAAAGGGCTTTGAAGACTAAAACCATAGACAGACTTGAGTGGGTGGTCCAGTGTATAGAACACTGGACCTGGAGTGAGGAAGACCTGAGTTTAAATCGACCTTAGACATTCACTAGTTGTGTAACTCTGGGTAAGTCAGGTTAACCTCTGACTAACTGAAGAAGAAAATTGGAAACTACTCCATTATCTTTGCTAAGAAAACCCCATGACCACTAATGGCATGCTGTGGTCCATAAGGTCACCAAAAGTCAGACAAAGCTAAACAAAAACAATTTTTCCATGAGTTTGTATCCCCAGAAATCTGCATAGTCCTTGACACCATGTGAGTGATTAATAAATGCTTTAGAATTCATTTTTTTATCCATTTAAAACCCAATGTAGTCTGGATCTATCTCAATTTTCTAGCTTTATTTTCCATTAGTCCTTCCATACAAACTCTACTATTAGCTAATCCCCACTTTTGGTATATACACTCCCAATTCCATGAATTCTCATAAACCAACTCACTTCCTCACACCTGAAATCCTCTCTCTCTTTACCCCTGCCTTTCATAATCTATTTCCTTCAAGACTCATTCTACTCTGCAAAGTCTGCTTTGATCTCCCAATTAAAACATGTTCTCTCCCTCCTCAAATATTTTCAGAGCATTTTTTTTATTTATCCTATGCTACTACCATCTACCCTACCTTAAATGACACTTACCTGAATACATGTTATTGCTTCACCTCAGCCCAAATCAAATGTAATCACCCTGAGAGCAGAGAATATCATTTTTCTTATCTGTGTCCCTAGAAATTAGCACAGTACCTGGTACATAGTGAATAAATTTTTGCTTGGTTAATCCTAAATATGTCGCTGTAATCCCAATCATTCAGTACACCAAGAATTTATCTCCTAAATGTTTTGTTTTTATTTTTTTTCAATTTTATCATCTTTATTTTTGTTTTTTTTTATTAAAACTTTTTATTTTCAAAACATATGCATAGTTTTCAACATTTACCCTGGTAAAACCTTGTGCTCTAAATCTCCTAAATATTTTGAAAAAAACTCATTTTAATTCACTATTTTGATTTCAATATAATACTAGCCAATGGTGACAAATGATTCATGGACCCGTTTCAGGGATTATGCTAACATAGTAATCATCAAGTATTTATTAAGCATCTACTATGCATCAGGTTCTGACAACACAAATAATCAGGAAAAAAATTCAACGATATCTACTTTCATGAAGCTTATAGTCTATCAGGGGAGACAATAGACAGATAGATAGATAGATAGATAGATAGATAGATAGATAGATAGATAGATAGATAGATAGATAGATA
>JAJPUD010001708.1:66018-77695 GCA_023553655.1 Myrmecobius fasciatus | reverse complement strand
ATAGATAGATAGATAGATAGATAGATAGATAGATAGATAGATAGATAAAAGTTTATATAGAATAGATTCAAAGCAGGGAAAGTACTAGCAGGTGAGGTGGGGATCAGAAAAGGCTTTATATAAATGGTGCTTCTTTAATTTTAACTTGAAGGAAAAGAGAGTTTGAGGGAGAGGTGCAGAGGAACTGCCTTCCAGGGATGGGGCATGAGCAAGGCAAGGGAACAGAGCTAGGGATGGAGAGTGGAGTGTTCATTGCGTGTAAGCCAATTTGGCTCACCAATTGGATAGAATGAGCCAATTCCTCCATGAGGTCGTTCCTGTTATCCCTAGCTACTAATGACCAACCTCTAAAGTATTCCTCTTTATTAACTTTCTATATATATATTTGTGCTTGTATCTACATTTTCTCTCCTCTATTAAATGTGAATTCTTAGAAAGCAAAGATTCTCTTTCTTATTTCTTTTTTTTTAAATATATGCATCCCTCCTACCTAGCATATATCTTGGCAAATAAGAGGGATATTCAGGAAATGAAAGTTCTATAAAAATAAGCCCTGGATCAATCTATAAAGCAAATTACATTCAGGTTTTTCTACCACAAAATTGTTTAGTAATATGTTTGCTCTACTTAATAAATATTTGTTGAATGATTAACTACTTCTCTGCTATGACTTAAGATATAGGTTTAGAATTTTCAAATACTTTAGCATCTGATGTCCTTGGTCTTTAACCACTACATACATATATCTAGAAAAGAAAATATCACCATACTTCATACTCACATTCAGAAGAGAAATATAACTAAATTTTTCTTTACAACTTTCTTTATTCCTGAGGGCCATCTGAAACTAAAGGAGAGGTATGTGGGAAAAATCTTTCTCCTCTTTTTCTGATATTGGTGGCCATTTGGAGAATTATATCCTTTTTTAAAATAAAAAGTGGTATTTAATAGTAACTGCCAACAACCAACATTAACTGCTGAATTGCACATTTGGGGTGCTGGTTTCCCATTTTTTCTCTTCCATAGATAAGATGATGACAAGCTCCAGGATCTTTTGGGAAGTTAGCTTAAACTAAGGGATTTACCTGGCGTTGTGAATACCAGTTCTTGCATTTTCTGCCAAAATAAATGTTTAAAATTAATTCTGTCACAGGCCATTGCAGAAACAGATTTCTGTTCTAATTTAGGAAGGAGTAGGTGTAATTGCTGAGTCAGAGGGGATGCTTTGGAAAATGTCAAGAAAGAGATAGTATTAAAGCAGAGACCTACATTAAGAAGTACTTTTAATAGTAACATTTTACATTTATTCATACCTTTGAATATTATAAAATATTTCCATATACCATCTCACTTAATCTTTACAGCAATGTGTCCTTAATTTTGTTGCTGTTCAGTTATTTTGATTTTATCTGACTCTTCATGACCCCCAGGGGTTTTCATGGCAAAGATACCAGGATAATTTAACATTTCCTTTTCTAGATCATTTTACAAATTAGGAAACTGAGGGCAACAGTTTCCTACTGAGGGTCACACAGATAGTGGGTGACACCAGATTTGAAAGAATATGAGTCTTCCTGACTCTAGGCCATTGCACCACCTAACTGGTGATTCTTAATTTACTGATGGAGAAACTCAAGCTTATGCAAGATCACACAGCAAGTAGTGATGAAGCTGGGATTAGAACCTTGTCTCCTTTTTCTTCTCTATTTTATAAATAAGATGGCCCTCCTCCTTTCCAAATTCAACCTTCCTCAATTCCCTCACTCCTATAATGTCCTTTTAGAATTTTACTCTCCTCTTCTTATTTTCAGGTTCTCCCTTTCTACTAGCTCTTTCCCCTCCATTTATAAATAAACTTAGGTCTCCCCTATTCCAAATAAAACAAACCTTGCTGACATTGCTATATCTTGTGTCTACTCAATCTTTTCCTCTCTTTTTCATTACCAAACTTCTAGAAATATATCCTGTTGAAAGGGGATTATTCAAATTGGCTATAGATGGAAAAATAATAAACAATGAGGAAAGGGAAGAGTCATAAATAAATATATTTTAGTTTAATATAAAGAATATGTTCTAACCATCTGTCCAAAAATGGAAGGAACTCCCTGAAGATAATGAGCAGAGGTATCCAAGCAAAGTATAGATGACTGACTATTAGTGGTCATGGGAATTCTATTTAGATTAGACTGAATATGTCCATTCAAATCTGTATGACTACCCTATTCTCCAATCCAATATCTTTTACTTGTTAAAATCCTTCAAGGCTAGGTCAAATGGCATCTTCTCCAGAAGTCTTTTATGACATTCACACACAAGAGACTTTTGAATTTTATATCTAACTTATGACTAGAACAAAAATTTAAGTCTCTCTACTATTTCACAACATTCCATTTGATCTCTCTTACATACTTAATCATATTATAACTTGGATTTACATACATTTCTTAATTTCTACACACACCCACACACATTATAATCTAAACTCCTTGAAGGTAGAATCTGTGTAATCTTTCATGTTTGAATCCAAAGAATTTAGCTCAGAATAAAGCTAAATTGAATCCAAATCTTCTAATTCCTTAAAATTTATAGTGGTCATTCTACTATACCAAAAATACAAAAGCATTTTAGGTAGGATATAGAACTTTTGGGAAAAAAAGCACCTTGAAAATCTCATTATAATAAATTCCAATGGAATATTTAAATTCAATTCAATAAAATTTACCAACTGCTGAGTGATATATAAAGACAACACATACTTATCCTCATAGATCTTGCAATCTAATCATCTGTGTAGTACTGAAATTTTGCTACAATGAGAATTCCTATCTTATAGTTCAGGTATCTTGTTATAGACATTTGTTTTAGTTATATTTCTCATAATGTTATTTGACTTTAAGATAGACATTAGAATCATGTAGTCATAGATTTTGTAGTTTTCCTTTTTCTATGTTATTTTTATGATAATGAAGAAATCCTCCTCCCTGGAGAGAAAATAGACCTTGGAGCCAGGAAATTCTACCTCTAACACATATTTTCTTACTGACCCTGGGCAAGCCATACTCAGTGTTCTAGGCAACTCCAAAGACTAAGCTGATATTGATGAAGGGAATCTCCTCATCTAATGAAATCACAGGTCTAGTCCTTATCCCTCTCCAGTTTACTTTAAATCGGGGAAGTCATGACTGTGGTTCAGTCGTTTCAGTGTTGTAGAACTCTTCATGAATCCATTTGGTGTTTTATTGGCAAAGTTATAGGAGTAGTTTTGCCATTTCCTTCTCTGATCCATTTTACAGATGAGAAAACTGAGACAAACAGGATTGAGTGACTTGTGCAAGGTCACACAGCTGTTAAGTGTCAGAGACCAGAGGAATTCAGGCCTTCCTGACTCCAGGCCTGGTCTTCTCTGCCACCTAGTTGCCTATAAACCTTAAGTATACTGGCAGAATCACAATGGTGACATACATCACTCTAGATTGCTACTTCCTTAGCTAACCTATTTATATTCCAAAGAAAAAGTTTTCCAATACATATACTGTGAAACTCCCAGGGACTTCAGTTCTCATTCTCTTGCTGATAGAAATTTTTTTCCTGAAGACTGTCCACTTTGGAAACCATCCTTTAGTCAATGGCCAGAAGCAAAAGGTGGATTATCAGGAGCAAAAGTCATGAAGTCACAAATCACCAACCAAAAAAGATCTGGAGGTAAGCAATGTAGTCTTTGTCTAAAAGAACAGGTTTGTGTTGTGGTATCAATCAAGCATGGAAGCAATTGTATAAATATGTATGTATATATTGGGTTTGACACATTTCTGCCATGCTTAACATTAAAAAAATAAAAGTTGTGCTCTGCTAAAAAAAAAAAAACAAATAATAAATCATAGAACTCAGGGGAAAAAATCCAAGCATGGAAACAATGCCCATGAACTTGGAATAGACTTCGAGAGTCAATGATGGGTAGAAGGGCCTGGTGTGCTATGGTTTCACAAAGTCACACATACCTGAAAAAACTGAATTACCAGAACAACATCAATTAGAACCAAGGCACAAACAGGAAACATTGTCAAAGGTCAGGCAAGAAACCCAGAAACTGTGGTATCAACCCCAGACTCACTATGACTTAAGTTTCATCTGTGAATAATGTCATTCTGCTTGTAGGATTTCCCAAAAAGGAAACCAATGAATCTGTGTTGACACAGGATGTCGTCCTACTGATGAAACAAAAATCCAGAAGAAATGTCTGCCTTCTTTCTCTTTTGCATTTCACATATATTCTTTTTTTTATTAAAGCTTTTTATTTGCATAACATATGTATGGGTAGTTCCTCAACATTGATCTTTACAAAGCTTTCCATTACAAATTGTACCCCCAGTCCCCTCCCCTCCCCTAGATGGCAGGAAGTCCACTACATGTTAATAATGTTGAAATGCTTGACAAGTTGATTTCACATATATTCTGATGACCACAGAAATGTCAGGACCCCTGTTGTGTTGCCATTACTCCCTCACAGTGGCTGTTTGCCTTGATTAGCCCCAGTGAACATGGATATTGCCAAAGCTTGGGAGTAATCAATCCTCAGAAGTCAAGTGAGCATTGCCCAGCCCCAGTCCAAAAAGAGATCTTCCCACCTCACCTGTCACTTGACATTTGTGCTTCCAACCTCCAGCTTCTCCACCAGCCTCTCCACTTCCATTTTGTGGTTGTCCCTGATCTGATCAGTCTGTCCTACAGTCAGCTGGTATTCCCCCACAAATGTGATATTCTGCTTAGATTTGGTTTTTGTTTATTTCTTTGAAGTTTCCTATGGCCGCCTATCTTCCCCAGCTCCCTGTTTACTCACTTTATTTATCGTTGACATAATCTGCAGTCACAAGATTTTTAAAGAAGCTCTTCTAAGCAGAGACCTCAGAAGCTGAGTAGTAATACCTTACCTCCTGCTGTGCTTTGACAAGGCTCCAGGGCTGAACTTAAGGTACTGATCCCTGCAATAGCAGACAGGTGGATGTAGGTCACTGATAAAAATCCAAGCAGATTTGGTTAAAGGGGAAGAAAGGTCAATGAGCTGAGCCAAGAGCCAGAGAAAAGGATCAAGAAGAAGGTTGGGGTTCTGTCTTCTAACAACTAGAATCAATCTCTGAGAGTTTTGTTGCACTATCACGGGCAAATATGTGTATTTTTCTCTGAGGGGTCCCAGTAATCCTTCTAGTCAATAGAAAATTATTAAATGCCTACTTTGTGCCAGGGGAAACAAAGAAAGGCAAAATTCCAATAGACTTGTGATGAAGAGAGCCATCTGCATCCAGAGAGAGAGCTATGGGAATTGAATGTAGATGAAAACATAGTATTTTCACCTTTTTTGTTGTTGTTTACCTGCTTGTTTTTTTCTCTCTTTTTTTTCTTTTTGATCTGATTTTTTTCTTGTACAGCATGATAAAATGTGGAAATATGCTTAGAAGAATTGCATATGTTTAACCTATATTGGATTACTTGCTATTTAGGGGAGGTGGGGGGGAGATGGGGAGAGAGGGAGAAAAAGTGGGAACACAAGGTTTTGCTAGGGTGAAGATTGAAAACTATCTTTGCATGTATTTAGAAAAATAAAAAAGTTATAAAATAAAATGGGAAAAATAAAGTTATTGAATATCCAATAAAAGAAAGGCAAAAGATAGTTCTTTCTCTCAAGAAGCACACAGTCTAATATGAAAACAATTATATTCAAACAACCTACATACAGGATAAGTCCACAGAGAAATGGTACCAGCAGGTCTTAGTCTTAAAGAGCCCCCAATCAGTGGATTCTCTTCTCCCAGGTTAGTTGTCATATATATACTATGAATCTGTGTCATGGAGTAGTAAGTAGGTCAATGGCCTCAAGGACAGATAGTGAAGAATAAATCAGAGGTCAATCATTCCAAATTCCCAGGATCTTATAGGATTCTAAATTTAAGAAGTAAAAAGCACCTTAAAGGTCACCTAGAGTAGATTCCTCATTTTGAGGGAGTCAAGAAAGTTTAGGTAATTAGATGATACAATGATTAGAGTACTGGACTTAGAGTCAGAAAGACCTCAGTTCAAAACCTGCTTTTGATACTTACTGTGTAATCTTAGACAAGTCAATCAATCTAATTTAACCTCAGTTTCCTTATCTGTAAAATGGAAATAATATCACCATAGAGTTGTTTATGAAGATCAAATGAGATAATATATGTAAAATGCTTTGCAAATTTTAAGGTGAAAATAATAACAAAAAGTCAAAAATATTGAAGGAATTAATGGAAAAAATGTAAAGGAAGAAGGTTTAGCAGTACCAGAACTTAAACTGTTATAAAGCAGGGTATGAGACACTAATATACTGTGGATGGAGCTGTGAACTGATTTAATCATGTTGGAGAACAATCTGAAATTCTTCTCAAAGTGTTTTAATACTGTGTATGTCCTTTAACTCATCAATATTGCTATTAGTTTTTTCTCCCAAAGTTTTGGGGAGTGGGGTGAGGGAAAAAACTTATATGTTCTAAAATATTTATAACAACTCTCTTTGTGATAGCAAACTGGAAAGTGAGGGGATGCCCATCAATTGGGAAATAGCTAAACAAGTTGTGGTATATGAATGTGAGGGAAAACTACTGTGCTGTAAGAAGTGATAAGCCGGTTGATTTTAGAAAAACAAGGGCAAAGTTGAAATGATGAAGAGTATGAAATAATGAAGAGTAAAACAAGTAGAACCAAGAGAATGTTGTGTACAGTAAAATATTGTTCAAAAAATAATTGTACACTGCTATTCTAAGTAATATAAATGTTCAAACCAATTACAGAAAACCTGAAGGAAGAAGAGATTTACCTCCAGAGAAAGAATTAATAGGCAGAATGAGGATCCAGTACTTCATAGCTCCCATTACTAACAAATAGGTCGCCATCTTTCTGAGAGAAGACAGTGATGGAGGGAGGCATTTGAATTGGGCATTAAAGATCATAATAGAAGCTTGATATATCAAGAAAGAAAAGGAAGGGCATTCAAGGCAAAGAGATGAAAAGCCACTGGGCACTCCCAGCAAATAGTGGATGTGTGTTATGGTATGTGTGTGTACACACACATATATATATGTACACATTAATATACATATAAACACATATATGTGTGTGAGTCAAATGGCGACTTTTTCTAAAATGAGATGGGGGAGAGAGGTAGACAATTCAGAAAAACTAAAATTTAATTTAAAAAATTTAACCTCAAGGTGTTATAAATTATTATTGTTGTTAATTGAATTGGCCAAGATTATATAGCCAGTAAGCATCAGAGATAGGATTTGAATTCAGACCCTCTGACTCTATACCCAGTAGTCATCCCACCATGTCATTTTACCATTTAGTTCCCCCAATAGACCCTGGTGTATATGTATGTGCATGTGCACACATAACATATACATACACACACCCATGGCTCAATCCTACCAAATGGGTATTCATCAAAGCCCCAACCGTGAAAATGCCAGGGAAATTATTTTGCTTTTCTCCCCCAGATTGTGAAGATGAAAATACCTCAGCTCTCAAGTGCCAATTTTTAAAATGCTCAGTGTGGAAATTTTTCTAAAAAGTTAATGACTGCAGAAGAAGGTTGAGAAGTGTTTTGCCATCATCAAAGTTCTCCTGTGTGGAAACGGAGCTCTCCAAGGAACTAAGTGTAGAAATGCCCAGGAAAGACGTCCAGTCCGGGTGGGCTTTTTGCTTGCTCCAAGTCCAGTGGGCACACTGCACCCAGAAGGCAGGGCGGAAGCCACCAGTGTGATTTTACTCCCCACCTGCTTCTGCTGGCAGTGATGGCTCCTTGCCTCTCCCCTGCCCATCAGAGTTCAGCCTTTATATTTATTAAGTTTCCTAACTGGTCCCAGGGCAAGCTGTGCTCATTAATAGTTCCTTAGAGTGTGCCGTCATTTCCTCGGCCACAGCTGGCTGCTGGAACTGGAAGCCAGAATGTGCAAGTAACTTCCCATTCATTCACAGCTTCATGCGGAATGAAATTCACAGGATTTGCTCATTTCTGCTTTAATCCTTTGCCAAAGGGCTCTCGGTGGGTCTCCCGCCTTCACTTAGGAGACAATTTGAATGTATAAATTCATTCATTCATTTAATAAACATGCTTTGAATCACCACTTTGTGCAAGGCACTGTGTGGAAGATAAAGAAAAAGACATGGCCCCTAACCTCAAGGCTTTTACAATCTATAAGAAAGAATTGACCTAAAAGCAAATAAAATATGTGAGGCAGAGAACTACAAAGTAGAAGTGGGCCTCTAAGGAAGATGCACACCTGAGTAGGAAAATCAGGACACATATAATTTATATTTATCACATTTATATAATTGGTTTAAAGTGTAATCTCTTTCTCTGATTCTCTGTCTCTCTGCATGTCTCTGTCATTGTCTTTCTGTCTCACTCTGTCTCTATCTCTCTCTCCTCTTCTGTGTCTGTCTGTCTCTCCTTCTCTTTTTCCCTCTCTCTTCCTCTCTGAATATATATTTATATATACAAATATATGCATATATGTGTACATATGTATACAAATATATATATATGTATATCATGAGACCCACAACAATCTTTGAGGCAGGTGCTTTTATTAACTCCATTCACAGATGAAAAAACAGGACAGTTAATGTTTGAGGCAGAATGAGGATCCAGTACTTCATAGCTCCCAGTATTACAAATAGACCAAGCTGCCTATCTAAGAGAAGACTTCATGATGGAGGCAGGCATTTGAGTTGGGCATTGAAGATCATAATAGGAGCTTGATATATCCAGAAAGAAAAGGAAGGGCATTCAAGGCAAAGAGATGAAAAGGCACTGGGCACTCCTAGCAAATAGTGGATGTGTGTTTTAGTTCAGCTGAAGCACAAGGTACTGGTGGGGTTAGAAAACATTAAAAAGAGGTTTGGACACAGAGTATACATTTCCTAGAGGCAAGTAGGTGGTGTGATGGATGGAGCATTGTGGGAGTCATTCTCTCAGCTTCCATTTCTTCATCTGTAAAAAAGGAATAATAATAGAAGGATATTTGAAGATCACTGAGATAATATATGCAAAGTGCTTTGAAAATCTAATGGGCCTAAACCCTAGCTATCTTTATTATCATTGAAAGCCAAGCCAAAGTGTCTGGACTTTATTCAATAAACAAAGGTGAACCATTCACAATTTTTTGAGTCAAGGACTGGAATAATCAGAAATAGTGAGATTGACTTGGGATCCAAATAGTGAATGCCATGGAGAGAGAAGAGTGCATAGGCAGGAAGGTAATTTAAAAGTTTAATACAGGGGCAGCTAGTTGGTGCAGTAGATAGAGCACCAGCCCTGAAGTCAGGAGGACTTGAGTTCAAATCTGATCTCAGACATTTAACATTCCCTAGCTGTGAGACCCTGGGCAAATCACTTAACCCCCATTCCCTCAGCAAAAAAAAAAAAGTTTATTACAAAAGCTATTATATAGTTTTGGAACTCAATGCTTTGCAATTCAGTAAAGTTGTAAAGTTTTTTTGATCTTTCTCTTTTTTAGTTTTTAAACCAAACTTTTCCCTGTACTTAGTTACATTCCTATAATCCGATCTTTGAGCAGCAGTTATAACTTCCAAAGCACTAACAATCAACTCTGTTGGCAGTCTTTGGTCTCCCATTCTATTGCCTGAATTATCTAGGGCCTCTTGGGATCCCTCAGCCAATCACTGTCCCTTGGCAGACATCATAGATCTCTCTAGATGGTACCAATTAACTTCTGATAACTAGTTCAAGTCAGAAATAAAATTCGTATAAAATATTTCTGACAATATCTCCCAAGGCCATAGGTGAAAATCTATTATCTGGAAGATCCTGTTTTCAAACTTTGCAATGATGTATGAGTCTGTAGTGTGCAATACTTGTCATCATCATCAATAATATCTGAAGGTAACTAGAAAGCACAGTAGGCAGAACACTGGACTTAGAATCAAGAAGATCTAAGCTGGAATCTTGCCTTAAACTCTGACTGGCCTCTCTCTCAGGCTAGTTTTCTCATCTGTTAAATAAGTTCTACCACAGGGTAGACCCCAAATTACATATGAGGAAACTGAGACTAAGAGAGGTTAATTGCCTTGCCCAGAGTCACAAAGCTAGGTAGGGACCGAGGCTAGATTTGAACTCAGGTCTATCCTGTCTTCAAGTACATACCACTTAGATTCCTCCAGCATGGCCCACTCTACCCCAGTGATTTTCAGGCATTGACTGTGGTTAGAGCCACAAAGTCCACAGATACAAATTAGATATTTGAAGATAACCAAATAAGAAATAAACTTTTATGAATTATGCTATAAGGAGAAACTCATAAAACACTTTTGTGTTAATAATGATGGATCAGGAAGAATAATAAATTTCCATATGACCACCTGAGGTGAGGAGAATCACTTTTTCCTCCTTCAAAGTTATTTCTGTCTTCAATTTCTCTTAAAAACATAATAGCAATTTAAAATGTAAAACCTAGTTGAAAGATGACTTTCAGGCTAGTCTATTCTCCTGGGAGTGCTTTGGCATTAGACTTTATTAAATAGCTTTGATTTCTTTCCTTTCTCTTTAAGTGGATAATGATATTGCCAATAAATACAATGTACTATGTTTTCTGCCAGAAACTATCTTTATGGTCTTGTCTGCCTCTAAATATTCATTTTAAAATTTGGTGAAAAATAAATGTAAGAGCTTTAGTTCATTTAGACAGCAAAAATTTCTGTTTATAATAAAATTTTAAAATGTCAAGAGACATGAAATTCAATTCAAAAAACCCTCAAGAGTTTCCTGTATGCCTGGCACTGTGCTAGATATTGATGGGAATACAAAGAAGCAAAAAATATATCTAAGTGACTGGTGTACTGAGAAGGCTGCCAGACAGACCTGTGTCTGAGAAAACAACATTCACTCTTTGGACTTCATTACCCAGAAGGGTGTGGAGGCAAAAAGGGACCCTTGAAAGCATCCTGAGAGTCAATTCCCAGGGATATATAGGTGTGTGTATGTACATATGTAGATGTGTATACATCTATGTGTAGATAAATTATATACATATCATTATGGACAGAGAATTTGGAAAATGCAAAAAAAAAAGATAAGAAAGGCAATCAGAATTGCTGCAAGTCATGACTGTTCCCATCAATTTATCTAGACAGGTATATAACTTCATGGGACTTCCTCTCCCCTTCCCTGTGGGCTGGTGATCTACAGCCATGGTGATATAGAATGCAGAGACAGGCACAGATATATGGCAACATCCCAGAGCCTATACCTGGGGTATGTTCCCCGGGAGCCTCCTGCTCTGTTATCCTACAGAGGCACACAGATCCTGATGCAAGCAGGCAAGACAGGAGGCCTGAAGAGACCACAGACAGGGGAGAAAAAAATGATCAGGGACACATGGCTTGTGGGGACCAAAATCTACTACGATGTCCTGAGACAGCAAAGGGGGAATTCCAGATATAATACCTACCTGTTCATGAGTTAACTGGTTAAAATGATTATTATAATAATCCCCTGTTCCTGAAATATGTGAGAGGCAGTTTTTATCAAGCAAATGCCTTCTCTCTCTCTCTCTCTCTCTCTCTCTCTCTCTCTCTCTCTCTCTCTCTCTCTCTCTCTCTCTCTCTCTCTCTTTCTCTCTCTCTGTCTCTCCTT
>JAJPUD010001708.1:55506-65918 GCA_023553655.1 Myrmecobius fasciatus | reverse complement strand
TCTCTCTCTCTCTCTGTCTCTTCATCTCTGCCTCTATCTCCCTGTGTCTGTCTCTGTGTCCCTCTCTTTCTGTCTGTGTCTGTCTGTCAGGGTATGTGCGTGTCTCTCTCCTTTTCTCTCTCTTTCTCTCCCCTCCCTCTCTTTCCTTCCATTCCTCCAACGTCTGTATATCTTTCTAGCACTCTATTCAATGAAATACTTAGCTGCCCTATGTAACTATAAGTTCAGGTACATAATAAGGGCCAAATAAATACTTTTTGACTGATTAGATGTGAAATAGCATATATTCTTTCAGATTTAGTTGGTATGTTAGTTTCACTTAACTGAATTTTTTTCCTCTTTTTGTTGCAAAGGATAGCTCTCTGGGTGAGGGAAGAGGATGGAATATAATTAGAAATAGATATAATATGAAAACAAAAGATGTTAATAAAACTCAATTTTTTTTAAAAAATACTCTTTATATATTTCAGGTCATCAGGGTGAGATTCAGTTGTGCCACAAAATATATGTAGACTTGCTATAGAGAAAGACAGTTGATTATTTCAGTTAAATATTTGAATTTCTTCTGAGCACCAGGCTCCCAGTAGGCATAGAACATAGAATACAGGATGGCACAGAAGACCTACAGAGATAATGATCTGAATCTACAACCTGCCACGGGCTTTATCCTGCCTGGCATGCCTATGTCTGGTTCCAGCTTATTATCACTCCCTGAGCCCCTTGAAAAATGCCATCTGGGGATTGGATTATCCCCAGGGACCATAGTAATATTACTTTGGGGCTGCCCAGGATGTGCCTGATAGTGCTTAACACAAAAAGAAATTTATCAGTAAGGTGTGTCTGAACAAAGAGCTTTTGCACATATACACATCTGGCTCTGACTTGTTCCTGGTTCCTATTTGCACAATCTGTGCATTGGGCAAGGGTTCTATTTTTGATGGTTTTCTTGGCTTACCATCAGAAATCTTTGCCTAGTTTTCTTCCTGAGCTCCATTCTTCCTGGCATTGGACATGGATTGGGCCTCTTCTACTACCTGGCCTCTTCTAATAGCTTTTTGAAAACTCAGCATCAGATACTTTTCTCATCAACTTCTCCCCAATGTGGTTTGGTTCTAAGGCACTTTGGAGTTCCTAACTAACTGTGTTTGGTGTGTGCAGGGACAATGAGCACCTCTGCTGTGAAACTTGCTGAGTTCTTTTCAGGGCTGCTCATCCCCCTGTGGTGTCCACCTTCACCTTATTCTCACTTGTGGCTCTAAAGCTGTAGCATTGCCCAGTAAACTCACCTGGCACTATGGAGCACGCAGAGCTTGGTCAAACACTGAGTTTGCTGAGGTCATCTGCTTTTGTCTGGTCACTGGACTTTGGTGACTCGGGGAGAGTGAAGCTGACCCACACAACTTTGCCTCAGTAAGATCCAAATCATGTGCAAATCAAGACATCACCTGTATTGTCACTGGTTCTCTTCGAAATGAAGGATGAATAACTGTCTCACTAGAAGATTCCCAGGTCCTCTGTAGAACCTCCCAGCAACGACGTGGGACTCACTGCCTGCCTCAGATTTAACAATTGGCAACTTACACGTTTTGCATCTTTTCCAGAGTGGAAGGGGTGGAACCTGCCATTTTTGGAAACTTAGGCCTAGATTGCTCAATGGAAGCTTTCCAACTCCTATTGCCAATACTGTGTTTTCCCACTTCCCTGGATTTCAGCTGCTTTTTGCTGGCTGCCTCTACTTTTACTTGCCAAGGCTATATTTTTATAACCCGGGCACCCTGGGGGGATTCCTGTAAGGTTTTTACCTGCATCAATGGCTCTACATGCCCTCTGCCTATATTCTGCCTGAATCAATCATGGGTACATGAAAATACTGCCAGCATCTGCCCCAAAGCTACTATAACAAGCTGCCTGTGAGAGTTCTATGTACATAGGCCCTAGCAAGGAAATTTTAATCATGTTTTTTAATACCATACAGTAATCAAAAAAAAAACATTGTAATTCCAGTTTGAATGATGGGGAAATTACATGTAAAGTGATTGCAAAGTTTGTTCCTGATCAGACTAGAAATGACCTGGGCAATAGGGTAGAGCGATAGATAAAGCACTAAATATGCAATTAAGAAATAGGACTTCAAATCCAGTCTTAGACACTTCCTATCTATATAAGCCTGGGCAAGTCACCTCTGTTTTCCACATCTAAAAAATAGTGATAGTACTAACACGCACCATCCAGGGTTCTCGTGATGATAAAAGTCAATCATATATGTAAAACATTTTGCAAAACTTGAAGTATGCCCTTAAGGAGCCCAATAGCTACAATATTGTGCCAGATTTAATAAGAACATTCTACTATCCTCAACTTAGCTCACTGCAATTTAGAATTCTCAGGATCCAGTAATCCATTAGCCTCAATCTCAGGGATTTCAGATATGTATGATCACACCAGTCCATTTGTCAACAGCCCGAGTCAGAAACACAGCAGATCAAAGCTCCCATGCTGATCACTATAGGAACAAACCTATGAGTGGCCACTGTTTTTGCATCATAGCAGAGATAGGGAGACTCAGTTTCAAAACCAAACCAAACCAAAAAACTTAAAGTACTATATACATGCTAGCTTGTAGTAGTACCCAATATCTGTGCTTAGATAACTGTTTCTTCTATTAGACAACGTCTGAAAATGTCCAGGGGATGAACACTCCTGTTCTACACTTTAGCACTGAGATAATTCATACAGTCTGACTCTTTTATGCAGAGCTACAGAAAATGTTGTAATCCAAGGAAAACTATTTAAAGTCCAAACAAACAGGCAGGATCTGAGCTTTCACCCAACTATTTCACTTGGCAAGGGAGAAAGGGATGGATTAATTCAGAGGAAAAAGATAAATTAACTGGGTGGTTCAAATAATACCTGAACAGACATGTATCATCATCCTAAACTCAGAAACAAATACTTAAGGGAAAGATCTCAAAATTTTACTTTTTAACAATTTTTACTTTTAGACATCTATGACTCACTTGATTACAAGTTCCTATATTAGACCTTAAGTTTCCTGAGAATAGAGTCTGAGTCTGTCTTTTAATTAATTCAATGAAATTACAGAAGACACCATCAAACATAGAACCTAACCCTTTGCTGAGAGTATCTAAAGAATTCCTCTGAGTGGGCTACAAAGATTGGAGCCATGTCATGATTGGTCGACTAAGGCCTTGGAAGACAGATCCTTATTGGAGGAACTAGTCTATGGAGAATAGTTTATTATCTTTATCCTCTTTCTTTTTTAAAAATTTACATCCACATGTTTCTTTCCATATCACAGAGTGCATTTCAGCAAATGTGGATTTCTAAAAAAAAAAGAATATGAAAAAGACAAACAATAAGTGGAAAGGAGATGTCCTTAAACCAGTTTTGAAAAAAATAAAAAACTGTGGTCACTGACAGGCTTCATAGTATGAGCTCCTTTTCTAAAGTGAGAAGTATATTTCTTTCTTTCAACTGGATACTCTTGCATTTTAACTGCTCACAATTGCGTGTAGTACCTGATTTGACTATTGCTTTTCCCCCAAGTCCATTAATCATCAAAACATTTTTCTACTCCTTTCCTGGAAAAAGGAGAATGTCAATCTATTCTAGTAAAGGGGTGAAATGTTTCATACATTTTTATTTAGCAGAGGTCAGAGCCTTCAGGACAACAGCAACCCACCTCATGCCCTTTGTTACCCTGTTCTTTTTTTTCCAAAGCTTTTTCTTTCTTAAACTTGAAGATCTGAGTATAGCTTAAATGAGAGACAGATTTCTCTTCCTTCACCTACTCACCTATGCATAAAAAATTACAGTGGTTAATAATCGATACTTGTCTACCTAAGTGTAAAATGGGGAAAATGATTTTTGAGTTCCTGGCTGTCTCTTCTGTCTTTCTGTTTCCAAAGTCTGACCCATGATATTTTTATTCCCTGGTCAGACAGTGTAGATCCAAGGTAAAGGGGAAATAATTGTTCATTGTTAAGTCTTTACCTTCCAAGGAAACTTAATGAATATAGTGGGCTATTTTTAACATTTTATATTTCCTGTGTTTATTCATACACCTGTTAGTTTTTTGACTCATTCCCTTTCTATAATAAAAAAAAATAAAAAGCTATTCCAAGCCCAGTATCCATATTGTACATCGAGCATCTCTGCAGAAAAGGATCTTGTCACCTATATATAAAAAACTTAGACGCAAGTTCTATTCAAGCTTTGCTTTAGAAATTTCCCTGAAGTTTTATTCTGGAGTGTAAACAGACACAAAAAGAAAGAGAAAATGACCATTCTATAGTCAGGCCTCTAGGATCAAGCCCAATTCATATAACCTCAGAACATTTGAGGATCAGGACAGGGAAAAATACTCATAGTTTTCATAAATTATATACAATAGATCATTTCTTTATAGTCACATAATTAACTGCAGGATATGAAGAATACAAGGTTCCACTGTGCTCATAGTTTATTGATTTTAAAAAGCACCTGATTCAGTAGCACAAACTATTACTTTAAAATCTCTCCTCTAACAAAGTAGTTCTTATACTATGCATTAAAAATCATACAAGATTCAAAACAGGGAACAGTAGAGATAACATTTTTAATGACCCTGTGGTTATTATACCAAACAGGGCATAAAACAGGGTGCACACCTCTATCGTTGTGGATGTCCTGTGTAGAGTCCAAATAAAAGAAGGATTTTTTTAATAGATGGTAATATATTCTAGATGCTCCTTTTTTGGGGATGGCATTGTACTGATTACATCAAGCCTCAGAATATCATAGGACCTCCTAAATGAGATCTATAATTACTCAAAATAATTCAGCCCAATTATCCACAAAAGGGGGGGTATCTAAGAAATGCTTATGTTTTAGAGACACTAATCTGCATTTGGATGAAAAACCCATAGAATTAATACAGCAGTACACATATATTGGATAGACGTTGCACATGAATAGAAAATTTAATAAGAGGAAGGGAGCAAGTTAGATTGCCTTTAGGAAATTACACAAGCTTCTTTCTAAAAGGAGCGACCTTTTTTTTAAGCATTGACATTCTTTCAGCATTATTATATGACTACAAGTCATGGAATATCACAAGCTCTACAGAATTAAAGTTGTTATAAATGAGTGCATGATCACTATGAATACGCTGTAACATATCCTCAGTAAAGAAATGCACAGAAGAAAGTGTGTAAAGACACAAAACACTTAATAGATTCTATTACACAGTATTCCTTACAGAAATAAAGTCTAACTTTAAAGAATTTAGTGCTCAAGGGTGGACACAAAAATGACAATGCTACAAAGTTAATTTACACTTCTAATGCCATGCCAATCAAATTAATAAGGTGATTCTTTACTAAACTTGATCAAATAAGAGTAAAATTAATTTGGAAAACAAAAGATTCACAGTATAAAGAGAAATGATGAAAAGAAATATAGATGAAGAGGGAACAGCATTTCCAGACCTTAAATTAAATTATAAAGTAGCAGTCCTCAAAATCATATAGTACTGGTTTAAAAAATAGAGATACATCAACAGAACTGACTAAACAAGGGCAAATCAGAAACAATGGAACTCGACAGCTTAGAGTTTCATAAAGTATAAAACAAATTATCTAAAAAGGAAAATCTGCTTAGGAAAACCTAAAAAGGAAAACTGAAAAATAGCTTGACAGAAATTAGACTTGGACAATTTCAATGATCTTGTGATGGAGAGAGCTATCTGCGTCCAGAGAGAGAACTATAGGGACTGAGTGCCGATCACAACATAGTATATTCACTTTTTTGTTGTAATTTGTTTGCATTTTGTTTTTTCTCATGTTTTTCCTTTTTGATCTGATTTTTCTTGTGCAGCATGATAGTTGTGGAAGAAGAATTGCACATGTTTAACATATATTGGATTACTCGCTGTCTAGGGGAGTGGGTGAAGGGAAAGGGAGGAAGAAAATATTTTGGAACACAAGGTTTTGCAAGGGTGAATTATCTATGCATATGTTTTGAAAATAAAAAGCTTTAGTTTAAAAAAAGAAAGAAAAAAGAAATTAGGCTTAGACCAATATCTCACACCATATTCCATAACAATTCTGCATGGATCCCTAATTATATCTTTAATGAGCAATCAATCAATGACATCATTTACATGGACACATGGTTTCTATTGCTTTTCCTAGTAAAGTGACTTTGGGCTTGTGAGGTTCTGTCAGTTTAATGCTAATGCTAACATTGCTCCGTCCATCCTAAACACCGGAAAGAACACCCAATATTTGAATTACAAGTTTTTAATCACTAGAACAAAATTTTGAAGAAGCAAAAGTTGCAGAATTGTAGAGTGTTTTTATACTGATTCTTTGCTAATGTAATTAGTAGTGTATTTTGTTTGTATGACAATAAAATCTTGATTCATGTTATTAGTAAAAGAAAATGAGCAATCACATTTTCATTGTTATCTCTTCTCTAGGGAAAAAAGTCATTTTTTTTTGCAACTAAATCACAGAATCTCAGAGATAGCAAAGTCCTTGGAGGAAAGCTAACATAACCATTTCCTGATTAAGCATCCTCTAATGACATACCTAACAAATGGTCATCCAAACTTCTCTGAAAGATTCCTAACAAAGCAGAGAGATCACTAGACTCAGAGTTGGAAGGACTGGAGCCCAAGTCCTTGCTTAGACATTTATTAGCAATGTAACTCTAGTAGAGTCACTTAACTTGTAACTTAACTTCTCAAAGTGATACAAGGTCACTCTCAAGGTATCTCTTAAAAACTTTAGAACTTATTGTGAGTCATGGGAGTCACTGGCACAGAACTGCCCAGCACGGTGTGCCCTCACCAGAGGAAGATGCTGGGTTCTATGAGTAAAGCAGAATTGAAGTAGCTCATAAGAAATACGAGATGCACAAAGTTAGAGAATCCACCCCAAAAATTCACAGCAACCATTTGTGTCCAGTCTATGGCCAAGCATTGGGAGACCACATTAATCTGATTGACCGCAGTTGGATTTAATTAACTTGACTCTAACATAGTGATATCATTTTGGTCCTCTTCAAGAACAAAAGACAACAATCAACCAACCAATTTCATCTCTATATGGGGATAATAATGGATCAAGGGAGTAATATGTGCAGAGTGCTTTGCAAACCTAAAAGTGAAATATAAATGTAATTATTGTTATTATTAACATCATTATTACTACTACTGCTTAGAGCAATGTCTGGCACATAGCAGACACTGAATAAATACTTGTTCTCTTTCCCCCTCCATTCCATTTGCAGATAGTCTTGATTGTTGAGAAATTCTTTCAATAAAGTCTAAATTTGACTTTTGCCACACATTGGTTTTAATTCTGGCCTCTGGGATCAAGAAGAAAAAGTTTAATCCCTATTTCAAGTGATATTACTTTCATTTCAATACCTGAAGACTATTATCACATGTTCCCTAAATCTCCTCCAGGCAAAATGGCATTCTCTGAAAAGAATGTTGCTCTCACCTCTCCCTCACCATCCATGTTGCTCTTTCCTCTCAAGCCACTCCAAATTGTGGCAAAACTGTTGTCAAATAGGTTCAGAACTGCACCTAATATTCCAGATGTGATCTAATCAGACATAAGGGAAGACAGTGCTCTTGTTTTTCAATCCCAGGCATCATACAATACAGCCTTGATCTCTGTATACAATCTTTTTTGATTTTGGGTTTGGTGTTTGGTTTTTTGGGGGGAGTGAGGGGGCGAACCAGCTCTGTTACAAAGTTCATTCATAAAAGGTTCTCCAAATCACTGTTGATCAGAGAAATGCAAATCAAGACAACCCTGAGGTACCACTTCACACCTGTCAGATTGGCTAAAATGACAGGAAAAGTTAATGATGAATGTTGGAGGGGTTGTGGGAGGGCTGGGACACTGATGCATTGTTGGTGGAGCTGTGAACGGATACAGCCATTCTGGAGAACAATTTGGAGCTATGCTCAAAAAGTTATCAAACTGTGCATACCCTTTGACCCAGCAGCATTTCTATTGGGCTTATATCCCAAAGAAATCATAAAGGAAGGAAAAGGCCCCACATGTGCAAGAAGGTTTGTGGCAGCCCTTTTTGTAGTGGCTAGAAACTGGAAATTGAATAGATGCCCTTCAATTGGAGAATGGCTGAATAAATTATGGTATATGAATATTATGGAATATTATTGTTCTGTAAGAAATGACCAGCAAGATGATTTCAGAGAGGCCTGGAGAGACTTACATGAACTGATGCTGAGTGAAATGAGCAGAACCAGGAGATCATTATACACGGCAACAACAGTACTATATGACGATCAATTCTGATGGACATGGCTCTCTTCAACAATGAAATGTTTCAAACCACCTCCAATTGTTCACTGAAGAAAGCCATATACACCCAGAGAGAGAGATGCGAAATGTGGACCACAACATAACATTCTCATACTCCTTGATTGATGTTTGCTTACATTGTGTTTCCTTTATCTGATATATCGTTTGTGTAGATAAGATTTTTCTTGCACACCAATGATAAGTTTGGAAATATGTATACATATATTCGATTTGCCAATATTTTAACATAATTAACATGTAGTGGATATCCTGCCATCTAGGGGAGGGGTGGGGAGTTGGGGGAAAATTTGTAACGGAAAGCTATGTAAGGGTTATTGTTGAAGAATTACCCACACATATGTTATGCGAATAAAATAAAAATTAAAAAAAAACAAAGTTCATTCATATAGAACTTGTGATCTATTAATATTCCCCAAACTATAAACTATACCTTCCATATACTGCACTTCTGAAGTTGACTCTTTGAAAGCAATTGTAAGGCTTAACATTTACATGTACATACTAGCCCTGTGGCTTCAAGCTGACATCATTATCTTGATCATATTCTTTTGTGGAATGATCAATGTCAATCATTCCTAAAATATAGCCAGAACTGAGCATCATTCTTCAGATGTAATTTGAGCAAAATAAAGTATAGCAATAGCAGGCACCTACCTGTGCTAAAAGCTAGAAATTAAAAAAATGCAAAAAAAAAAACCCAAAACAAAAAAAAAGCTATTTCCTGCACTAAAGGAGCTCACATCTTAATGGAAGAAACCACATGTAAATAAAGATTAGAGGTAATCTCAGTGGCAAGTGCTAAGAGAAATCGGGAAAGTCTTCTTACAGAAGGTAAACTTTTAGTTGAAATTTGAAGGAAGCCAGCGAAGTCAAGGTGACAGAGATGAGGAAGAACAGAGTTCTATCATGGAGGACAAATAGTGATAGCACATGGAGTCAAGAACCTCTGGATGCTATGTTTCTATTAATGCATCCTAAGGTGCATTAGGCTTTTTAGCTCTCATATCAAACTGTTGACTACATATCCACTTCCATCCTAAATTCTAACTCTTTTCAATTCCATTGATGACTGCCTGTTGGACAGTTCTATCTTGATGTTCCATAGGCTTCTCAAAAGAAATATTTTCAAAATGGAATGTATTATCTTCATCCCAAAAGATATATCTATTTAAAACTTTTCTGTTTCATATATGCCATGAAAGATATATAACCATCTAAAATCTATAAATAAATATGGGGGAAGAGAATAGGATAAGGTGGGATATAGAAGGGTATATAGATTTATGGCAATGAAACAAGATATATGGATACCTTGAATATATGAAGATACAAAGAAGAAGAGAAAGGATGGAGGGGAAGATAAGGGAAGGATCCATGAGTAGAGAGGAGTTAAGTGAAAACAAAGCAAGTTAAGGAGTAGAATCAAATAAGAGTTAGCAGGGATAGAATCCTCCCCTCCCTTGGCATTCACCCTATATCTTTATATTATTATATTTTTCTGGACCAGTGATTTACTTGATACAAACATTGTAAATGAGGAAACACTATGTACCAGGATGGATCAACAACTACTCTGCAACCTCTACTCTTTGTTTCCTAGAGTGCTGAGAAATTAAGGCACTGTCCCAGAGTCACACAGTCAGTATCTATCACAGATGTCACTTGATCCCAGCTTCTCCTGCCTCTAAAGGACCAAAGCAGCAATGCCCCATGCTACCTCTCAATATTTGCTTCTTGTGTTTATAGATAGGTAGATAGATAGAGAGAGAGAGAGAGAGATAGATAGATAGATAGATAGATAGACAGACAGACAGACAGACAGATAGATAGATAGATAGATAGATAGATAGATAGATAGATAGATGGATGGATGGATGGATAAAGGTAAATAGATAGATGATAGATAAAGAGATCAATAAATGACAGAAAAGAAGATCAGATTATAAATAAATGATAAAACAATAAAGATAGATATAGAAAGATATATTAAGAGAGAGGGGAGAGAGAGAGAGAGAGAGAGAGAGAGAGAGAGAGAGAGAGAGAGAG
>JAJPUD010001708.1:0-55496 GCA_023553655.1 Myrmecobius fasciatus | reverse complement strand
AGAGAGAGAGAGAGAGAGAGAGACTGGATACATATAATTTCCCCTTAATAGAAGGTAAGTTACTTCAGGGCAGGGACTTGTTAAAATCTTTGTTTCCTAAGTCTTACACCTAGTAATTACTTAGTAAAAATAATAATAATAATAATGGCTAGCATTTATATAGTGCTTTAAGGCTTGCACAGAACTTTCAAATTTCAACTCCTTTGATTCTCATAACAACCCTGGGATGTTTGTGCTATTATTATCACCCCCATTTTATAGATAAACAAATTGAGATAGATTGAGGCTAAGTGACCTGTCCAGGGCCATATAGTCTAAAATCTAAGGTCAGATTTGAACTACAAGTTTGGGGTTCTATGCACTGTGGCACCTAACAACCTCAATAAATAATAAATGCATATTGAATTGAAATGATTCAAATGGAGCTTGTATGTAGTAAAGACCTAAGGTCTTTGTCACATAAATAATCATGTTTGTTTGGACCTCAATATAGGACTTTACATTTATTCCTATTAAATCTTATAGATTCGATCTATTTTTCCTATAAAAATCTTTTATGATTTTCATTGTTTTCTCAAACCCCTTATCAACTTAGGATCATTTGCTAATTTTATTAGCATTCTATGTATATATTTATTCAAGTAACCATTAATAACAGTGAATGTGATATTTCTTTTTTAGACAGTAACTTTGTTAAAGTCTCTCTCCTAGAATCTTACAGGTTAAGAAAATAAATTTTATCATGCATACTTGTTTTTCCCTACTTGTATAAGTTTGGAGACAAACAAATAAACAACAGCAACAACAATAGAAACCCCCAAAAAAGGGGAAAAAATCTGTGCCAGGAAATAAACTTCCCTTTCTTTCAAAGCTATTCCTCCAATTAAAACCCATTATTTATAATGAGTGAGGAAGTAGAGGTTGACTTATTTTCATATCAATTGACCTGGCAATTAATCTACTAACCCTGACAACCACCTAAAGCTGGTTATTCAAGCTCATCTTGTTCTTGGACAAACTATTTGATAATTTAATCTGCACAAACACCAGCATTCCATCTAGTATTTAAGTAAAACAAATATGAACAAAAGATATATACTTAACTGGGGACTAAAGCATGATTCTCTAAATAATGAACACAACAATGGCCAGGTCATAGAAATAATTTTAAAATATGTTAAACATCAAAGTTTTGCATGACATCAAAATATATAGGATTCAAATAAATTGGTCATTAAGCAAATTTATGCCCATGAATATGTACATTAAGAAAAGATAACTAATGAATTTATGGATTGTAGAGATGATCTAGATCCAAAGATTACTCTCACAGTAATTCAACATAATTATAAAATATTAGCTATAGAATAAGCTATTTGGACAGCTAGGAGACACAGTGGATAGAGTGCCAGGGTTAGAGTCAGGGAAATTTATCTTCCTGAATTTAAATCTAGCCTCAGATATTTACTAGTTATGTGACCCTGGACAAATTGCGTAACCCTGTTTGCCCGTTTCCTCATTTATAAAATGAACTGAAGAAAGAAATAAACTGCTCTGATATCTTTGCCAAGGAAACCCCAAAAGGAGGCATGAATTGTTGAACATAGCTGAAAATTGACTGGACAACCAAATAGTAATAGGAAAAATAAATTAATAGAATGACCATTGACAAAGAGGAGCCAAAACCATCACCAACAACAAGATTAATAAAAAAATAAATTCCATAATCAAAATAGCACTATCACAATATTTCTGGAATTAATACAGATTCATAAGCACAAGATTTAAACCCAGTAGATCAGTGGTCAAGAAATTACTAGCAACAGTCATATGAAAAGTGTTTTCAAATCAATACTGATCAGAACACTGTGAATTGAAAGCATGGCAAAAGATGACAAAAAATCAATTCCAGTGGAACTGTGGAGGAACAAAAGTGCTGTTGAGGTCATAAACTGACTTGACCATGGAAGAAAGCAGTATAGAATTATATAATAAAAAATATGTAATTTTTCCTTACCTTTGACCCAGGAATGCCACTATAGGTTATATTACAAAAAAGTTATTAAGATGATAAAAAATTCCTATA
The DNA here is from genome assembly GCA_023553655.1 of Myrmecobius fasciatus. NCBI lineage: Eukaryota > Metazoa > Chordata > Mammalia > Dasyuromorphia > Myrmecobiidae > Myrmecobius > Myrmecobius fasciatus. The sequence continues at coordinate 53,410 of JAJPUD010001708.1, read as the reverse complement.
TGTACAAAAGTATTCATAGCATCACTATTTGTAAGAAGGAATAAGTCAAATATAAACTTTGCCAAAACACTGCAGTATTGTTGAGTAAACTGTGGTGTATAAACATTATGGGATATTGTTGTATCATAAGGAATGTCAAATATGAAGAATTCAATAAATTATAAGAGGCTTCTTTGAAATGAAGCAGAGTGAACAAAGTATATTCAAAAAAACAATATACACACTGACAACAACTATGTAAATAAAGGCAACATTAAATAGCAACAAAATCCAGATCAAATACAATGGATGACATCAGAATTAATAAACAGACTAGTAATTTGAACTATTTGGTCTAGAAAATGTTTAACTCATTATCAATAGGCCTATATTTCAAAGGATTGACAGACATTGTAGTAATATCTTTGGCATTACTTTGTAAGTTTGTGGCCAATTTTTTAAATGAAAAAACAATTTGCTATAATGACCATCAATTACTCTATTCATTCAACAAATATTTATCTCATATGCAGTGTGCAAGGCATTCTTCTAGGCTCTGGGGATACAATGATAAATAGACTCTGCTCTCAAGTAGTTTATATTGTAATACTGTACCAATTGTAAAGTTGACCAAGAATGATGATGCAAAGGAGAGTTAGGTAAGTGCAAAAAAGAAATGAAAATACTGTGAGAAAATTTAAGTAAGATCATTTTCTCCTTAGATGTTGAGGAAAGAAATGTTGTGGAGGTGGCATTTTTATTGAACCCTGAAGAAAGAAGGAAGGAAGGAAGAAGAGAGGAAGAGAGGGAAGGAGAGAGGGAGGGAGGGAAAGAGAAAGAAAGGAAAAAAGAAGGAAAGAAGGGAAGGAAAGGAAGGAAGGAGGGAGGAAGGAAAGATTCACAAAAAAAAATTGCAAAGCACTTTATAAACATCATCTTTTATCTTTACAAAAAGCCCAGGCTAGTAAGTGATATCATTTCCATTTTACAGATGAGAAAATTGAGGCAATCCAAAGTACAAGTGACTAGGTCTAATACTAGCATTCTACTGACTACAAATCCCATTGTACTACCCATTGTACTCCCTAGTTGCCTGGTGACATAGACAATGTGGGTGGGAGGGAGAGGATATTCATTCAGCATAATAACAATAATAATAATGCATTCAGATAGCACTTTAGGATTTGTAAAACACTTGGCATATACCAGCTCACATGCTCCTCACAATAGTTTTGTAAATCAAGTATAGCAAGTGCTATTATTCCTATTTTATAAATAAGAAAACAAATAACAGAACATAAATGATCTTCTAAGATATTACAGCCAATTAGTGTGAAATAGGGATTAAAATACATGTCTCTCTTGACTCTGTGTCAGGAATCTTTCATTTACCCTACACATGATAGGCAGAATGAGCAAAGTCACAAAGTCACATACATAGAAGGAGTTTCCTCAAAGCCACTTTTTAAGACTTCAAACTGGTTGAATGATTCTGTATATGAAGACTTGGGATCCAGCCCACAAAATAGAGAAAATGACCCCTTCCCCTGAGGTTGACATTAGAGTTTGCAATCTTCTCGCCCATGTATCTATATGTAGAATGGAAAAGGCTTAAGGTTCAAGAATTGAAGAACTCCAAATACTAGAAGTAATAAGATAACTATTGAGAGAATAAATCTAACCTGGGTTTATGTTTGTATCTTCTTTGCATCCCCAGTTCCAGCAACAAACTTCACTTTTATTAATGTCTTAGTCCTACAATAAACAAATATCAAGTGACTATTACTTGTGAAGCACATGCTATGTATTGTATTTCCTGCATGTAAGATTTGCTTACCTCATAATCCAAACTTAAATTATTTTATTTAGGCTTTTTTCAAGGTCATATCTGTGTGGCTAAGTGGTGCAGTAGATAGAGTATTGGCTTGGAATCAAGAGGAACTGAGTTCAAATCTAGTCTCAGTCACTTACTAGTTTGAGTGTGACTCTGGAAAAAGTCACTTAATTCTATTTGCCTCAGTTTTCTCATTTGTAAAATGAGCAGGAGAAGGAAATGGCAAATCTCTCCAGTATCTCTGCCAAGAAAAAACCAAATGGGATAATAAAGATTTGGATAGGACTGAAATGATTTCCAACAACAACAAAACAAGGTTATACCACAATGGTATTTCCAATAATGCCCCAGGCACAATACAACTGAGGCTGCTGCTATACTGTAGAGTCATATTAAGGATAAATCCTTCAAAGAGAAAAATTTGTCTCCATTTACTATTATTCTGCGGTTCTGGCTCCTAAGGTCAATGAGTAGCACATGGGTTCTGATTACATCAGAAAACACAAAAAATGTTTTCCATAAATATATGGATTTTCCCCTCTCTGTTTGGAAAAATCAAAATAAAACAACAAAAGCAAAACCTAAGATGATTTTCCATTTCTCTGAAGGAATATAAAAATAACTCTCACTCTGGGTAAAGGAATTAAATAAACTGATTTCTTTAAATCTTTTCTATAATTTCTGAGGAACAAAACAATTTTTCAAGGTTAATAATACATTTAGAATTTTTTGTTATAATAGTAATTTGTCTTGGTCATAATTTGCTATTATGCTAACTAAAAGTAATTAACCATTTCCAGGTGTTTGGCAAGGGATGCCATCATTGATCTTTGTTATATCTGAACTAAAACTTCTATAGATTTCATAAATGGTTGATTCTTGTAATATTTTTTAACTGGCACTATGGGGAGAAGATTGCTGGATGACCATACACCATTTGGCTCTTCTTTAGAAATTAAGGATTATCCTTATTTAGAATATTAGCAAGGAAATCAATTAGAAGGTAGCATATGGCCTGTGGAGACATTTATATTATTTAAAAGGATTCATGAGTAATCATAGCCTATAACCAGATGCAAGTTCTATCTTATGAAATATCTTTTGACACATGTCATTCTCTAGTTCATATTTTAACTTATGTAGTTTATTCATTTAACAAACATTTAAGGGAGCAAAATAGATGTTTGTATCCCAAGAGCCTTCTCCAAATCCTTTCATTCCCTTTTCTTAAGTGAATTTATGAACAAGCATTCAAGTACCTACTATGTGTCAGTTGTTATTTTAGACACTGAGATTATAAGAGCAAAAATGGGGAAAAAAATCTTTGATCTTAAAAAGTTCATATTTTTCTCCAGGGAAAACATTATACAAGTATAAGCATGCTCAGAATAAACACAAAATACACAATAATTTAGGAAAGGACACATTACCAGTTGGGGAGAATTGTATCTTAAAGGTAGTACTTAATCTAAAGGATTTTAATAGCTAGAGATGGAAAGAGAATGTATTTCAATCATGGGGAACATAGTTTAGGAAAGGTCACTACCAGTTGGGGGGAACTGTATGGAGAAGGTGGTACTTAATCTTAAGGATTCTGATATTTAAAGGTGGAAAGAGAATGCATTTTAATCTAATTTATTATTTTAATTTAATTAATTAATGCCAAACAGGATTTTTTTATTTGATTCTAAAAATGATAGAGAGCCACTAGAGTTTATTGAGTAATGAGGTGATATGGTTGTACTTATCCTTTAGGAAAACAATTTTAGTGGCTAAATAGAGATGGAATGGAATGGAGAGAGAACTGAGACAGGCAAATTCCATCTGCAGGCTATTGCAATAGTACAAATCTGAGGGGATGGGGACCTGCACCAGAGTGTAACAGTATCAGAAAAGAGGAAGTATATTTGAAAGATGTTACAAACATGAAATTGACAGAACGCGGCAATAGGTTGGATATGGAGAGTAAGAAATAGTAAGGAGTTGCGGTTGAAACTTAGGTTGTGGAACTGGAAACATAATGGTGCCTTCAATAATAATGAAGAAATTTGGAACAAAGAGAGAGTTTGGAGAAAAGATAAGGAGTAGTTTTTTAGACATGATGAGTTTAAAATGTCTATTGGACATCCAGTTAGAGATATCTACAAAGCAATTGGAGGTATGAAACTAGAGGTGAGCAGAAAGGTTAGGGCAGGATAGGTAGATCTGAGAATCATTAGATGGTAGTTAAATCCATGGTAGCTGATGACTTCACCAAGTGAAGTAGTAGAGAGCTCAGAAGAGACCACTATGGGTTAAAGGGCTTGTACTGGAGGACCCAGCAAAGATGAGCAGAAGCAATCTGATAGGAAGAGAACCAGGAGTCCCAAAAACCTAGAGAGAAAAGAATATCCAAGGAAAAGAAGGTTATCAGTCAAAACTCTGACCCTAGCAATACCTGAGTCATTACTTGTTATATAATCCAGAGACCTACATTTCATTTCCACAGGCTCTTTTGAAAACTAGAGCTAAAATGATTCTGAAACTCTAGTCAAATGACCTAATGATGAATTTGTTGATCTGTGATTCTTTATGAAACTGACTTTGAAGTTTTGCTTATCTTTGTTCTTGGGAGCTCTTTGTTCTGTTTTGAACATTTTAATGCATTTAAAGTGTCACACTGTACCTAATCTTTGCTCTGTAATTCTTGTTACTAATAATAATTCTTGCTAATAACTTTTAGCCAAAAGTAATAAATGTAGCTTTGAACTGGAACTCAGTTAGTCATTTTTATAGCTAAACCCTCCTTTAGTTGTTGTCAATGAATCATTAATGAAAAAAGACACTGAACATTTTTCCATTTTCCCATACTGTTTTTTTCCAAAGAGAAGCACAGAGATCATATGCTTCAACTTTTTTAAGGATAGGTGAGTGCACTTACATTTACACTGAGCATCTTTTAGGAGTTGGGGAGAAAGAGAGGCTTGGTTTGTAAATCAAAAAACTTCATTAGGGATCATAAGATTTGGAATTTTTTAATCCAACTCCATCATTTTATGGATGGTGAAACTGATGCACAGAAAAGTTTAATAACTTGGCCAAGATCACACAAGTACTAAGCACTGAGAGAGGATTCAAATTCGCATCCTCTTAATTCAAATTTAATGCTCTTTCCACTGTACTACTCTTGACTAAAAGCCATATAAAAAACACCCAATTAAATATCTAACAGAGAGTACTTGCCTCCCTTAATATCTACATCTCCATCACTTTAAAATTGTCTGTAAAGAAAATCACTTGTACTACAAACCAGAAACTTATTCTCACAAAAAGAACAGGAATGGGAGATTGGTGTCCATAATGTAAAGTAAATCATAATAACTCAATTGGCCTTTTTACAAAAGTAAACAACTTTTATCTAAAGAAAAAAAATTAGTAAGTCATGAAATGTATATAATATTGAACATGGAAAATATGGTGCCAGAATATGTCCTTGGGGGAGAGATAAAAACAGGTGAAAAGGAGTTCATCTCCATACATTTCTTAGCACTTTAATATTTATCTTTATATTTCATTCTACTTCTTGAAGTCTAGTTCTATCTTACGGCAAATAATTCTTTTCTAAAGCCAAGAATTTAGTTGGCTGTATATTCTACAGGATTTATCTTGTTCCTTTCTGGTGTCCTTAAGTGTGTGTTTATTTAATAGACCAGGTTGGGCTGCTAAGGGGTATTTCCTCTGTTTATCTGTGTGGTATCCTTTGCAATGCTCCCTGATAAATAGCACAGAGAGCAGAAGCTCAGGTCATAGGACTTAGAACAGGAAGGCACCATCGAGGTTATGGACTCTGGCACCTTCATTTATTTTACAGTTGAGGAAACTGAGGTCTAGGAACATGGACTGACTGGGAAAATCAAACAAGCAACAAAGCCAGGATTTGAATACTGAGTACAGGTCTTCTAGGGTCAAATTTAGTGTTGTTTCTACCACATCATGTGACTTCACGAGTCCTTTATACAACTTATTACAATAGATGTGTTCCCTTACTAGCTTTGAAAAAAATAAAAAACGAAAAGCTTATTTCTTTTAATATCTAACAGATAGATTGTCGGAAAGATCTACATTCAAATCTTGCCTCAGACACTTAATAGTTGTATAACCCTGAGAAAATGATTTGATTTTCCTTATAAAATGAAGATAATTATGGCATTTAGCTCACAGAGTTGTGAGATTCTGATGAGCTAATATAAGTATAATAAATTTTAAGCCACCATATGAATTCTAGTTATTGTTAATATATGTTGAATTAGCATGGTAATACAAACATTGCTATGTGTATATGGAAGTGTGGGTATGTATGTATGTCACTGAACTTCTCTGGTTTCCTATTGTATATTTTTTAAAAACTTTTCATTGATACACTTCTTTTTTTCCAACTTTTTTTTTGCAGTTGCCTCACTTTCCTTTCCTTTTTCTCTCACTCTCCCCTTTCCCAATTAAAAGCCCTCCCTTGTATTAAAAGTATATTCACATAAAACAGAATTGCATTATAATGATCTTAGCTGGAAATGCATGCCTCATTATTCAGCTAGCATCCCTCACTTCTCCATTAAGAATCAAGAAGCATGCTTCATCATATCTTCTAGAGTCCATTTTGATCATTACATTGATCAGAATTCTTAAGTTTTTCTTAACATTTTTGTAGCTGTCCTGTTTCTGTGCACTTCTCTCTCCACCTTTATCTGGCCTTATTTGTACCAGTCTTTCCAAGTTTCTCTGAATCTGTCACTTTCGTCATTTTTTATGGCACCATAAAATGGCATTACATTCCTATTTTGCTTGGCCATTCCTCAGTTAGTGGGCATCCACTTCATTTCTGATTCTTTGCTTTAACAAAGTACTGCTGTCCCTGACTAGCTTTGTAAAGGGGGGTAACCATAAAAGTACTTAGGCAAAAACATCAGGTTACACTAATCATGGATCCTGAAGCCCCAAAGTTGTGACAGTTGATCCACCTTCCGAGTGAAAAAGAATTATTGTTTCATTTCCCTATATAGATATGGGAAATAGCACCGGGTAAGAGTTTTATCTTTAAACACAGAGGTCAGTGATACTGAGGGCAAAGAGGCAAACCACTGAGAGGAAAACTGCTTCAAGGAATTTGCAAGTACAAAATAGTAAGCTAGGTGTCACATACCAGATTAATTGTTTTGGCAGCTTTGTTGATTTCTCATGAATGAATTCTGGTAAGCCAGCAAAGTAGGCGGCTATTATTTACCAAGACGACCTACTTTCATAGCATATTACTGCAGGCTGGGATCTAGAAACCTGAGCATTTTTTTCTTTTTCTTTTTTTCTTTTTTTTTGGGGGGTAGGGGAGAAGAGAAAGGGAGAATACATGTATATTAGACTGGAAAAAGATGATATTGAATTAGAATGGAAGAGATGATATTACAGTAGTATTCTCCCTGTAAGAAAACCTCAGCAATTTATAATTTGAGAGACTTATCTATAATATTGAAATGTTATAATGACATGCCTACTGCCATACAATTGATGTTGTGAGAGGTGAAATTTGAACTCAGCCCTTTTTGACTCTAAGACTGGCTCTCTACAATATGTCATGCTACTTCACGTGATTTACATAAAGAATAAAAATGAGGGGGCATCTAGATGGTGCAGTAGATAGAGCATTGGTCCTGGAATCAGGAGGGCCTGCATTAAAATCTGATCTCAGATACTTAACATATTCTAGCTTTGTGATCCTGTGCAAGTCACATAACCTCAATTGCCTCACATGTAACAAAAAAAAAAAAGTAGAAGAAAAATAAGGAAAAAATATGACATTCAAGTGAAATAACTTAAACCTGAACATTTTGTAATATAGCATTTTTTTTTGGTGAGGCAATTGGGGTTAAGTGACTTGCCCAGGGTCACACAGTTAGGAAGTGTTAAGTTTCTGAGACCAGATTTGAACTCAGGTCTTCCTGACTTCAGGGCTATATAGCATAATTTTTTTAAAATGCATTATGATCATCTTGAATTTATACCAGTCATAAAAGAATAGGTTGAGATTAGGAAAATAATTATCATATTAAATGATGTTAATAATCAGATATTAAATCCATGAAATTATATCAATAGATTTTTGGAAAAGTCTTTGATACAATGCAGCATTTTTTAATGTTTTTGAGAACCACTAAAAAAAAGTAGGAATGGAGACTCTCCCTGCAAAAAAAAAAAAATCATTTTTTTATTTCAAGAGCTAGCATTATTTGTAACTGGAAAACACTAAAAGTGAGCAATGTATTACAGAAGTTATTCTGACTATGATTACAATTTTATACAGAAATCTAGCCAATATAAATGAACAACCATAACAAGAAGGCAAAAGTCACCCCGAATTTTAGTCAGCACTTATTTGTCAAGTAAAGAGAGATAATATACTAAGGCAGTACTAGTATAAAATATAAATTTGTTTATAAAATTTTGAGAAGAAAGCTGAGAGATGATTATATGAACAGTATATTTCATAAAACAGAGAGAATCAGTAAAGGATAAAACCAGTTTAAAGAAAGTTTTGCAAGAAATGTAGCCAAGTGAAACCATCCCAAGAGCATTGAAGGGCAAAAATGGAATGAGGTTAATAAATTGAGGAAAAATGGAAAATATCTATAAATATTACTATAAGAAACTCTGTTCATCATCAAGGACAAAGGAGTCATCCCACTTAAACTCTGATATAATGCATGTAATAGAAATAGAAATAGTACTTAACAACTATATTGGATCAAGTGAATTTAGGCAGTTTGGTGGCACAAAGAGTGCCAAGCCTGGAGCTGGGAAGACTCATTATCCTGAGTTAAATCTAAACTCAGATTCTTTCTAGCAATGTGACCCTAGCAAGTCATTTAACTCTGTTTACTATAGTTTCCTTGTCTATAAAATGAGCTGGAGAAGGAAATGACAAACCATCCCAGTATCTTTGCCAAGAAAATCTCAAATAAGGCCACAAAGAATCAGATATGACTGAAACAAACTACTAAACTACAAACAAAAAAAGTGAAGTTCCTATAGTCCAGGGATTTTCAAAATACAGATTCACTGAACTGGAAGAGTTTGTTATATTTGCCTTTGATCACAGCAATGAGCAAATTTTGAAAACTGCCATGAAGATTTTTGCGAGTTTAAGGAAGGCATAGTAGCCAGTAGGGTGACCTACTTCACTTTTCATTATCTTAAACTGCCTGGAAAAAATGTATTTGAGTGTGTGTGTGTGTGTGCGTGTGCACGTGTGTGTGTGTGTGTGTGTGTATACAAATATGTAGGTAGATAGGGAGGGAGAAAGGAAAGTAAATAAAGCCTGATAGAATTAGGTGGCCCTAATTTGTAGAATAGGTACGTACAGTAGGTTCAAAGTACTCTGATAATCCACATCCAATCAATAGTTCATGAGTTCCCATTCAAATAGTTAAATGTAACAAAAAAAAATCACAAAAAAATTAAAAGACAAAGGAAGGAAGTATCTTTCATGACTATGGTCAGTGGGAAAATCTTTAGTTCAATAAATGATAGCTCATAAAAGATAAAAATAGATAATTTCAATTACATAAAATTGAAAAGCTTCCAGACCACTATGTTGGCTAATATAAAAACATCTACAGCAGGACTTCTTAACTTTTTTGTAACATGGGCTCCTTTGGCAGCTGGCAAGCCTATGGTCCTCTTATATTAGAACTATATTTTATTTTATTTTATTTTATTTTATTTATTTATTTTGCTTTTTGCTGAGGCAACTGGGGTTAAGTGACTTGCCCAGGGTCACACAGCTAGGGAATGTTAAGTGTCTGAGAGCAGATTTGAACTCAGGTCCTCCTGACTTCAGGGCTGGTGCTCTATCCACTGCGCCACCTAGCTGCCCCTAGAACTATATTTTAAGTGAATAAAATAAAATAAATGGGATCAAAAAGGAAATCAAATAGTTAAAAAATTCAAAATGTATTCTTCCCCATCTAAAGTTCATAGAATTCAGTTTCCTTAGACTTCAGGTTAAGAACGTCTAATCTAAGGTTTTAGTTCATCACTTATTTAATATGGGCCAACAATGAAATACAGCTGCTTAAAAGGGGGGGGAAGCTAATGAAATCTTAGACTGCACTTAAAGAAGATCGTGGGAATGATCCAAATGTATTCTTTGTTAGGCAGATCACATTCAAGTAGAGGTGCAGTTAAACTTTTAACTGCCTGGATTCATTTCACAGGGTCTGGCTTGTTTCTATGACCTCTTCCTATAATGTGCATAAAAATGTGTTTTGCTTCCTAGAATTTTATAACTATAAATGCCATTATTTCCCATTCTGGAAAAATAGATGAATCACTATATTTTACTAGAGAATATATATATATGTAAATATACTAAAAACAAATCAATCAGCATTTACTCTTTATTATGTGCCAACCATATAATAAATAAGCCCTTGTTAGGGTATCTGTTCATTGGAAGTTTATTCTCCCTCCCCTATAGAATATGAGTTACCATATAGGTCTAGAATCTCAAGAGAACCATAAGCACCCTCATAAGATTTTTAATCTTTGCCTTGTTCAAATTACTCAAAACCAATCTCTTGGAACTTTTTAAATAATTTAAGAGGCAGAATTCCTAGGAAAAGTCATATTCTTGTTAATTAGATAGTATCCCATAAATGTTCATTATTCCTTGATTTTGTTTTTAACCCCTAAAATCAAACATCTCCCATTTTTACCAATAATAACTTGGAAGGAAACAAGATTTTTAAGTACCTGCTGTGTAGTGGACATTGTGCTAAGCACTTTACAAAAACTCTTGGAGCTAGGTTCTATTATTAGCCCTATCTTATAATTGAGGAAACTGAGGCAGGCAGAAATTAACTGACTTGCCTAGGGTAACACAGTTAATGTGATCTGAATTTAGGTTTTCCTGACCTCAGACTCACTCAAAACTATTCATTCTGACACCTAAGAATTCATCTGGGCCCTTTAGTCCCTTGTATTTTAATTAAGACCTTCCTGTCGTATTCATCCCCCATATCTGTTTTTATTAGCTAACTCTGAATAAATCAGGTAACATTTCATTCTCTTTAACTGCAATCAAAGATCTCCAACTGCATGTCTAGAAGCAGAGATTGCAAAGAATACCTTGATATCCACTCATCTGATTCCTAGCTACCTCTCTTCTTCAAAGGAGAGACTCCCTAAATCTATGTTGGAGATGAAACTTCTCTTTTCAAAAAGGGAAGTTCCAAAAAGTCATTTTGGAACTGTAGCACCACTGTAATCTGGACAGATATGGAGGCAACAGCAGCCCATTCCTTCTCAAGCTGGCTGTTAATAATTAATAAATAACTTAAAGTATTTCTTTTGAACACATTTTTATGTATTTACTTTATCCTTTTCCATCTCCAGAGCAGATGTTGAATTACCACACAATCATTCATTCATTTGGATAACTGTGGTCAAATGAAGAAACTTAAAAAGATAGAAGAAACTTAGTAAATCTTATCATTTTTATATTTATACAAATGCTGCAATGCATGGCCCTAATTTACCTACCTAACCCAAAATTGGTGATTTGGAATAGTTCAGGAAAGCCCTTAGCCCCAGATATACAGATTTAGGAATCTACTTAGAAATGGAAACAAAAAAAAAAAAATGAAAGCACAGAAAAATGATGAGAACAGCCCAGCAGAGAAGATGTAAAGAGAAAAGAGGCTCTAGAACAGAGTTTGATGTCAAACCACAGAATTAAGACATGTATGATGATCCAACAAAAGAACTGGAGAAGAAAAATCATATAAGAAATAACAGATGACCCCAGTGCTTTGCAATAATAGGTGCTTAATAATTGTTTAATGTATTGAATTGGAAAGTCAAGGGAGGAGTGAATATCCAATTTATTGCAATATTATCTTCCCCGCTCCTTTATTTCCCATTAGTTACCTTCACGCATCCTACATTCTCATGAAACTGGCCCATTCAGTGTTGCTTGAACTTGACGTCTATCTCCTATATCTATATATTTGTGCCAAGTGCCTAAAATGCATTGCTTCCTTTCCCTCACCTTTTAGAATCTTTACCTTCATGTGGCTCTTTTCAACAGTGAGGTGATTCAGGCTAGTCCAATGGTCTTGTAATGGAGAAAGCCATCAGTACACAGAGAGAGGATTGGATTACAGCATAGTATTTTCACTTATTGTTGTTTGCTTGCATTTTGTTTTCTTTCTTATTTTTTTCCCTTTTTGATCTGATCTGATCTGCAGCATGATAACTGTGGAAATATGTATAGAAGAATTGCACATATTTAACATATATTGGATTACTTGCCATCTAAGGGAGGGGGTTGGGGGAGAGGAGGGAGAAAAAAATTGGAACACACATTTCTGCAAGGATAAATGTTGAAAACTATGCATATATTTTGAAAATAAAAAGCTTTTTTTGCTGACACAATTGGGGTTAAATGACTTGCCTAAGGTCACATAGCTAAGAAGTGTAAGTGTCTGAGTCAGGATTTGAATTCAGATCTTCCTGACTTCAGGGCCAACATTCTATCCACTGTACCATCTAGCTGCCCCAAAGCTTTTTTTTCCCTGAGGCAATTGGGGTTAAGTGACTTGCCCAGGGTCCAAAGCTTTAAAAAAAAAAAAAAAGAAGAAGAATCCTTACCTTCTTTCAAGACATTTAAGGTGTTACCTTCTCTAAGTACCCTTGACTTACCTTCCCAAGTGAAAAAGTTGTCCACATCCTAAAGTTTTCCTAGCACATCTGGTTAGGAAGATTGTCTTTTTCTATTTAAAATCACAGCAACTAGCATAGTCGTGCCTTGATCATAGTAGAGACAATAATCATGTGTTGAATTAAATTGAGTGAGCAAGTAACCTTTTTCTGATCTAGCCATCTTCTTTCAAATTGCTTCATGTCATTTGAGCTCACCATTTCTCATTTCCAGCTTGGGGTAGAAATACTTTGGGTTGTGCTTCAAGGCATTTAGGGCACATCTTATTTAGGAAACAAAAGATAGAATTTTTAGAGTGAAAATGAATATTAGTTGAGTAAGCTAAGGTACAGAAAGCTTGATAAACTCAGCCAAGGATACACATAGGATTAAGAAATTGAGTCTTTTTATTCCTAACCCAGTGGGTTTAACTCAGAGTGAATTAATCAATTAGCTAATTAATTCACTCCGTTAATTAGCCAGAATATCACATTATAAAGGCCCCAACTAAGCAAATCTACCCAGTCACACTATATAAGTAGCTCAACTCAGTTTAACTTTAATAATAATGACATCAATTCCTTTTAATCTGTAAAGAGTATAAAAATTCATCCATCCCAGATGGTACCACCATTAACTTGTTTGAAAGCATAGGGCTAATCCAATAGATTTCTGGAAATCCCTTTTGGACATTATTTTATGAAGTCTCCTCAGGGAAAATGTAGTATCTTTTTCTCTACCGTCCATGAAATAATGTTTATTAGGCTTAGAAAGGTTTGAGGTAAGAAGATGGAAGAAGAGAGGAACCTAATGGGACAGAATCAATGATACATCAGAATTTGTTCCTACCTATTATTCTACTATAATGGCACGACTCATGATAAGGGACCAATTGGTAAGAGGTAGCAAGAGATCCTTGAGCTTTAGAAGGAGAAGTGTGAAACTTTGTACTAGTATGGTCATTATTTGCCAGGGCAAGTTTGGGTTCCCTAGCTATCACTAGGAATTGATTATGTATTAGATATCCATGTTAGAGTTATACTTTGAAAAGGCTGGCATTAACCCTAACAGGTCCCTTTATTATGTGTAAGAGCCTCACCCTTTGTAGGAAGAGCCACACCAATTCCTAAACACAGGATGCTGGATTCAGTTCTGTTAAGGGAAAAGATCCATCTCCCCAGTGCAGGAGGCATTACATCACATCAGGGATGGAAACAAAGAGCTCTGAGGGACAGGGATAGGCAAATTTACCTCCCTTCACAGGAAATGGGTGAAGCCTTGCTTGAAATTATTACTCAGACGTTTTGTGCTGTGAAGGAAATGTCTCCTGATAGCACAAGCTATTGGTTTCCTGTTGTGAACTAACAGTTTCTGGCATGCCCAAGAATGGACAGGAAGGGCAACTGATTGGGGTGGGGGGAGGTCATGTAGGGAAAGGGAGGGTGTCCCTTGGAGCTCCTTGTAAATGAAAAATCTGTATCAGATGGGTCTGGAACATAGACTGACCGGGATGAAGGAAGTTGTAGCATGAGGACTGATGGACACAACCATGACAAGCAAACATGTATAAGAGTACTGTCACCAGTCTGTCACAAAAGAATGTGAATGGCTATGACCACTTTTGGTACTTGACACAAAAGGTTCAAAATGTTAGGGAAAGTGACATGAAAAGTGCCTTCAAATCAACTTTTTAAGACATTTCAATTTTGTATTTTTTAAGGGGAAGATGGGGAGAGGGAGAGAAGTATCCTAGTCTCTATAGAGTTGAGACAAGTAGGATGTGGCAAAACTGGGGAAGGAGCTCACCTAAGGTGAGGCTGCCAGGGGTAAGAAGGAAGTCTGCCGTCTGGTAGCTTCTAATTTTAACCAGTGTGTTTGTTGACTGAGTGATTTTATTTCTTCTGCTGCTAAAGAGTCAAGTGTAAGTGTTGTCAGTACCACCTAAACTTTGATACCCTAGGACATATTCCTGATCTCCCTATCCTAGTTTCAGTTCTCTTAAGTAGGTAAGTATGACGGGAAGTATTGAAGAGTTAGTGCTCATAAAAAAAAAGAAAATATTGTAAGAGCCTCTGCAACTGAAGGCTAAGACAGCACAATATGTATTCTAGCTTCTGAACCATAAAGAACAATTTCTGGGAGCAAGGCCAAGTCCCTGTATACAGATGGAATGAGATACTGAGAGCAAACTTTGCAAAAGCCAGACATTTTGCTGTTGCTCGAAACACTCTTGAATATTCCAGGTTTTGTGCTACTGTTTTGTAGATAGACTTCACCCCAGAGAAAAGGAGAATATGCTTGCCACATCTCTCTTCTGAATCTATTCTCTCACAACTCTTATCAGTTAATGATAACTAGCTCAATATGTTTCTTGTATGAAAACAAATTAGTCAAATCAAAAAGATTCTTCTCTATGACAGGTTAGTAAAGAAAAATGTAGACTATGTTCTTGAGAAATTCTTGCATTCTGTCAGGGGCTAGTAAGAAATGATATCCTCATGTCTTTCCTTTTCTGCCTTTTTGGAAATGGTGATATGGAAATGATTGGTTTAAATTTAAAACTGAAAAACTATCCAAGTCAACAGAAATAACATGATTAACATGCTAATTGGTAAATAAACAACAAACTGAGAATTTTATTTTCTTCTCCCCCATTACTGGAGGTAAGAGTTTGGTTCTAAAACAGAAATAAGATTCCATATCACTTTACAGGAACTTTCCAATAAAACATGGTACTACCAATTAGAAAAATGTAAATTAAAGCAATTCTGAGATTCCATCTCATATTCATCAGAATGGCCAAGATGACTAAAAAAGTAAACTGATAAACTGGTAAAGAGGTTGTGGGAAAACAGGCACATTGGGGCAGTATGTGTATGTGTGTGTGCATATATACCATCTTTTTTGAGTGACAAAAAAATCTGGAAACTAAGAAAATGGAATCAATTAAGAAGTAACTGAATAAGGCATGGTACATGAATGTGATAGAGAAAATATTGAGGAAACACAAGCATTTCAAAAATATTTGAAAAGACTTCTACGAACTGATATAAAGTGAAGTAAAACAGAACCAGAACATTTATATTATAGCATCAAAAATATTAAAAGAAAAAAAAAGAAAAGAAAAAGAACAATTTTAAGGACTTTCATAACTGACAATATAATAGGAAGAATCAAAGAACAACTTATAAAATAACAGTATAATAAAAATGAAAAACTGAAAATTCTAAGAATTGTAATCAATACAGTGATGATTCATTATTTCAGAGGTCCATTGATGAAAATTATTCTCCATTAGTGGCAGTTAGGGCAGCTAGGTGGCATAATAGGTAAAGTGCCAGGCCTAGAGTCAGAAAGACTCATCTTCCTAAGTTCAACTCTGGCTTCAGACACTTACTAGACTTTGAACAAAGTCTCTTAACTCTGCTTGCCTCAGTTTCCTCATCTGTAAAATGAGCTGAAGAAAAAAAATGGAAAACCATTTCATTATCTTTGTTAAGAAAATCTCAAATGAGACATGAAGAATTAGATATAACTGAACCAACTAAACATAAAGGGAACTGGGGTCACCATAGAGCATAGGACATTGAGTTTGTAGTTAGGTAAACCTGAGTTTAAAATCCAACTTCAGACACTTTATAACTATAAACCCTCAGTAAAGTAATTAAATCCCTTTTTGCCTTAGTTTCCTCAATTTCAAAATAGGGATAATAATAGCATCTACCTCCCAAAGCTACTATGAGAGTCAAATAGAGTAATAATTACAAAGCACGGGGCAGCTAGGTGGTGTAGTGGTTAGAGCACCAGCCCTGAAGTCAGGAGGACCTGAGTTCAAATCTGGTCTCAGACACTTCCTAGCTGTGTGACCCTGGGCAAGTCACTTAACCCCAATTGCCTCAGCAAAAAAAAATAATAATAATAATTACAAAGCACTTAGGATAGTGCCTGGTACATACTAAGTGCTGTATAAATGTTAATTATTGTTATTATTATTGATATTGTTGTTTGCTGTTGTTCTTGTTAGATGATGAATTTAGAATGCAGAATGATACATATGTATGTTGTTTTTTAATAGTCATTGAGGAAATTTGTTTTGTTTATGAATATTTACTTTGATTTTTTTATTAATTTGTATTGTGTTTTACTTAAATTTTATTTGAAGAGACCTTTCACAAAATAGGAATATTACATAAACATTTGCAATACAAAAAGAAAAGTGCATCAATAAAATTTGATTTTAAATTATACCACTGGTAGTTTGTAACTCCAGTAGAGCAAGACCATGTATTATTTAATCTATCATATTATCCTAACACCAAGCACAGTATTCTGTTCATAGTAGGCACTTGACGCAAATATGTGTATATGAACACTAAAAGCCCTATATTATACCAATTTGTAAGATCATAGGTTTTGAGCTAGAAGGAAAATTAGCAAACCATTTAGCCCATTATTCTTTTTTAAGAATAAGGAAATGAGGCCTGAATAGATTAAATGAATTGCCCAAGCTCACAAGTCATAAGTAACCTAAGATTTGGACATGAGTTCTCTGATTTCACATTCGTATTCCTAAACTAATCATTTCTTCCTGATAAACAAGACCAACCAGAACTAACCTATAAATTTAATCAGTGTAGTAGCCAGAAAAGGTCATTATTAGAATCATAAATCATAACATTAAACCTGGCATATACTTAGAGAATTAGTCCAATTTTACAAATGAAAATACTGAGACTCTGAGAGAAGGGAATTGACTTGCCAGATTTCCTAAATTTAGTTAGGGTCAAAATCTGGAATAATTCCCTTCTTTTGTAGATGAGGAATTTAGGTTCAGAGACCTAAAGTGACTTGTCCAATGGTCCAATGCCCAGTTTCAAATTTGGAAGAATCTATGATCTCATTCATTTTAGTATTCCCTCCACCAACTCATGGACACCTCCTCCTTCTATAATTCTTTGTCTTTCTATAAATCCTACATAGAAGATAGGCTTAAGACATTAAAAGGACTTTCTTCCTATGTATGTTTATTAAATATTAAATATTCTACAGATCAATCAGTGGGTATTCAATAAGACCCTACCATGTGCTACATGCTATGGTAGTTGTGGCAACACAAAGGGAAAAAAGAGAGTTTCTGTTCTCAAAGGGCTTATATTCTACTCAAATGTGTACTTAGATTATCTTCATGTTACACGGCAGGGTTGCCATTTTTCCAGTCATTCATTTCCTGCATATTTTCCAAAAACACAATCTAGCATATCAAGCAAAATGCTGAAAAGAAAGAGGAGCAAGAGAAAATTGTACTTCCAGACCTCATACTATATTATAAAGTAGTAATCACCAAGTCATCTGGTATTGGTTAAAAAATAGAGAGATAGCTCGATGGCACAGATTAGTCAAAGAAGAATCAGAAACAATGGAACTCAGTGTCTTAGTATTTGATAAAATGGAAAATACATATTAACCAAGAAAACTTTGATTAAAAACTGCTGGGAAAACTGCAAAATAGTCTGAAAAAACTTGGACTTAGACCAACACCTTACACAATACAGTCTACACAATACAGTCTAAATAAATACATGTCCTTAATATTAAAGATCATTATTATTTTAAAAATTAAAAGAGAAATAGATGGCATACCTTTCATAGCTATGGGTAGGAAATTATTCTTAACCAAATAAGAGATAAGAGACAAATACAAAAGATAAAATAATTTTATTATTGAAACTGAAAATTTTCTGCAGAGATAAAATTAATGTACCTATGATAAGGGTTAAAGGGAGGGGAAAAGTAGAATCAAATTTCTCTAATAAGCATTTGGTATTTAAGATATATAATAAATTAATAAATATATATGCCTGGGAAGCTACATTGCACAGTAGATGGAGTGCCAGGTCTGGAGTCAGGAAGACTCATCTTCCAGAGTTTACATCTGGCCTCAGACACTTATTAACTGTATGACCCTGGGCAAGTCACTTAACCCAGTTTGTCTTAGTTTCCTCATCTGTTTAATGAGCAAGAGAAGAAGAAAGACAAACCTCCTGAAGAAGGAAACCCCTTCAGTGCCTTTGCCAAGAAAGCCCCAAATGGCATCAAAAAGAATCTGACACAACTGGGGGGGGAGCGACTAAACAAGAACAAGACTAATGTAAGACTAATAATCATTTCCCAACAGAAAAGTGATCAAAGTACATACACAAACAGTTCTCAAAAAAAATTATATAGTATTCTATATGAAAGAATGTTCTAAATCACTAATGATAAGAGAAATGTATTTAAAACAAGCCTGAGGTCTCAACTCACACCCTGATAATTAACAAGTGACCAAAAAATTGCAAATTAATATTAGATGGGTCATAGAATGAGAGATGCACTAATACATTGTGGGCAAGATTGTAATTTGGTGCAACCATTTTGGAAAGCAATTTAGAATTATACATATAAAGGACTAACATCCATAAGCTTTGAAATTTTAATTCCATTATTGAACTTAGACTCCAAGGAAGCCATTGTTGAAAGATAGTAGAGAATTGGAAACAAATCAGTTGGCAAATGACTAAACAAATTGTAGTAATAGAAATGGAAATGTAATGGAAAATTATTTTACTTTAAGAAATTATGTGTGAGGAATATAGAAGCACAGAAAGATATATATGAACCGATGCAAAGTGAAGCAAAGTCAAGAAAGCAAACCACACACTAATTACAATGTAAATAGAAAGAACAACTACACACCAAAAAACCAAAAGTGAATTAATAAAATTATAAAGATTGAGTAGGAATTAAATCAAGAAATGTGAGATAATATCCCTAACTCAACCTTTCTTGAAAATAGGAATTATGCATCACACATGTTTTCAGACTTTTTCAGTGTATTTATCAGTTGTGCTGATATTTTTTTCCTCTCTAAAAATATTATTTTTATGTTAGATGTCTCTCTGAGGAAGAAAAGGGAAAGGCTATATGGGATAACTATAATGAAGTAAGAAACAAAAACTATCAAGAAAAACTTGTTTTAAAAAATAATTCACCTAAGGAACTGGAAACTGAGTGGATGCCCATCAGCTGGAGAATGGCTGAATAAATTATGGTATATGAATGTTATGGAATATTATTGTTCTATAAGCGGGATGGTTTCAGAAAGGCCTAGAGAGAAAAAATACTCCTACCAGCAATATTTCCTAATAGAAAAAAGCCTGATCAGATTATGGAATATATTGAAATATTATTGTACCATAAGAAACAACAATTAGAAAGAACTATGAGAATATTTAAATAAACATACATAAAATAAAGTAAAATTGAAACTATATAACACTGCCTACAATTATATAAATAATTAATTATCATATAAATAAATAACAAGAGAAAAATCCACAAAAATTATACAGATGAAAATGACAAAAGAGAACTTAGAAAAACAAAGCATTTTTGCTATTATTTTATTAAAGTTGATGTATGTTTTAAATTGTCAATAAAAGACATATTTTCATGTACAATCTATGTATTATTCATTTGTGTATCTGGTTTTTTTTAAATAACAGATTGTTATTAAGGGGGTTTGAAAGTTAGCAAAATGTGTGAAAACTTGTCTGTTTCTTTTTCATGCTTTCATCTTAATCTATACATAGGTCATTCTCACAAATTTTTATAAAAATTAAAAAACAGCATAAAAAACAGTTCAATTTTTGATAATGTCTTAATAAGTTACTATCTTTAGATAAAAGTACCATATCTTTTTAGATCACTGCATTGCTGTGGTGCAGGCCTTTACATCAATGAAACTATAATCTATGCCTTGCAGGATTACCCAAGACAGATCCTAGTGAAGTTCTAACAAAATGTGATCCATTGAAGAAGAAAATGGCAAATGATTCCAGTGTCTCTGCCAAGAAAACTCGATAAACAATATTAAAATAATAAAAGATATAACACCAAAAGATGAGCTTCTCAGATTGGAAGGTGGCCAAAATGGGAAAGAAATGGAATAGCCCTTGTTTTCTATAAAAGAGTAAGAAAAGCAGTACAGGTATATAATTTCAAAAATGACAGAATGATACTTGTTTGAATTTAAGGCAAAGCATTCAACATCACAGTAATACAAATCTATGCTCCAATCACTGACACCCAAGGAGCCAAAGTTAATTAGTTCTATGAAGACCTATAGCATCTTTCAGAAATAAATTTTTTTAAAAAGATTTCACATTCAGCATAGAGCATTGGAATGCTAAAGTAGGCAATCAAAAGATAATTGAAATAAAAGGCAAGTTTGGCCTTGGAGTAGAAAATGGAGCAGGGAAGAAAGTAATAGAGTTTTGTCAAGATAACTTGCTGGTCATAACAAAAATGTTTTTTCAATAACTCAAAAGACTGAACATGGACACACTGATTTATCAATTTCAAAATTATATTGATTATATGCTTGACAGCCAAAGGTAGAGAAGTTCTACATAGTCAGTTAGAACAATATGTAGAGCTGAGTATGGCCCAAATCATAAGTTTCTTACTGCAAAATTAAGAGTTAAACTGAAAAAAAGGAAAGCCATCAGACTATTTTATAAGTATGGTCTAAATAATATATCTTATGAATATGAACTGGAAGTAATAAATAGATTTAATGGAGTATATCTAATAGATAAGAGTGTATGAAGAACAAGATATGAAAATTCACAGCATTGTACAGGAGGAAGCAACAGAAAACATCCCCTCCTCCAAAAGTAACAAAAGAAGATCAAGAAAGCAAAATGGATATCTGATAAAGATTGGCAAATAGCTATGGAAAGAAGGGAAGCAAAAGGGAAAAATATACCCAACTGAATGCAAAATTTCAGAGAATTAGCAAGGAGAGATAAAGTTCTCTCACTTAAATAATGCAAAGAAATAGAAGATAACAGAATGAGGAAAACAAGAGATCTCTTCAAGGATATTAGAAATATCAAAGAAACATTTCATGCAAAAAAATGGGCATGACAAAAGATGTAAATGGCAGTTGTAGTAGGAAAAGAGTAGTAGAAGAGATTAAGAATAGTTGGCAAGAATATACAGAAGAACTATGCAAGAAAGATCTTAACACCAATAACCACAATCGTGTGATTATTGATGCAGAGCCATACATCTTGAAGAATGAAATCAAGTAAGCCTTAGGATGCATTACTAACAGTAAGGCAAGTGGATGAAATTCCAGCTGAATAATTTAAAATCCTAAAAGATAATACTAATAAAGTGTTGCACTCAATATGATAGCAAATTTGGAAAACTCAGCAGTGGCCACTGGATTGAAAAATATCAGTTTATGTCCCAATACTAAAGAAAAATAATGCCAAAGAATGCTCAAATTACTGGACAATTGCACTCATTTAACATGCCAGCAATGTTATGTTTAAGATTCTACAAGCTAGCCTTCAACATTATGTGAACCAAGAATTGCCAGAAGTGCAGGCTGGATTTTGAAGAAACAGAGGAATTAGAGATCAAATTGCCAACATTCACAGGATCATGGAGAAAGCAAAGAAGTTCCAGAAAATCATCTACTTCTGCTTCACTGACTATGCTAAAGCCTTTGACTATGTGGATCACAACAAAAGGTGGCAAGTATGCAAAAGAGATGGAAGTATCAGATCAACTTAGATGTTTCCTGAGGGGCCTTATGCAGGTCAAGAAGTAATAGTTAGAAACAAACATGACACAACTGATTGGATAACAAAATTGTATATTGTCACCTTATTTATTTAACTTATATGCAGAGTACATCATGCAAAATGCCAGACTAGATGAATCCAAAGTCAGAATTAAAGTGGCTCTTTTATCCTCCATTATCTCCCATTGTCTGTCCAAGCTCATGTTCCTTGCTTCCATGACACTATCCGTCTCATTCTCTACTGTTCCCTTCTTATTTAAAATCTTTCCAAACATCAGAGTCTTTTCCAGTGAATCCTGTCTTCTCATTATGTGATCAAAGCATTTAAGCTTTAGCTTCAGCATTTGACTTTCCTATGAATAGCTTGAATTAATTTAACTGATTTGCTCTCCTTACTTTACAAAAGACTCTCAAAAGTCTTCTCCATCACCGCAATTTAAAAGCATCAATCCTGGTCATGCTTGGCTTTCCTTACAGTCCAATTCTCACAACCATACATTGCTAATGGAAACACCCTAGTCTTGACTATACAGACCTTTGTCAACAAGATCATCTCATCTTTTTATTATGTTATCCAGATTTGCCATAGCTTTTCTTCCAAGGAGCAAATATCTCTTTTAATTTCATGCCATCAGTTGCTGTCTGCAGTGATCTTTGAGCCCAAAAATATAAAATTTGGCAGTTTCCATTTTTTCTCTCTATTTGCCAGGAGGTGATGGAAACAGCTATTTTGATCTTAGTTTTTATCTGTTTATTTGTTTGTTTGTTTTTCCTAAGAGATCTTTCATATTTTCTTCTATTTTTTCATTTTTTTGTTTTTGTTTGACTGATTCTTGAAGTCTTACTGAGTCATTTACTTCTATTTGTTCAATTTTAATTTTTAGAGTATTATTTCCTTTAGTTATCTTTTTTAGCTCCTTTTGTAGCTGGCCAATTGAATTTCTTGATTTAATGCATTCTTTTTCCATTTTGCCAATTTTATTTTTCAATGAATTGTTGTCTTTTTCCAATTCACCAATTTTGTTTTTCAGTGAATTGTTGTCTTTTTCCAATTTTCCGTTTTTATTTTCCAGTGAATTGGTGATTTTTTCCAATTCACCCTTTTTATTTTCCAGTGAATTGGTGATTTTTTCCAATTCACCAATTTTATTTTTCAGTGAATTGTTTTCTTTTTCCAATTCACCAGTGCTATTTTCCAGTTTTTGATATCTCTGTTGCCCTGATCTCAATTTATTTCCCCATTCTTCTTCTAGCTCTCTTTTGAGATTCTTTATGCAATCTTCCAGGTAAGCCTTCTGGAAGGGAGACCAGCTTAAGTCCACCTTTGTGGCTTCATCTGGGATTGTTTTCAGAATCTCAGGATCTGGGGACTTCTCCATTTTTCTCTCCATAAAAACTGTCTATGGTGAGAGCTCTCTTCTGCTTCTTACTCATGCTTTTGAGCTGAGTCACCATCAGTACTATTGCAGTTTCAATTTGCCCTGGGGCAGTTTGCCGAGTTGACTTCTGGTCTGAGGCTGGTCGGGCTAGATTTGCACTGCTCTCGATCCACCCTTTACCAAAGGCAGATCTGCCAAAGCACCTGCCCACAAGCAGAGCAAAGTGGCCCAGGCGTCTCCCAGGGGCTTCCTGGGTCTGATTGCGACCAGCAGCCGATTTCCCCTGAGGCTAACCTCTGATGTTTTTTCAAAGTAGATTGTTGATAGAAGTGCGTTGTAGTCCCAGTGTTTGGTGGAGCCCTCACTCCCGAACCAGTTCTGAGGCTTCATTTGCCTGGGTCTGCGGGAAGGTCTCTGGAGCTCACAGAGAACGCTGTCTGCAGTTTGCCATCTTGGCTCCGCCCCTGTTTGTTTGTTTTTAATGATAAACCTTAAACTAGCTTTTACACTCTCCTCTTTTAACTCTCATCAAGAGTCTTCTTAATTCTTCACTTTCTTCCATCAGAATGAATCATCTGTATATCTAAAATTGTCGATATTTCTCATATCAACCTTAATTCTGGCTTTTGATTCATCCATCCTGGCATTTCACGTGATATACTCTGCATATAAGTTCAATAAATAAAGTGGCAATATATAACCTTGCCACCTCTCTTTAAAGAAAATACCTTTCATAATTTCAGTCAATTTGCATTTCCTGTTTTGAAGACCAATCATTCCATCTCCTCTCTTCATGTCTTTTTCCTTAGGTAGTCAGTCAGACCCCTAGATTTCACCTTTACCTCTTAGATTCCTTCAAAACAAAATTTAGGTACTACCTATTAAGTGGGGCCTTCACCGAGTCTCCTAATTGAAATGATTCTCTCTTCCACTTGAAGTTACTTTGTGTAGTTTTATACAACAGCTTCCTGGGCTAGGATTTAGCTGACTTAAGTTGGATTCCTGGTTCTGGCCAATTGCTAGCTATGCAACCTTAGGCAAACCATTTATCCTCTCCATCATCAATTTCCTCATCTATAAAACAGGGATAATAATACTCTCACTTCCTACTTAGCAAAATTTCAAGCCAAATAGGTTAACTGTGACAAATGTTTAATGCCAGGCAGGCTTCACTCTGCTTGTTTCTAGTCTGCCTTTCCCAAATATTGGTTGATGTATGTTCATGGAATGTTAATTGACTTTAATAGTAGCCTAAGCAAAATATAATAAGGAAGGTGAATTTCCTGTCAAAGAACATTTTATTATTCATTCCAAAGCTAAATCCAAATTATTTTTGGACTGCTCATGTGATCTTTTCTCTTATATTAGCATAGTTGAGACTTAATCTAAGCTCTTTAAAGGCCGATATCTTGATATAACAATCCTACTAATACTCCCAAGGTACTGACATAAATTTAATTTGCCTGGCTTGTATCCCACTGTAGAGGTAGGTGAGGAGAAATGTGAGATGTCTGAGCACAAAACCTTTTAAAGATGAATAAGAAAAGAGAGAGGACATAGCAATCAGCATAGAGAAAACTTTTCAGTCACAAACTTGTGCAATGACATTTTTGTGTAGCCATAACAAGGCTACATATTTTGGGGGGCAATAGACAAATCCAAACATGGATGGTGACTACAGTGACAATCCAAGGAGGAAAAAGACATTAGGAATCATGTCACTAACAAAATGGTATTGGGGTCATTTGGAGCCAAAATGGTTTGGAATCACTTTAAGAAGAGTTCTTGACTCAAAGTGAAATGATTAACAGATCATGCATATGCTGTTCTTTTAGGAGGCAGGGGTAAGTGTGATTCTCCAGTGCTGCCTGAAGTCCCCCTCACCTTCATTCATACTTGTGAGTTAAATAAAATTAGTTACTATTGAATGGTAGATAAAAGTTTATGATTTGTGTGGACAGGTAAATGTTACCTCTCATTAATCCTTCTGTTTTGCTGTCTTTCTATTACTTTAAACATTTATTCCAACTACCCATACAAATTTGAAAATTAGAAGATAGCAGGATAAAATAGTTGTTTGTTTTTATTTATTTTAACTTGTGTGGGATGGGGATGAGATGAGACAAGATTTGACTGGATAATACATACCCCAACCCTAGACCAATGAGAGAAAAAGCAATATCATCTACAAAGGAATGGAAAAAGAGAGGATAGAATCTAATTCTCTGAGAGTCAGAGAGAGCACTGTGGCTGAAACCCCAGAGAACTTTTGGGTATTCTGCCACTAAAGATTTGTGATTATGCCCTATATCCCTAAGAGGAATGATTTTTTTCTCAAGGGAAATATTAATCTTATTTTTATCTTTGTCTCCCTATTGCATTACATAAAGTAGGTACTTAATATTTATTTTTAAGAGGAAGAAGAATTAGATTTATTGTGCTTGGTCTCACAAAATAAAACCAGTAACTACCCATCAACACTGGATAGATGATCAAAAAGGACAAAATTTGGATCACTACAAGGAAAAATCTCCTGACACGTATCCAAAAATGAAAGGAGATGCCTCAGGTAGGATCTTGTTCACTGGACCTCCATTTCACCATCTGGAAGATGAGAGAATTATATTTTACAGTGTATAAGATCCTTTCCAGCTGTAAGCCTATGAACCTCCTGATCTTCTGTCAACTTGCTACTTCATTCCTCATACCCTGCCTTCAACAGGTGGACCCAGCAGTTCACCCTAAAGAAATTAAATCTGTCCAGGCAATAGAAAGTAAATTCAAGAAATTATCACTTCATCTCATAACTCTGACAAAAACATAATATTTTGCAATTTTTCAACCCCACCAGCTCCAAAGAAACACTATATGGAAATGTTCTAATTAATTCCATAAATCTTGCATAAAATGTTCTGATGTTCCAAAGAAACTATCAGTGACAACATGACTAAAATACTTTTGTTCCAAAATTGCTCATTTCAGTTTCCTAATTCTATCTCTTGCTTTTTAATCTTTTTTTTTTAAGTCCTGGAATGTAACTTTTACTGACATTGCTAATTTGAAAGGAACAGCTAGATGGCACACTGGATAGGAAGCTGGACCTAGAATCACAAAAATCTAAGTTCAAATCTAGCTTCAGATCCTTACTAACATTGTCACTTTAAGCTGTCTTTCTAATATCTTTATCTGTAAAATGAGCCAGAGAAGGAAATGGAAAACTCCTCTACTGTTTTTGTCAAGAAAAGTCCAAGTAGGACCATGAAGAATTGGACATGAAGAATGTGGACAACAACCACATAGAAAGGTTGAGTAAAGGCTGAGCATGTGATAAACAGGAAGACAAAAAGAGTGGATAAGACAGATTATTTGTGGGGAAAGCAGTGTTAGGTTTTACAGTAATACATCTTAATAAAGAACATACTAGGCAATACCCACACTTTAATATCATTTATTCATTTATTTTAATTATTAAGTGGCTACTATATGCTATGAATGTGTTGTCAGAAACATTATCAGAGGGTAGAAATAATGTGAAGCACAAAGTTTTATTCTAAGATATAAGAGGCTGAGGAAGGAGGTCATGGTATTATATAATAGTAATAGAAATAGCAGCATTATTGTTGCTAATTAGTAACAAGATAAAGATGTGACTGATAGAAGGTAAATAGTATTGAGTCTAATATCTCCTTCACTTTTCATTTGGGAATCAATATGTTAACTGAATAGCAGTACTGAATCACACTGTTAGTTCTCCTGGTCAGCCTAGACCTTTGGCTCCTACTCCTAGTGGCCAACTGTTCAAACCTTGATGTTTATTTTTTTTCCTATGAATTTCTGGCCATCAATATGTTATGGAGCTAACGGGAGAATTCACTTGATTGACATGAAGGGCAGGGTAGCTTCTTACCTCCTGCCCTCCAGGAAGAAAGACTATCATCATCTCCCAGACCTATCCCTAGTTTCCATATGTCTGAGATATTGGTCTCAAAGAAGCAAGTCTTGTCAGCACCTACTTATTGGACAGCACCATATCCCTCACAACTTAATCCTTCCTATCCCCAACCCTTAATTCTTTCTCTATGTCAAGAGCCTAGCCCCTATAAATTGGTAGGATTTTTTTAGCTTAAAAAAATTGCATGAAGGAGCTTCATTTCTCAAAGGAATCCTTAAGTGAGGTATCATTACACAGGTAATTCTCAAATCTGTTTCCACAGCTTATCAATGAGTTTCTTAGATCTCAGGATGTTTTTCCTAGGGGAAAAAAAAGTTGAAGTGATGTTTATGTAGCAAAGACAGTCTCTCCCATCTACTTCATGTATGATATAGCTCGATTATGCTAATAATAGTATTTTAACACTTAATCGCCAATAAAACATTGTTTCTATAGGTGAATAATATCCTGAGTTCCAAATCAGGAGTCTAGAAATACATGTCTTCTAGTGCCAGCAGAGGTAAGCTGTTATAGCACAAAGCCCCAGAGACAGAGACTCCAGATACACCCTTGGACACCTAAGCCCTTAATCACCATTCTCCTCAGGGACCTTATGTTGCCACAATACCCATACTTCCCTCTCAAACCCTAGTTATTGAAGCCCTCAACATAGCCAATATCACACACATCTTTGCTGAAAACAGGTTTTTTATGGTTGTGGTCCCAACATTTTGTCCCATAGAGCAGTGAATGAGAGAAAGGAGGAGGCACTGGGCATAATTCATTGTCTGGTGCTCTTCCTCATTCTATTTTCCTCATTGGTAAGCCATTAGCTATTTCTTTAATTTAATCCTTTTTCTATGCTGGCATTAGCGGCTTCTTATACTGTGGTTTCAAAACAATCAGGAAATCCAAAAATGGCCATTTCAATAATGCATCCTTAATAATAGGAGTTTCAACATTGTCTTTAACTAGTACACATGTTCTCTTTGTGTTCATAATCATTTATGCTACTTACACTCCACCATATGTGTATATATGTATATGTATCTATGTATGTATGCATATACAAATTTATATGTATCTACATACAGATATGTGTGTATATATATAATAAAGTCAGAAACTGAAGATGAAAAATTAAAAATAAGTGCAATGCTCCCATAGAGATCTCCTTAAGGGCTTTTGTCCCTTTCTCTTTACCTTACTCATATGCATTTGCATGAGAAACTAAGAGAATGTTGCAAGTGAGGAAACTGAGGAGCCTCAGACTAACAAAGCCATTATTAGTATTTCTTTTGGATGGCACAGTTTATCAATCAGATATTATACAGGAAATTACTAGTACTTTCTAACCTTAAGTCAGATAAAAATGAGAGTCAAAGACTACCTTTGGTGAGGTTGTAATTAAAAACATACTTAAACTGTACAGAACTCACTTAGCTGGCTGGTCTGTATTCCAAAAGCTTAACCTTTATGATGAGAATTTTCTTTTTGGAGAAAAAAAATGGCTATCAAAGTCAAAACCTTGAAAAAACAAATTCAAACTTTGGGTGGAAGAGCAATTAAGGATTTTTCCTCAAAGCAAAATTGATATCTGATAACCCTATCTTTTTCCCAAAAATAAATAAATAAATAAAGACTTTCACTTAAGCCTCTGAGCTTTAAGTTAAAAGAGGTATGCTAGGGACCAGTCTTCTTCCTTTAACTCTAACTGAAGCCAAAAGCTAGAAGCAGATCTACAATTTCACATCCAGGGAAACTATACTAGTCATCAACCATAGAACCAGAGGACATCATCCAACCATGGTCATGAGACCAGAAGGGAGCAATGGCCAGCAGAGACTCCATGTCACACACCCTCCTACCTAGCAGAGACTACATTCTTGGCAAAAATTTCATGCCATATGAAACCAGAAGGGTGTAGGCAAGAACAAGGCAATGACATCACCAGCAAACACTGGCAGTATCAGAGATGTTAGTTATTCTTTAATGCATGTTCTCTAACCTAACCACATTTCTTCCCTAAATGTGTGCCATGGCCACATGTTCTCTCTGTGCCCATAATTACCTGTGCCTGCCCCTCCATATATATGTTCTCTATTCTAAATGATGGAGTACATATTTATAGGAATGTGTACTCCTGGTTTATAAGAAAAATGTTCTGTTGCTATTTTTCTTAGTATGCTACTTCATTAAATTGCTTTCATTTGGACTAATTATTTCTGGTTGCCTAATAAGAGTAAATACTCATAAGCCATGGTTTTGATGATATAGGTCTACATAGTACCTTAAATCAAGAGTAGTTTGTCCAAGAGGACTCAACATGTAAGGTGGAAAGCATACTAGAATGATACATAGATAGTATACTGAAATGGGTAAGTCTCATTCATCATTTCAGGTCAAGACCTTGAAGAATATTATGTCTAGATAGGGTCATCACGGATCCAGGATCTGCTTCTCAGCTTTACAGATTCAAAAATCTGATTTTATCAATTCAACAAGGATTAATCCAGTTAAATCAAATTTATAAGAGTCTGTTTAAAAAGGGAAATGGAAGCTAAGTATTGTAACTATTCCTAATTTGCAAAACAGCAACATGGTACATTGGGAAAATCATTGGCTTCCAAAGATCTAAAAACCTAGGTTCAGATGACACTTTTGATTTTTACTACCTATGATACTTGGAGCAAGTACCTGAAACTTGATTCTTTTTTTTCTGTGAAATAGAGGACGTGGGGGGGGGGGCTATTAGGTTACCACTGAGATTACTTCCACCTAAAATAATTTGTGATCCAGATAATTTATGATCTAAAATAATACTATGACCTTGGGAGAGAGTGTGAGATGTAGTGAATAGATGGCCTTTCTGAAGTAAGGAAGATTTGATTTCAAGTCCTAATTCTGATACATATGAACTATGTCATCATGGGCAATTCACTAAACCTCTCAGTTTCCCAGACAACTCTGTAAGACAATAACTTAAAGGGAGAGATTCCCATATGAGATGATGGAGAGATTTCCCACACAGGAAATTTCTTATACCAATAAATCCCAGGTCACCTAGGTCTATCCTGTCTTCCCCTCAGGGGAAAAAAATCTCCCAAAGAGATTGATTCTACCTCATTTCTAGTTTGATCATTATTCTCCTTTCTGGAGAAAACAAACAATATAGGAGGCAAATTATTCTTTCTCTGTTTCTCATATGTTAATATTATACCATCTGCCCCAAGTATTGAGTCTCTCCCTGCTCCTTTATTCTTCTTGCTCTAAAACTTGCCCTGAAGCTAAATGTAAATTCTTTCATTTTGTTATTTTTGGATTGAGTTTTTGTTTTTCGAAAAAGTAAGCTTATTCTGTACTTAATACATCCCAATATTTTTTAAAAGTTTGAAATGCATTTTGTATGCATGTCATTCTTTAGTCTTCCTTGGTTATCCATTCCTTTTTTCCCTCTTTTAAGTCTTAGCTTATTAGATTCCTTATCCTGCTGCATCGATGTTACTAGATACCTCTTCCCTTCATCAATATTGTTCATAACTATATAATTAAAATCTCACTTTCAGATTCACCCATCCTAAACTAGCTATCTACTCTTTAAAGTTCTTTAGCTATGACAATACATTTATCTCTTCTTGCAATTTTTCGAAATCTGTTTCTCTGAAATCTACGGTTCATGTTTGACTATGCTCAGTATTTCCTTCCTTTGTATGAAATCTAAGATAACATACTTGTTTTCTTCCAAGATTCCAGCCATTTCCATATCACCAATTAGCTCTTCTGTGTTTGCTTAGCTTTGCAGATCTTCTTTTGCTAAATGTCACAAAAAACACCACCCTTCTTTTTGCTCTTGCTTTTACAACTTCTTCCTTCTTCATTGCACCTGCTATCACTCTCAAACATAAAGATGATGTTTCATTGGTTATATATCTGGAATGGCAGCTTAGTGATAATTAAGAGAAGCATAAATATTATCAATAATATATTTCCAAAACATTTTGCCTACCTATAAGAAAGGTTTTTTCCATGTAATTCTTTCCAATATTTATGAATTCTTGCTAATCTATGCCATCAAGTGAAGCATTCCACTAATAAGGAAACTACTATCAACAATAAATATTGTAATCCATCTCTGCCTTTCTTATCCTGTGCTAGCTTGTCCATATTTCGCATATGTGATATATTCAATGTGTAATTGAATTTAAGCCTTCTCTGGGTCTCTTGATAGTGTATAGCTTCTCAGTTCTCAGTATGTAATCAAGGCATCTCCCCTACTGATCAGAAATTTCTTTGATAATGTCTTTTATCCCACTTCTCACTTGCAAGTCATTATTAGTAATACATTGCAACCTGTTTCCACACATGATACATTTCTCCATTGCCTTTCAGATGATCTGCAATTCAGATCTTCAAAGATGACAGTTATCTTCCAATTTGAAGCCATCACCATAAAAATATCAAAGTTAAAATGAGTTATTTTTTGGTTTCAAGCAGAAGCCTATGACTGTCAAAAGCTCTACACAAATGCAAACCAGCCCACTCTTTTTTCCTACTTAATTCATGTATATTCAGTGTTGCTCAGAACTAGTCAATCTGTTCAAATGAGATTCTATAAATCTTTTTTCTTCCCCTAATAGACTGAATTACTCCATTTCAGTAAGGCTAAAAACACAGAGGCTACTCTTACTAACTGATCAGCATGGGAACTTTGACTTAATCCATTTTCAATCTAGTCAATCCAGTCTTCTTCAAGAAACCTAGTGGTCCCCATTTGCAAGGGGCTCTACATTTTAACATTGAATTTGGGGCAGACACTATATTGGCTTGGCCCAACTACAACTCAGAATTCCCAAACTCAAAAGACTTACCAGCCTGAGCCTCTCCAGTATTAAGGCTAATAGATGTGTTCCACAATTCCTAGCTTCTACTGGAAATCTTCAAATGATTCCTTGATCAGTGGTATCTCTGATTTGACACTGATAAGATGCTTTTGGAATCTGCAGGAAGCTATTCCAGGATGGTGTGAACATGGATAGAGAGGGCAGCACAGTAAATTTCCTACATAATTCCAGGATATTTCATTTTTACCTGACAAAAAAAATATTACCACTTGAACTTTTCGGTTATGTACAGCTATGCAAAATGAGGCATTCTTCAAAATACTGAAACTTTAGGCAGTGAGACAGAACAGAGTATTTGCCATCAGGGATTTAGGTTTGAGTATATACTAACTAACTGGGAAACTTTAGGTTGATCAATTGACCTTTCTGAGCTTCAACTTCCTCATTAATGAATGGAGGTCTCAAAGATCCTTTTGATTTGATGTTCTTTCTCACTCAATGCTGGGTGAGACTGATAAGATAGCATTTTGGGGACATCATCAAAAACAAGGGACAGGGAAGCTCTATATGGACAGAAACCATCTTTTATTTCCCCTGCAGTCCCCAGTACAAAACTAGGCATAAATTGTCTCATACATTCTTTATTCATTTCTTTCTTAAACATTTATTAAATATCTATTACATGCAGTGTACCATGCTAGCAGGAGGAAGGTTTAAAGACAAATTGGAAACAATCCTTACCCTTCAGACATTTATGATCTAGTAGATTATAAAGAGAGAGATAAGTAAGAACAATAAGTCACATTTCTCTAGTTCTTCAAAATTTACAAAGTGTTCTCATCACAAAAACCCTAACTGGCAGTGTGAGGCAGAAGAAAAGCACTAGATGTGCCATCAAAGGAAATTATTTGAAGATGACTAACGTATGACTGCATGACTGTGAGCAAAACACTTCATCTCTCTGTATTTAAGTGTGCAAAATAATAGATTTGATACCAATCAGATAATCTTTAAGGTCTCTTCCACTTTAACTCTTTATATGTGTGTTATGACTGAAAATGGAATTCCAGGAATGTTTAAATTCACTGGCTCAGAGACTCTCTTAAGAAAGTTTCTATAAGTTTAATAAACAAATCATTTGGTAGAAAAAGGAAAGAGTTCACACAAACATAGTTTCCTGGTCAATATTGGTAATAGCCAAAATAATAGGCATTTGCATATATGAAACATGAAACCTTGAAGAGCACAACAAGCACTAACTACTAAAGGGATCTATAATTATGCTTGGGCTCCAATTTAGAGGCAGCTAGGTGATACTGTACAGGGCCAAGCCTGGAGTCAGGAAGACATCCCCCTGAGTTCAAATATGGCCCCAAAACACTTACTAATTGTTTGTGACTATAGGCAAATTACTTAACCCTTGCCTCAGTTTCCTCATCTGTCAAATGAGTTCAAAAAAAGGGAGTGGTCAACTTTCTTAAGAATTCTAAGGATACAGGATGATTACTATCACAAAGGGTCATGGGACCACAGACCTAGAATTAATAGGAACTTTAGAGGTTGTCTGATTCAAAATTCTCATTTTAAAAGGGAGGGAATTGAGCCCAAAGATATTAAATTATTTGCCTACAATGATATGTGTTAAATAGCTAAGCCAGCATCTGAACTTAACTTTGCTAACTTGAGAGCCAACACTTTTTACTATTCTAAAATAATTCACTTTCCCTGCATCTCTCTATTTCACTCCTCTTGAAATCTATGACTTGTTCCATTTCCAATTCAGGTTGAATCAATCTTCTTTAGGCAGAGGAAATGAATGATTCAATATCATCACCATTACTAGAGTAACATTTCAAGAACAATCCTTATAGAGTCAATAATCTGCATCTCTGATAATGACAATGTGGAAAGTTTTCTCAAAAGGTGTACTTAATATGGTAAGCAGAAAAGGGAGTTCTCACTGACAAATTCATTTTTTAAATATTCCCTATATTCTGTACATCCAAATTCTGCTGAATGAAGTCCTTTTAAAATAGATAATATATTTTATTTGAATAACAACCAAAAAATAGACAAAAAAGCAACTTTGGTTTCCCTGTTCTGATGCTTCACTAAATAAGACATGAAGGTAATACAAGGTGTTCAAAAGGTATTTCAGGCTTTGAAAATCTAAAAAAAAGCTTCGAATAAATTCCTAGCAACCTTCTACAGTGCTGTCAAAAGTCCCAACTAGCTAACTCAAAGAGACCCAGAATTAGCAGATTGACACTAGATGATAAATTCTATCTCAGGATATATATACATATATATGTATATATGAATATATAAATACACATCTTATCTCACACCACAGAGATCTGATGAGTGTATTGTAGAACTATCTTTGAAAGATCTGAATAGCAATGTAGCTGTATAATTTTCAAAAGATATTTTTAAAAAGTCAGGCAGGGTGGTTGCAGGCCAGTAGTTGCTGTTCTGGAGAGGCTAAGGCTGGTGGATCACTTGAGCTCAGAATTCTGAGCTTCAGTAGGGATAAGATAAAGTTGATCTTATGGTAAACCACTTTCCTTCTTCTCTCCTTCCCCCCAAGGTATGGTGAAAGGATCTGGGAGGAGGGCAGGCTGCCTAAGGAAGATCAAATCAACTCAGGTCAGAAACAAACAGGTCAAAGTTTCCAGATTAAATTAAATAGGGAAAACTACTCAAAAGGGAAAAAAGACATTAAACAAAACAATCCTTGACTGTAATATGTTAATATAATCACAAAATGAGAAGTGTCTGAGGTCACAAACATATTTTGCTTTTGCCACTATTATATGTAAAACCTACTTCAAAATTATTTTTATCCAATGAAAGGGACTGCATGCGTAGAACACATGGAATGCTTTTTTTTAAAGCTGCATTTAATATTCTGAAGGATAATTCTTTTGTTTATGTATATAACAATTGCCCTAGAGAATGCTTTCTATACTCAGAAAATGTTCATTTTGTAGCCAAGATCCCCACTGTTCTAAGTCCCTTGTTTTCATATCAGATGTCTATTGAGTACAAAATCCTGCCTGACTCTATTAGACCATCAATTTTTTCTCGTTCTGAATTGTCCCATAATCCCCCTACCACCTCTTCCTTGTAAAATACTAAAATTAATTACAATAATCATGTGGTTTACTGTAATAAATGCAACTGTGAGAAACTAGTTTGCCTGAAGCAACTTTCATAAATTCAAGAAACTTCCAGTTTTTAGTGAAGTTTGGGTGGAGCTCTACTTTGCTTATATTCTGGGAAAGGAGGAAAAAAAAAACAAATTTGGCCTGAGAATCATCAATATATATGCATAAATGAAATCCTGGAATCACTTTCAAAGACTTTTGGCAGTTTTCTAGTGGAAATAGGAGTGGCCTGCTTTCTAAAAGCTTCATCGCACATCTCTAGGAAAACATTTTCAAGCAATGTGACTGTCAAGCTTCATTTCATAAAAACAAGATGTCACTCCAATTTGTGTATTACTTGATCTTAACTCATTCCTATGATCTACTTTTATCCCCAGCCTTGACTTCTCTTCTCGATTCAGGTCCTAATTTTATAATTTCATACAAGATATCTTCAACTGAATTTTCCTGTCATTATGTCATACTCAAAATGTCTAAAGCCAAAATCATTATATTCTCCCCGAATCTGTGCCTACCTCTTGACCTCACTATTTTTTGTTAATAGTACCCTGTTAGATCTTGGGAGTTTTCCTCTTCCATTTCTCTCCCTATTTATAAAGTAGTGTTGTTTCTTCTACCTAAAATTTTACCTCTGTCACTTTCTTTTCTTTCCTTTCTAGCTACCACATTTAGTCATTTTTCAGTTGTATTTGATTCTTTGTGACCCCATTTGGGATTTTTTTGGCAGAGATACTGGAGGAGTTTTCCATTTCTTTCTCCAACTCATTTTACAGATAAGGATACTGAGGCACACAGGGTTAAGTGACTTGGGTGTCCCTTAAGTGTCTAAGTCTGAATATGAACACAGATTCTAGTGGGGCAGATGTCTAGAAGGAGATTATTCTCAGTACTACAGGATTTTTGTCATTATTATACCCTTCTGCTGGGTGTCATGAGTAAATCAATGATTGACTTATCAAATTCGGGAAAGCTGGCTTTCCAATGAAGACTACCAGAAAATGATTGGGGTAAGAGATTAATTTT
Source organism: Myrmecobius fasciatus (assembly GCA_023553655.1). NCBI lineage: Eukaryota > Metazoa > Chordata > Mammalia > Dasyuromorphia > Myrmecobiidae > Myrmecobius > Myrmecobius fasciatus. Next base: position 16,890 of record JAJPUD010001708.1, on the reverse strand, counting down.
CACAGAAATCTGAGTCACCTGCTGACTGAATTAAGGCTATTGTAGCCAATAATCTTCTGTCTACCATGCCCTTTTATAGCAAGTAACACATTTCTTTCCCCAAAAAAATCCTCTTATTTGGTAGGAATCCAAGATCTGTTTTCTTTGGTGTTTTTATCCAGAAAATTCTTTCTGACTCCAGACCCAGAGCTCCATGCACTATGCTACCTGGCTGCCCTGCCACTCATTTAGATCTTTGTCAGCTAGAGCTTTAACAAATACATTTGTCTTTAAACTAATCTCCCTACTTCAAGTTTCCTCCTCCAAGATCTGCCCTGAACAATCCCACTGGATTAATCTTTCCAAAACAACACTTTCATAGAAAGCAGTGTGGTATAGTAGAGAAAACATTGATTCTGAAATCAGAGGGCATCTACATTCACTCTTGCTACTATCTATGTGATTGTCTCATATACAAAATGAGAGGTTGAGAATAGAAAATATAATCCCTTCTAGAACTAAGATCCTATGATATATAATCATGTTACTCTCCTGACCAAACACAATGTCCTCCCCTCTCTCACTCACCCTCCCATCACCATTGCTCTTACACTATAAAGTCCAAATTACTTAGCTTCTTCAAGGATCTTCACAATCTGGCCCTAATCTTATTTTCCATCTTTTCTGTCCATTATTCCATTACACAAGCTTTCTGGGTCAATTAAATCTTGAGATTTTTCACCCTTGTGCCTTTACCTATAGTATTCCCCTCACCTGAAAAGCTTATCCCTTTCCTCTTTAATGAAATCATACCCATCTTTCAGGACTCATTGCCTTCCTGAAGCCTTTACCAGCCATCTTAGCCTGAATTACGAGTCTCCTAATGAATCTCAGTAGTAATGAGTTCCGGCAATGTGACTTCAGGCAAGCAACAGCCTCCCTGTGCCTCAATTTTCTTCTCTATAAAATGGGAAAAATAATATCTCACACTTACTTGAGGTTTACCAGATGCTTTCATCACACAATGCTATTTGTTTCTGATGCACATGAAAGGCTGTCTATAAAGTGTTCTGAAACCATAAAGCATTATTGACTCAGAAATTATCCTAATTATTAAGAATAGCACTTAATGACAGTACTACTTACTTGTTTACTGGTTTTTTTTTTCATTATCTTCATGTGTCTTTTCTATTTCTTTTCCTGGACCACGAACCTTAACCTGGTATCTATAAATCTGTGGACTTTTTTTACATTTTGATTTTTTTAAAATATTTTGATAACTATTTTAAAATAATTGGTTTCTTTTGAAATCTCATTTATCTTACTTTATGCATTTAAAAGCATTGTTCTGAGAAGTCCATAGGTTTTTGGACTCGCAAAGAGGACCATGAAATAATCTCTATAACTAGACTGTAAATTCCCTGAGGGCAGGGGCCATGTTTCTTTGTATGTACCACAAGGCTTAGCCCAGTGCTTTTCACTGTAATAGGTGCCTAATACTTGTTTGATCCAAGACATACCCCTGCCAATGTGACAGACCAAACTCGAAGCTTCCCAACCATTTGTAAGGAGGAAATGGGGGAGAAACATGTCAAAAAGAATGGTGAATAATACTTGAGCCCATTTTGTCCATATTCAAATTCAGAAAAATTCTTTTTTTTAATACCAAACACTAAAGCTTCTTGTGTTCATAAAACATAAAACAACTGCTTGAAATCCAAACTGACAGAGAGACTTTTGTTTCTCGGAGATTAAAACACTCAGCTGCTCACTTACTCCTAAAGATGGCAAAACATGGCTATTCATTACCTCAGGCTGCACCACAGAGAAGCTGAGTAAGAAATGACCCTCACTAGATTCTGCGGACTGAGATCACAGGGGTTTTAAGGTCAAGCTGAAACTCCATTTCCATTTTTCTTTTGCCTTTCCTCTTGGGTAAAAAACACTCTGAGAAAATCCTGTGTTCTCCCTTAATCAGGATTTCAGAGAGTCACTGCCACTTACCACAGTTGCCGTTGCTGGCTTGACCGGCTGTGCTGGGAATTTAACTGATGTCTCCACCCTAGCAGCATGTGGAACCAATGTAATGGAGAACAGCTCAAAGATGAGAATGGAGCAATTCTGGCAGTTCCACTGCCTGAGGTAGCCAATAAAAATGATCCCTGGTTGCAGTATTAAGCATTAAAGGGAAACAAATTAGCAGAAGCAAGTTCTGGTTTGCATCCAAACAATGAAAGTAAAAGTCATCTTCTTGACAGTTTGTACAGAGGATTACTGCTATGAAGAACCGTTTGCAGAATATGTAGAGAAGTTGCAAGGGGCCTCAAAAGTCATGTACTGCAGCCCCTTCATCTTACAGATGAGCAAGTAGAGACCCAGGAAGATTAAATTACTTCCCTAATTACTCATGAGTAATTAAAGGCAGGATTCAAACCCCAGAACTTTTCCATATTAATATTTTCTGGTGTTCCTATACAACTCTGACATGCCTTCCCTCTAACCTGCCTCCCTCTTAACCAAATTAAGTAAATCGAAGTAAAATCTTGAACTTTACTTAAACTCTATAAGCACAATGGATGCATAGGGCAGCAAGCTTTTGAGAGGGACCACAGTTTAGTGGATAGAATGTTTGTCTTGGAGTAATGAATAACTGAATTTAAATCATGTCTATAGTAATTAACTGGGGAGGGAAGAAGGGATGGAGTTGCTTATCTTCAGGTACTTGGAGAGCTGTATTTTGGAAAAGGGATTAGCCTTGGCCACATGGAGTAGAACTAGGAATAATGGGAAGTTAGAGAAAGGAAGGTTTAGAATGAAATTCAAGAACAATTTTTCAACACTTAATATATCCAAAAAGTGGAATGAGCTTCCCAGGAAGTAGTGGAGTCCTTCTGACTAGAGGTCTTCAAATGAAGGTAGAATGACTACTTGAGGAAGCTATTGCAAGATCAGACAGGGGTGGGTTCCCCCACCTTTCATAACTGATAATTCTGCCTTCAGGGCACCAGGTCGATTCTTGATGAAGTATCTCTAAGAAATCGGGGAGGGAGGGAGAGAAAAGGGGGAGGAGAGGAAGAAGGGGAAGGAAGAACCTGAGAGGGATAAAAAGACATGGACTGATTATTATTCTTATTGTTGAAGGGGAAAACCTAGGTCTTTGAAACTATCTGTTTAATAGTTTTAAAGCATTCTAATATATTAATTGAAGTTTCAATATTAGTTTTGGTTTTTAAAATGTTTCTAGGAGGACCGGTCAAATCCTAGATTTAAAGTTGGAAAGGATTCTAGAAAACTAGATATCTAATCTAATGCCTTTATTTGACAAGTGAAAAAAATGAGTCCCAGAGAAGTATAATGACTGGGGCAGTATAAAGCATGGGGGAAAAGGGGAAGAGATAGAGAAAGACAGACAAAGACAGAGAGAGACAGAGACAGAAAGTCGGAGACAGAGACAGAGAGAGGCACAAAGAAAGACAGACAGACAGACAGAGCAGATTCCATTCACACAAATGGAATCAGTGACAATGAAGATTTTGATGGAAAAGTAAAGAGCTTCAGAGAATATTTTAGCACAAAGACCATTTTGGTGATAGAGCAGATCTGGGTATGAGCCAGTGGATCCCATAAGGCTAAAGGGTATCTGGGGGCACAAGGAAAGAGATGCTGGTAAGAGAATACCAAAGAAAAACTCAATTATTTCAAAACTTTGGCTAAGACTATTATTACCTTTTTCTTATACCTGCAATGTTGCATAGTCCCTTTTTTCAGACGCAGAAATCAACACTGTGAGTTCTGAACAACTAGACATGACTTCTCCACTCTCTGATTTCATATCATTTCATAAACTTATGATGTTTATCATATTTTGTCATATTTATCTGTGTAGAAGGCCCAGCTTTTCCATACTAACATTTTCTGGTGTGACCATACATCTCTGACACATGGAACAACACTGCACTAAAATATATTCATCATAAAGAGCATTGAAGAACTGCATCATAGACCTGAGCAGTCAGTAACATTACAAGGAATTCCAAAGATGAACAAAAACAAAGAATGCATCAAGAAAATATATGATGGGGGGTGTTTGTGAGAAAGGAGCAACAGGTAACTGGAGAACAGCTGGGAATCAGTTCCTTTGATTCTGTCACCATGTTGAGAGAATTGACCTTTGTTCTCAAAGAGGACCATGACATTAGGGAGGTGATGCTATGTGAACTGGATTTGAGGGAGGGAGGACTGGGAAAGATCAGCTGCCTCACCTTTCCCTCCAGAGCATTTGAGTCCAAGATATAGATCAGGAGACCTGAGATGGCCTTGGATGAAATGGGGGAATTTAGTCTTTTTAAGCTAAGGTCCTCAACAGATCTCAATTTGAGGTAACATCCATTCAGTGATGGCTGGGTAGCAATTTGAACAAAGAATCTCCTCTGTCATGTAGTCCAAAAAAACCAAAAAATCTAAATGAACGAATGAATGAATGAATGAATGAATCTGGGAGTGGAAGACCCTGAGGAAGATCTCCTTTGTGGTAAATTTCTTGGATGAAGAGAGGCAGATGAACCCAAGATGAGCTAGTGCAGAAGTGTAGGAGTGGTGGATTGGAATCTGTCTGAAATGAATAAGATCACTGATCCATTTGAATGTCCTATCTGCACTATTAGATTGAAAACTTTTAATGTCTCATTTATTTTTGGTTCTTCTCAAGTTCAAGCATAGATACACTGTAAAAAGTACTGTTTAGGGAACACTTTTTTCCCCTCAGTCATATTTTCTTTTTCCAAATACATGTAAAGATATTTTTCAACATTCATTTTTTGTAAAATTTTTTGTTCCAAATTTTTCTCCTTCCCTTACTTCCCCCTCCCCAAGATAGCAAGCAATCTGATTTGTTAAATATGTGCTGAAAAGGTGCTCCAAATCACTACTGATCCGAGAAATGCAAATTAAGACAGCTCTAAGATACCACTACACACTTATGACAGGAAAAGATAATGACGAATGTTGGAGGGGGTGTGGGAAGGCTGGGACACTGATACATTGTTGGTGGAACTGTGAAGGGATCCAACCATTCTGGAGAGCAATTTGGAACTATGCTCAAAAAGTTATCACACTGTGCATACCCTTTGACCCAGCAGTGTTTCTATTGGGCTTATATCCCAAAGAAATTTTAAAGGAAAGGGCCCCACATGTGCAAGAATGTTTGTGGCAGCTCTTTTTGTAGTGGCTAGAAACTGGAAACTGAATGGATGCCCATCAATTGGAGAGTGGCTGAATAAAATATGGTATATGAATGTTATGGAATATTATTACTCTGTAAGAAATGACCAGAAGGATGATTTCAGAGAGGCCTGGAGAGACTTGCATGAACTGATGCTGAATGAAATCAGCAGAACCAGGAGAACATTATACACAGCAACAACAAGACTATACGATGATCAATTCTGATGGACATGGTTCTCTTCAACAATTATGTGATTCAAACCAGTTCCTATTGTTCAGCCATGAAGATAGTCATATACATCCAGAGAGAGGCCTGAGGGAACTGAGTGTGAACCACAACACAGCATTTTAACGCTTTCTGTGAATATTTCCCTGCATTTTGTTTTCCTTCTTAGGTTGGTTTTTTTTTCTCTCTCTTTCTAGATATGATGTTTCTTATGCAGTAAGATAACTGTATAGATATGTATACATATATTGGATTTGTCATATAATTTAACATATTTAACATGTATTAGATTACCTGTCATCTAGGGGTGGGGGTGGGGGAAAGGAAGGGGTAAGCTTGGAACAAAACAAAAAAAAGTTTTGCAAAGGTCAATGTAGAAAAATCACTCATATGTCTGGTAAATAAAAAGCTTTTAATAAAAAAAAAAGTTAAATATGTGCTACCTAGGGAAAACTTAAGGATTCTTGGAAAATTGGTGGAGAAAACTTGGTTCTCCAAATTTCCTCCACAGAAAAAAGGCAGAACACTGCCTCAGAGGGAATATCAAACATCAGAAATAAACAAAAATCAAAGTAGTTGTTCTAAAATAACTAAGAAGACTCCTGGAAAGGCATAACTTCCAGGAACAGAGGTTCAGACTGAGTAAAGTGCAAACAACTCAAAGCCAACTCTGTGGAATCAACAAGCAAAATCCTGAGAGCAGCTGGGGTTGGGGGGCTGCCTGGTCTGACCACTGAGTAGGAGAAGATTGAAGAACACTGTTGAGAAATGCCCAGAACAGCTGGGCGTTAGCCCAGATGTGTCTGGGACTGGGCTGCTGCTACAGGAGAAAGGAACTACCACATACCTGGTAAGTACAATAGCAGAATGACAGGGACTCTGTTAGCTGTGGGCAGATGAGCAGAGTCCCTGGTGTTAGTTCCAGAGAAGAGAGGGCATTAGAAGGAGTTTGCAGCCACAGGAGAGATTGGAAGAAATCAGTGGGAGTGGGGGTGGGTTCTAGCCCAGATTTAAGAATGGAGAGGAGAGCCCAAAGTTGAGCCCTCAGAAAATAACAGTAAACAGAACCTGAGGCTTAGGGCATCATTCCCCATACTCAGAACTAGAACTTGATTCTAACACTAATAGTTGCTAAAAAATAAAATAAAACAAAATAACATTGAGAAATATATAACAAAATAACAAAGGAGAAATAATTCAACCATAGATAGTTATTATGGAGATAGAGAAAATCAGGGTTCAGAGTCAGAGGAAGATAATGAAGCTCAAAAAGGGCATTCTTTTTTCAAAGAGAAAGATCAAATGGCCTCAACCACAAAAAGAACTCTTAGAAGAATTTTTAAAAAGGACTTTAAAAATCAAGTAATAGAGGTTGAGGAAAAATTAGGGGAAAAAAGAGCAATCCAAGAAAATCAAAAAATTTATGAAAAGAAATTCAACCAACTTGAAAAAGAGAACCAAAAACTTAAGGAAGTAATTCCCTGAAAACTAGAATTGGGCAAAAGGAAGATAATGATGTTCTAAGGCACAAAGAAATAAGAAAATAAAATCAAAAGAATGAAAAAATAGAAAAGAATGTGAAACATCTCATCATCAAGACAACTAATCTGGATAACAGATCAAGGAGAAATAACATAAGAATTGTTGGACTGCCTGAAAATTATAATTAAAAAAATTCTTGATACAATATTACCTAAAAATTATTAAGGAAAAATTGCCCTGAAATTCTAGAACAAGAAAATAAAGCAGAAATAGAAAAAATTACTGATTACCAACTGAAAGAGATTCCAAGAGGAAAATTTACAAGAATATCATAGCCATGTATCAAAAGCTCCCAGGCTAAGGAGAAGATACTGAAAACAACAAGGAAAAAAATTAATATCATGGAGCTACAGTAAGGATTACAGAAGACCTAGCAGCTACTATGTTGAAAGGCTAGCGGACTTGGAATATTATATTTCATAGAACTTGCTCATAATATAGAATGCTATATTATGAGCAAGGGTAATTTATCCAGAAAAATTAAGTATAATACTGAATGGAAAAAGAAAAATGAATATATAACAAACTAAAAGATTTTCAGATATTTGTGACAGAAAAAGCAGAATAAAGGGAAATTTTGACATAGGACATCCAGGAGAAATATAAAGTAAGGGCCAATTATACAGGATTCAAAAAGGTCAGATCATTTACTTTTTACATATGAAAATATCATTTTTAATGACTGTAATTTTATTTAGTTTAAAAAAAGATGTGGGCTGAGCCTAATATGAGGGGATGTTTATAAATATATACATATATAATATATATATATATAACTCTAGGCAGAGATTAAAAAGGAGAAATTATCTCATACAAATAAAACCAAAAAAAAAAAAAGAAATACAAAATAAGATAGTTGGGAGAGAGAACCTATATTGATGAAATCTTACTCTCATTTGTTAAGAGTTAAAAGGGGAACAATATATACATATAGAGGGGTATAAAATTCTTGTAAATTCAGAAAGAAATTAGGGCAAAGGGATGAGGTAAAGGAAAAGGATAAAGGAGAGATTTAGATTAAAGGAGACCAAGGTAACAGGTAGAAATAAAGCAGAGGAGTGAGGAGGGATAGGAAAAGGGTGAAAAGAATAGAGAGGAAAAATAAGGAGTAAAATATACAACAAATAATTGTAGCATAAAAAGTGAGTGGGATGAACTTATCCACATACAAAAACATTTTTCATTCTAAAATAAAATTAGATCTAAATAAAGTAATATTTATTGTTGATGGTTAGGTAAAGTCAATATAACAAAAAAATGACAATTTTACCTATTTATGTAATGTCATCCCAATTCAATTACTAAAAATAAAATTACTGATTTAGAAAAAATAACAGCATTCAATTAGAAGAACAAAAAATCAGAAACTTCAAAGAAACGAAGGTTAAAAAAAGGGGGGGAGCAGACTCAATTGTTTTAGACCTTAAACCATATTATAATGTGAAAATATTATTGAAGTATGAAATGGATAATTTTGATTATTTTAAATTAAAATTTTCTTATGTAAATAAAGCCCATGCAGTCAAGAATAGAAGGACTGCAGAAAAATGGGAAAAAGACTTTTATAGACAATCAGTCAGGTAGAAGGTGATTGGATTAGAATATTGGTATAGTCTAAGAAATGATGAGTTGCTTGGTTTAGAAAAATATGGTAAGATTTGGAGTTATGAAAGAAGATGCTATCTAGAGAGAACAGATGACAAGTAGAAACAAGCATGTGGATATAAGTGTATATGTACATGTATTTGTATGTTTATAGATATCCGTGTGTGTATGTGTATATTTATATTAGTATATGTGTGTATACACACACATTGTAATTGTAAGTTTCTTTGAAAGAATGAAAGAAGAGGGAAAACAATAAAGCAAAAAGTCTGCAGCAGAGAACAAAAGAAAACATAAGGAAGCAAAAAAAAAAAGTTGGACAGCTATGAAAACAATATGTAGTATTTATTAGAGAGGTGTTCTTGAAAGAGAAATTAATTGTTTTGTATTGAATCATTTCTTATGTTCTGCTGTATACGTGACAATTTTTTTCTTTTCTTATTTTGTAACAATAAAAATAAATTATAACAAAAAGTAGAAAAATCACAACAGAAATACTTAATGAATTGATGAACCAACTAATTAATACATATTATTCATAAATTAGGGACTCATTGCCTGTTATCCATTCATTCTTAGATATCCACAGTTGTTAGGCACATTAAAACAACACACTTTCATTAATGAGGGAAATGTATTTCTATTTCCCTCAAAGACTTCTCTTCGAACTAATCTGCTTAGTAGACTATTAAGTTCTTTGAGTTCTTAAGAGCAGGAACCATATCTTGGATACCAAGTGTAGCCATCCTCTGGATTAAGTTGATGACACAGACTTCAAACTCCAATACCGTGATTAAGAACCATATTCACTAATTCAATAGCATTTTATTCTGGGAACTCCTTATTCTGCCACAATCCATTATTAAAATGAGCTAGGCTGGCACATTTGAAATGATTGATGGTGATGTATTTTATGACAATATATGGAAGACAATTTTGGAGCTTGCATTATACTAGGGTGCACCAGTGGGGAACTTTAGAACAACATGAGGACACTGAGATCCTGGAGGCTTGAAGAGAGATTCAAAGGGGTGGGAGGATAATCTATTTCCATTTTGAATTCATTAGCAAATAAAGGTCTATTATACTACCTCCCCTACCTAAAAATGGAAAATTCTTACCATAAGAATTCTGCATGCCACAAAGTGGAAAATTTTCGAGGGGGGAGGAGAACTCACAAAACAAGGAGGCTGATCTTCCGAAGAAATTGCCTAAGGGTATCAGAAAGCTAGGTGACATGATGCATACTTGGAACCAGGAAAACCAGAGTGAATTCTGCCTCTCAGAGTCTCAGGTGAGACTCTTGGTAAGTGATTTAACCTGTCAGCCTCAGTTTCCTTATCTAAAAAATGGGAATAATAATAGTGCTTGCCTGGCAGAGTTATTTTCAGGATCAAATGAAATAATGTCCTTTGCCAACCTTAAAGCATCATATGAATGTCAACTATTAGCACTCTGCACCTGTTCTAAGGAACTGTGTGGAGCAAGCTATCAGACTATTTCATGAAACTTTACTAATGAAAGCAGCCCCCCAAATTAGGGAAGCCGCTTCCTAAAAGAGGGTCCTCTAGATAAATGTGAATGCCATTTCTTCAAAATGATAATTACTCAAGAAAAAAAATTTTTGAAAGAACTACTGATAAAGCCTTGGAAATGCCCTGTGCATCTAGTAGGTAAAATATGCCATAGTACTAAAATTGAGTCACCTTTTCCTCTGATAAATTAAGGGAAAGCAAAATTATTAGAATAATTAAGTTAGAAGTAATTCTGTTTTATGAAATTTGTCTAGAAATGGCAGCATAGTACATTGAAGTAGAGAGCGACCACAACATTCATGTTCAGAGAGGAGGTGGGAATGTGTTGTTCACATTCATCTTCAATTACTGCACAAAAGTATGTCCATATGATGTGGATTTTCTTGGTTTTATTTTAAATGATCACATCTTGCATAGAAAGGCAGGGCAAGAAATAGAAGCGATGAATCTCAATTCCCAGGCTACATTCTAACCCAAAACTGACATCAGCTAATGGCATTTCAAATAAGATGAAAAGGTTTTCAAATTTCAGCCACAATTATAACTTTAAGCAATCTGCATACTCTTCAGTTACAAATTACTAAAACTCACAATCTTATGTGTTTTCATTCTCCCCTTTTAGATCTCATGAGGAAGTTAATTTTTTTTCTACACAGGAAATGCACGCATTTTTTTGCTTCAATTCTCACTTAATCTTAACAATAATAATACTAAAGCATTTCAACTAATAGTCTACTGACAGCAGCCATGTACAAAAATAGAAATAATTCCAAATATGACTCATCCTCTCCCCTCTTCAAATACACCCCCTTTCCATTGAAAATAATCCATACATAGTCATTGCATTCTATGCATTAAGCCACCAAGTATAATCTAAATAATTTCTTGTCAAGTTCAGTTATGATATGGATGGATTGTCTAAAAGCCAAATATTACATACCCCTTTTTGAATGATTGTAGACTGATAACTATGCCGAGACTGATTTTATAAGTAGGTGGAGCTGCTTATGTTTTAAGACCAATCAATCACAAGTATTTGACAGACATTGTACTAAGCACTAGGAATACAAATAAAAAGTAAATACTCTCTGGAATCAAGGAATTTACATTCTGATGTTCTAACATGCTCCAATATGAGGAGAGTCCTAGACCACATCATTCTATCCCTCAAGAATCTCTCTCACCTTGCCTCAGAAACTAATATTCCTTTAAATCTCCAAAACCAAAATGAACAAGCGTTGAGAAGGAATTAAATAAAATTAATCATTACATCTACATGGTAGAGTAAATTGATCACAGGCTGGCCATTAATGACATGATCCCATCCCTGTGGCTCAATGGAGTTTCTAAAAAATAATAATAATAAAGGCTGGGATTGGATTATTGCCATGTCAAATTATTTCTCTTTTCTAGTAGTCTTTTCACTAAAGAAAACTGAAAGGTAGATCTCTTAAAATGTTTGGAGGCCTCTCTTAAGTCTTGATTTTCTTTTAGATGAAGCAGGGAAGATCCAGTGGTGAGAGACATAAGAAAGACAAAGGATAACTAGGTGATTCTTTGCTGACTCAGTTGCTACCTAGCCTTAATCACTGAATGGTTGCAGCCTCAATCAAAATGAGACTTGCGGAAGACCTTATCTTAAAAAGGTCAAGGTCTCCCATTTCACCCAGGGCCATCTTCAGTTGTCCTGATCTACATCTGGCCACTGGACCCAGATAACTCTGGAGGGGAAAAGGAGACAGGTGATCTTGCAGAGTCCTCCCTCAATTAATTGAATTCATTGCATGTCATGGCATCATCTCTCTAATGTCATGGTCTTCTTCAAGAATGAAAGACAAAAAACAATAAGAAGGGAATGCTGGAAGGATTTTTTTTTAATTTTTATCTAAGTGAGTGAGTGGGAGGAAGGAGGAGATAATTTGGAACAGAAAGCTTTGCAAGGGTCAATGTTGAAAAATTACCCATGCATAGGTTTTGTAAATCCAAAGCTTTAATAAAAAATAATAAAATAGAATTAAAAATTTTTAAAGAAGTTGAGGGTACATGAGATAAACTTCATTCATTTTTTCAATTATGCCTCATCCCTTTCCATTCTCTCTTTCCTTAAGATGACAAGATCCTTGGGATAGCATTATGTGTCTGGCACATTTTCTTTAATTGATGATGTTTTAAACATTCATTCTATTTATCTTTCATATAGTAATTATAGATTTACCACAGGGATACTAATCTCTTACTTATTCCTCACATATTTTATTAACATTTTAAACAATGAAAATAATAGATCCAGAGAAGTTGTTATTTGTTGGATGTCCTACAAAAAAATGAGGACTACAATTTGGTGCATAGTAAAAATAAAGACTCCAGATGCCTTCAGAGTGACTATCATAATGTCATTCTATGCTGTTTTTTCAGATTCATTCAGCAACAGAGTTTTATAAATAACTCATTTCTCAGGCTAAGTATTATGAAAAGTCAGAAGTCAAAGGTTTAAAGTCACAAATTCTTGTCTTTGGGCCTTTTGTATTTCTATTTTCTTGGAAATTAAGAGTTGAATTTATATATATAAATATATATATATAGTATACATATATATCACAACACTTTTAAATGCTCTACAAAAACAAAAACAAAAACCCAAAATGCATATATGCATGCAAATACACATTCAACTATTCAGGACTAAATCAGGACTGAAGCCCAGAACTCCTGACTGGCAGTTTGTTGCCAAACAATGCTGCCTCTGAGAATTTCTTAGTTCCACCCTTTGGCCCAATTACCCCTTTTCCTCATTGTCTAATTCTTTGGCTTCCTTCCCTCATTCACATGAACCTGCAGCTAGAAAGGTTAAAATTAGGTTAAGGTTAATTTGTTTATTGCTGTCATCTTATTTGTTCCACAATGGTACTATATTGAATATCTCACTACAATCAAAATTTCTTTATCAAACAGCAAGAATGATCTTTGTGTTATAAACAATGGGAAAGATGCCTAAGATTGATTCTCTTAGGCAACTCCCAAGCCAAATGGTGAAATGATCACTTTGGTTCTAAATGAACCCAATAGAGTAGCTACAATTCACTATGAAAAGAAAAAAAATATATTTTCACAAGATGGCACATCATTTCAAATCTCCCCACAAAGCTATAAAAATGCCCTGCCTATTTGAGTGGCAATAGATGATTTTTGTTTTTTGTTTTTAATTAGAGCTTTTTATTTGCAAAACATATGCAAGGATAATTTTTCAACATTGACCCTTGCAAAGCCTCTGTTCCAAATTTTTCTCTCCTTCCCCCCACCCTCTCCCCTAGGTGGCAGGAAGTGTACTACATGTTAATTATATTAAAAATATATGAAAAACTGAATATATGGTGGAGCCAAGATGGTGGAGATCAGACAGGAGTCTCTGTAACCTCCTCTAACCTTCCCTCAAACCAACAACATATGAAGCCTCTAGACTGATTCTGAAGGGAAAAAATCCACAATAACTGGAGGACAACACGATTCTAGAAGAAGATACTCTGGAAGAACTTCAAAACAGACCTCATAACTTTAAAAAAAAATGAATAAAAAAACAAAAAGAGCTCTCACCATAGACAACTTTTATGGAGAGAGGGAAGAAGAGACCTCAAATCCTGAGGCCCCTAAAGGTAAAGCAACTCCAGAAAAAGCCCCAAAGAAAGACACGAACTGGACTCCATGTCACAAGGCTTTCTTTGAAGATTACATAAAGGATCTTAAAAGAGAGTTAGAAGAAACATGGGGAAATGAAATGAGATCACTGCAAAATAAAACAGAAAAAATGGAAAAAGAATGCAATGAACAAAAAAAATGTAATTGGTCAATTGCAAAAGGAACTAAAAACAGTAACTGAAAAAAATAAGACATTAAAAATTAGAAACGAACAATTGGAAATGAATGACTCATCAAGACTTCAAGAATCAGTCAAACAAAAACAAAAAAAAAAAGAAAAGATAGAGAAAAACATGAAATATCTCCTAGGAAAAACAACTGACCTGGGAAAATAGATCTAGGAGAGACAATCTAAGGATTATAGGGCTTCCTGAAAGCCATGATGAAAAAAGGAATCTAGACACTATCTTCCAGGAAATCATAAAAGAAAACTGCCCTGATATTTTAGACCCAGAAGGCAAAATACTTATTGAAACAATCCACTGATCACCTCCTGAAAGAAACCCAAAAATTAAGTCCCCCAGAAATATTGTGGCTAAATTCCAGAACTATCATACCAAGGAAAAGATATTATGAGAAGCCAGAAAGGAACAATTTAAATATCGGGGAGCCACAATTAGGATCACACAGGACCTAGCAGCTTCTACTTTGAAGGATCGAAGGACCTGGAATCAGATATTCTGAAGGGCAAAGGAACTTGGATTACAGCCAAGAATAAGTTACCCAGCTAGAATGAGCATTATCTTCCAGGGAAGAAGATGGTCATTCAATGATATAGGAGAATTTCACCTATTTCTATTGAAAAGACCAGAACTGAAAAAAAAATTTGATCTACAAACACAGAACACAAGAGAAACATAAAAAGGTAACAAGGGAAAAAAAACTCTTGAGAACTATATTTGTGTTATAGATACTTATAGAATGAGGGTTGATTTTATGAATCTATTATTACATTATGATTATGATATGATTACTGTGATTTTATGATTATTATGATGTGATTATTGTGATTTTATGATTGTTATGATATGATAAACTGAAAAAGAAATTAGAGGTAGAAAAGGGATAACACTGGAAGAAGAGGAAAAGGAGGTAAAATAAGGGAAATTACATCACATGTAGAGGCAAAGAAAACCTATAATGATTGAGGGGGAAAAAGGGAGGGGAATGAGAATTGGGTTAATCTCCATCTCATCAGATTTGTCTCTGAGGGAATAATAGATGTACTTATAAGGAAACAGGAGGGAAAGGGGGGAAAAAGGGGTGGGTGGGGCTCTAAAGGGGAAGGATTGTTTGAGGGAAGTGGTTATCAAAAGCAAAATAATAGGAAGGAGGGAAAGGGGATAAGAAAGACAAAAGCATAAGCTAGGGTAAATAAGATGGCAGGAAATACAGAATTAGTTATTTTAACTGTGAATGTGAATGGGATGAACTCTCCCTTAAAGCAGAAGCAGATAGCAGACTGGATTAAAAACCAGAATCCAACAATATGTTGTATACAAGAAACACATCTAAAACATAGAGATACATACAGGGTGAAGGTAAAAGGTTGGAGCAGAATCTATTATGCTTCAGGTGAACAAAAAAAAAAAAAGCAGGGGTAGCAATCCTGATCTCAGACCAAGTAAAAGCAAAGATAGACTTAATTAAAAGAGACAAAGAAGGAAATTATATCTTCCTAAAGGGTACCATAGATAATGAAGCAATATCAATACTAAACATATATGCACCAAGTGCTATAGCATGGAAATTCCTAGAGGAAAAGTTCAGAGAGATGCAAGAAGAAATAGACAGCAAAACTATAATAGTGGGGGATCTCAACCTCCCTCTCTCAGAACTTGATAAATAAAACCACAAAATAAATAAAAAAGAAGTTAAGGAGGTAAACAAAATGTTAGAAAAGTTAGGTATGATAGATCTTTGGAGGAAATTAAATGGAAACAGAAAGGAGTTTACTTTTTTCTCAGCAGTCCATGGAACTTATACAAAAATTGACCATGTGTTAGGACACAAAAACCTCAAAATCAAATGCAGGAAGGCAGAAATAATAAATGTATTTTTTTCAGATCATGACAGAATAAAAATCACATCCAATATAAGGCCAGGAGAAAATAGACCAAAAACCAATTGGAAACTAAATAATTTTATCCTAAATAATGAATGGGTGAAACAGCAAATTACAGACACAATTACTAATTTCATCCAAGAGAATGACAATAATGAGACAACATACCAAAATTTGTGGGATACAGCCAAAGCGGTAATAAGGGGAAATTTTATACCTGTAAATGCTTATTTGCATAAAATAGAGAAAGAGAAAATCAATGAATTGGGCTTGCAACTAAAAACGCTAGAGGAAGAACAAATAAAAAACCCCCAATCAAATACCAAACTTGAAATCCTAAAAATAAAAGGAGAGATTAATAAAATTGAAAGTAAAAAAACTATCGAATTAATAAATAAAACTAAAAGTTGGTTTTATGAAAAAACCAACCAACAAAACAGATAAACCTCCAGTTAATTTAATTAGAAAAAGGAAAGAGGAAAATCAAATTGTTAGTCTCAGAAATGAAAAGGGAGAACTTTCCACCAATGAAGAGGAAATTAGAGCAATAATCAGGAGTTACTTTGCCCAACTGTATGCCAATAAATTTAATAACCTAAGTGAAATGGAGGAATATACAAAAATATAGATTGCCCAGATTAACAGAAGAGGAAATAAATTACTTAAATAGTCCCATTTCAGAAAAAGAAATAGAACAAGTCATTAATCAACTCCCTAAGAAAAAATCCCCAGGACCAGATGGATTTACATGTGAATTCTACCAAACATTTAAAGAACAATTAACTCCAATATTATATAAACTATTTGAAAAAATCGGGAATGAAGGACTCCTACCAAACTTCTTTTATGATACAGAAATGGTACTGATACCTAAACCAGGTAAAACAAAAACAGAGAAAGTAAATTATAGACCAATCTCCTTAATGAATATTGATGCAAAAATCTTAAATAAAATATTAGCAAAGAGATTACAGAAAATCATTCCCAGAATAATACACCATGACCAAGTAGGATTTATACCA
>JAJPUD010001707.1:360321-398518 GCA_023553655.1 Myrmecobius fasciatus | reverse complement strand
TAATTTACTTATTTAGTGCCATACCAATCAAACTCCCAAGAAATTATCTTACAGATCTAGAAAAAATAGTAGCAAAGTTCATTTGGAAAAACAAAAGGTCAAGAATTTCAAGGGGATTAATGAAAAAAAAGGCTGACGATGGTGGACTTGCTGTACCAGATCTAAAACTATATTATAAAGCAGCGGTCATCAAAACCATATGGTACTGGCTAAGAAATAGAGTAGTTGATCAGTGGAATAGGATAGAATCACAAGACAAACTAGGCAATAACTATAGCAATTTGGTTTTTGATAAACCCAAAGACCCCAGCTTTTGGGATAAGTATTCACTATTTGACAAAAACTGCTGGGAAAACTGGAAAGTAGTGTGGAAAAAATTAGGGCTTGACCCACATCTAACAACACATACCAAGATAAGATCTAAATGGGTTCATGATCTGGATATAAAGAGTGATACTATAAGTAAATTAGAGGAATGTAATATAGTTTACCTCTCAGACCTTTGGAGATGGAATAAATTTATGTCCAAAGAAGAACTGGAACTCTTAACTGAAAACCAGATAGATAACTTTGACTATATTAAGTTAAAAAGTTTTTGTACAAACAAAATCAATGCAGACAAGATTAGGAAGGAAGTAATAAATTGGGAAATCATCTTTACATTCAAGGGTTCTGATAAAGGTCTCATCTCTAAAATATATAGAGAATTGCCTCATATTTATAAAAATTCAAGCCATTCTCCAATCAATAAATGGTCAAAGGATATGAACAGGCAATTTTCAGAGGATGAAATTAAAACTATTTATAGTCATATGAAAAGGTGCTCCAAATCACTGTTGAACAGAGAAATGCAAATCAAGACAACCCTGAGGTACCTCTTCACACCTGTCAGATTGGCTAAAATGACAGGAAAAGTTAATGATGAATGTTGGAGGGGTTGTGGGAGGGCTGGGACACTGATGCATTGTTGTTGGAGCTGTGAACGGATACAGCCATTCTGGAGAACAATTTGGAGCTATGCTCAAAAAGTTATCAAACTGTGCATACCCTTTGACCCAGCAGCATTTCTATTGGGCTTATATCCCAAAGAAATCATAAAGAAAGGAAAAGGCCCCACATGTGCAAGAATGTTTGTGGCAGCCCTTTTTGTAGTGGCTAGAAACTGGAAACTGAATAGATGCCCTTCAATTGGAGAATGGCTTAATAAATTATGGTATATGAATATTATGGAATATTATTGTTCTGTAAGAAATGACCAGCAAGATGATTTCAGAGAGGCCTGGAGAGACTTACATGAACTGATGCTGAGTGAAATGAGCAAAACCAGGAGATCATTATACACGGCAACAACAGTACTATATGACGATTAATTCTGATGGACATGGCTCTCTTCAACAATGATATGTTTCAAACCACCTCCAATTGTTCACTGAAGAAAGCCATATACACCCAGAGAGAGGGATGCAAAATGTGGACCACAACATAACATTCTCATACTCCTTGATTGATGTTTGCTTACATTGTGTTTCCTTTATCTGATATGTCTTCTGTTCAGATACTATTTTTCTTGCACAACAATGATAAGTTTGGAAATATGTATACATATATTCGATTTGCCAATATTTTAACATAATTAACATGTAGTGGATATCCTGCCATCTAGGGGAGGGGTGGGGAAGTTGGGAGGAAAAATTTGTAATGGAAAGCTATGTAAGGGTTATTGTTGAAGAATTACCCACACATATGTTATGCAAATAAAATAAAATTTAAAAAAAATGTGGACAGAACTTAGAGTTCCCTTCTCAGCATTCTTGCGCTGGTGGTAGTGGAAGGGGTGGAGAAACTTTCCCAAGAAGCTCAAGGGGATGATGCTTATCTGGACAATAGATAATTTTATAACCTAGAAACCAACACAGAAACCACTTCTTTTAGGGTTTGCTCTCGCCTAAATCACAGAATTTTGAATGCAGCACACTTAAGTTGGGAGGGGATTGTCTGGTCCTTCATTGCTAATGACCGTGGAAAAAATTTCAGTTAAAATGATAGATGAGAGGCAAGGTAAATAATGGATCAAATTAGATGCCTGGTTGCAACACAATGTGCATTCTAATATGATTAGCCTCTAAATTATAAGGCTTGGTTTGTGGAACCAAGGGATTCCCTTTCTTAGCATCCAAAGCTTGTTGGACTCCCCTAAGCTCCAGATCTTCGGCTCTTTGCGGATCACATATTCAATTTGGGTCTTCAGAGAAAGCCACTGCCTTTATTCCTCTGATAGGAAACATCTTTTCTGTAGAGAGTGGTTTACGTTCTATAAACAGGCTATGACCTAGTGGAAAGAGCATTAGATTTGGAGTTTGAAAACACCTAAGCTTGAATTCTGCCTTGGACACTTAGACCTGTGGAATTGGAGCAAGTCACTTCACATCTGAGAGCCTTACTTTCCTCATCTATAAAATAGGGATGAGATTATCTATTTTATCAGATTGCTGTTGAGGAGTCAATTTTTTTGAAAAGAGTAAAGCACTCTACAGGATGCCCCAAAGTTTTAATCCAATCTTTTGCATCAATAGACAATAATAATAAGTTGAATAATTTTAATTAATTTAAAAATCAATCATAAAATAATTTGATTATCAATTATTAAACTAATATTTAATGATGGCAGAGGCTACCTAATTGCCTCTATCAATCCTGAAATATCACAAAATTGTTTAAACAAGACCTAAAAATCACTCAAGAGGGTTCAAATTAACTATCCACATAGGCAAGTAGATGAAAAATATCTATTGTCAAGATTAGGATATGATATTCAGTTGGATGGATAGCCCATAGAGTTGATCCATCACTAGATATGCAGATATAATTGCACACAGATAGATCTATCATGTCATGGTATCATCTATGGATATATCTATATCTATATACATATATATATAATAATGAACCAACTATGGACTGTCCACCAACAGTATATCTATCTATATCTTATCCATCCATATATATATATATATATATATATATACACACACACAGAGATGCGTGTATATATATATGTATATATATATACAACACACACACACACATATATATGTATATATATATATATATATATATAAAATCTCAGACATTTCATTTAGACCTAAAATTGAACAAGAAAACTAGAACAGGCTATTTTATACTGGAAAACATACATGGCATTTCCAAAGGTTCCCAAGTTTTCCCCTGAAACCAAAGTCCATCTTTTAAAAATTAATGTTTTTCTGAAGATATTACTATAGTATATCACAGTCTCTGAGAAATCAACATTTCCAAAGGACAATATAGAACTACATGATGGTTATAAGTAATAATAATCATAATAACTGCATTGGAGTACTTAAGGCTTGTTAAGTGCTCTGTGTATATTATTTCATTTGATCTCTACAATGGAAAATGTTACATTGTCCCAATTTTACAGATGAAGAAACTAAAGGTGAGAGAGTCTAAATGATTTGTGCAACCCAATAAATGTTCTGGGGAGCATTTTGACACAGGTCTTTCTGCTTTAGGGTTCAGCATTCCATCTATTTACATTGCTTTTCTTCTCATAAATGAACCATGGCACATCACCAGTGATGAATGTCATACAAAAAGGACATAGAAAGTTAAAAGAGATGGATAGCAGATAGACAGTTTGCATGCTATGCTTGTATTCTTGTCATGTCAGGAGAGCTAGAGGAAGTTCCTCCAACAGGTTTGATGGACCACCTGTAAAGGTTTTGACAGGAAGCATAATACAGGATAAGACAGCACAGGTGATTTTCTAACTGTACCTTTGTAGAACGAGATTAGATTTAAAAAAAACAAATGATGCATTTATTTAGCTAACATTCCTATAGCATTCTTCATGAGTGGAAATTTTTCAAATTGCCTGATATACCAGCTCAGCCATTTATCTCACTAGCATCTGAAATTCAACCTATCCAAAATGAAGTCATCATTTTACCTGCAAAGTATTTTGACAACCATAAAGGTCTATTGAAACATGAATAATTTGCTACAAGAAAATGATATTCTCATCCTGACTTCTCTATTTCTGTTAATGATACCACTCTCCCAGCTCACCAAAGTCCAGAACCTAAGAGTCCCCTTGCATTCCTTTTTCTCCCCTTCCCCCATTTCCATGGAATCTGTTGTCAAGTACTATCCATCATTCTACCTCCTTGCCTGACTCTTCTTTTCCAATCTCATCATCCAGGTTTGGGGACTTATAACTCAAATTCATGGTTTGAACTTTGACATAGCATTTTATCACCTCTAGTCTCACCTCCCTTAACTGCCAGGTTAATCCAAATAGCAGCAGCACAGCTCTGATAATATTACTTCAATATAGGTTGATGAGATTTTTCCTTATTCATTGAAGGGAAAAGAGAGAGGTCATAACAAAAGGACATGCATATGGCTAATGAAGAATAATATTGTACCAACTTGGTGACTTTTTTGAAAAGAAAATTTATTTAAATTTTTTTTATTTTTTTAAAACAAATATCTATTCTTCCTTTTACACCCCACCCAGTTTTCAAAGGAAAAGAAAAAGAAAACTCTCATAACAAATATGCATAGGTAAGTGAAACAAATTCCTACAATTTGTCATAACCAAAATATATGTATGCATATATACACATATGTCTGTTTGTATTTATTATATGTATATGTGTAGGTAATTTATGTTTGGCTTCTGTATGTTGAGACTATAACCTCTCTGCCAGGGGGTAGGTAACATATTTCAATGTCTGGAATCTGTAATCATGATCAGAGTCCATAAATCTTTCAAAATTGTTTATCTTTACAATGTTATTTATGTACAAATTGTGTACTAATTGTTTTTGTGATTCTGATCATTTCACATTTTCCAAGTTTCACTGAAATTTTTCCTTTTTATCATGTCCTCTGGCACAACAGTATTATTTACATTTATATATCATAATTGGTTCAGCCATTCCCTAGTTGGTGAGCAACCCTCTTAGTATACAGGTCTTTAGGACACCCCAAAAAGAGCTACTATGATTGTTCTTTGACAGATGGATAGTTTTCCTCTTTTTCCTCTTCACCTAGTAGTAGAAGTATCTTTTGAGTTAAAGAGTATACAATTTAGTAGCTTTTTAGACCTGATTTCCAACTGCTTTCCAGTTGTGTTGTCTTTCAGTTGTGTTCAACTTTTTATGACCCCATTTAGGGTTTTCTTGACAAAAATACTAGAGTAGTTTGCAATGTCCTTATCCAGCTTTTTATAGATGGGGAAACTGAGGCAAACAGGGTTAAGGGACTTGCCTAGGACCACACAGCTAATAAGTGTCTGAGGCTGAATTTGAACTCATCTTCTTTTGACTCAGGCTGGCACTTCATCACCTAGTTACCTCACTCTCTTTTATGCCATATGGCTGCTATGGATGTCTTTCTTTGAAAAAAATGACTATTCATTATCTTTAACCTATTACCAATAGAAGATTGGCTCTTATTTTTATAAGTTTGAATAATGTCCTTATTATTTATTACTTCTTAGAAATGAGACCATTATTCTCTGGCCTTACATGTAACTGGTATGTTTGAGAAAGAACTAGAATTTCTTTTGGATTCTTGGTTGTTAGCAATATTCCCACTTTTCTTTTATGCTAATTTTTCTTTGCCTCCCTGTAAGTATAAAACACTACCGCCCTGAACTGCTCTGCGGCATTGAATCTTACCAGTTCTAGGTATGGTTGGTTACTCTTGGATTTATGTTTTCTAGGACCAGAGCTTAATAAATGGAATCTAGAATGGTGAAAGACAAATAGGACAAAATAGGACAAAATTATCTTTTGTCTCATTTGTTCATCAGAATGGTTTATGTATTATTGACATCATAAGTGTAAGGATTCTATCTTGAACCTAAAACAAGTGGACTCATTATTCAAAAATCTTTCCAAGGAAACTCAAAGAAAGTCCTGCCTCTTTAGCCTTTAGCTTTCCATAGTTTGAGACCAATTTACCTTTTAAATTTTATCTAGTATAACTTCCTATAAGTATCCTAATTTCTAGTCAAGGTATACTACTCACTGTTGTTTAAATATATCACCTATTTTCTTGTCATGAATTCCTTCTACTTGAAAGGCAGTTCATTCTCTTGAAATCCCTTTAAGACTTACCTTAAACACCACCTCTTCTGTGAGCCTTAAATGATCTCTAGAGTGAGAAACCATTCATTTCATCCCTTTCTGCATTGTTTTGATTCCCTAATATGGTGCTTATTATATGCCAAATTCTATCCTAGTTATTTGCATAATTTGTTTCTCAGATTGGATTGTAAGCTTCTTGAGGAAGTAGTTTTGTACCTATAACCTTAAATATAGCAATATTTCAATATTTTTTGAAGGCTTTGCCTTTGCAGAGGCAAACTGCCATGAATAAAATGCACATAGAACCATCATTAGGAACTTGGTCACCTATGGGGAAATTCAGCTGGATCTGGGAAATGGGGATTGGGATGAGGGTGGTATATTATGTATATAATCCATTTGAGATTGAGATAGATTGCAGAAGGAGATCATGGAAGTTGAGGACTCAGAGACCAGGGTGCTTGCTTGAAAGGGCAAGAGTTAAGAGAAAAAGAAACTGAACCAGGAACAAAATTTATTGATCCAGCATCAGACAATTTAGCTGTGTGACCCTCTGGGTAAGACACTTAATGGCTGTTTGGTCAGTTTCCCCATCTGTAAAATAGGGACAATAATAGCATGTGCTTCTTGGCATGGTTGTGAAGATCAAATGAAATAATTTGTAATTTCTTAACTCAGTGTTTGGCACATAATAGGAACCTAAAAATTCTTATTCCCTTTCATTTCCCTTATTAAGGAAAATAAGCTAAAGGTACCTAGGTGTTTCAGTGAATAGGTAGTATTGATCCTGTAGTCAGGAAAATGAGTTCAAACAGAGCCTCAAATACTTTTTAGGATGTATCTCGGGCAAGTCACTTGACCTCTGTCTTAATTTCTTTATCTGTGAAATAAGGATAATAATAGCACCTATTACCCAGAGTTGCTCTCAGGATAAAATGGGATAATATTTGTATAGTACTTCACAAAACTTACAGAGCTATATGAATGTTGCCTATTATTGTTTAAGATCCAAGTTATTATAAAACTAATACAAACTTTAAAGTTTATAAAGTATTTTACAAATATTTTCTTATTTGATCTTCACAAGCACATTGTCAGGGAGGTATGCTTATTACAGTTTTCAATGAAAAATTGGAAAAGGTTATATGCCTTTTGACCAGTCATACAACTAGTAAGTATCTGAATCAGTACTGGAACTTAAATCTAGAATCACTGGCACTTTTCCCCCTATGCCATCTTTCTAAGTAGGCTAATAATAAACGGGGTTTTCAGAAGGAACTGTGAAAAGGGAGGGCAGAGAAGGGTAAAGCTAAGAATGACTAGGGTCCCATTAACTATAGGGGGATGATGATGGCAAACTTCTATACTAATTTTCCCACCATGGATCTCCTTATCTTAAGCATCCTATGTAGTTTAAGGTTCAGAATAAGAAACAAGGTGGAGGCAGAAGCACTGGGGAAGGAGATACATTGTGGGACATATTGTAGCAAATAATATTTTCCCCAATTATATGTAAAAAGAACTTTACCTTTTTTTTAATGTTGAGTTCCAAATTCTCTCTTTCTCCCTTCCTCCTCCCCCCTTCCTGAAAAGTAAACAATGTGATATAGATTATATATGTGCAGTCTTACAAAACATATTTCCATGTTAGTCATGTTGTGAAAAAAGATATACCAACAAATAATTTGTGTGTTTTTAAAAAAGTTTTATTAAAGCTTTTTATTCACAAAACATATGCAGGGGTAATTATTCAACATTGACCCTTGCAAAAAAGGGTATTCTGTCCAAATTTTCCCCTCCTTCCCCCCAACACCCCCCTAGATAGCAGGTAGTACCAATATATCATACCAAAAATTAAAAAAAAAACCACCAAAAATAATGAAAATAATTAGCTTTGATCTGTATTAAAATTCCATCAGTTCTTTCTCTGGATGTGGATAGCATTTTTAAACACAAGTCCTTTGAGATTGTTTTGGATCATTATATTGCTGGGAATAGCCAAGGCAGTCACAGTTCATGTCTTCATACACTTTGCAATCCAACATTAGCGGTATTCTTGCTGCTTCCTTGCTGTTCTTTGCACCAGACACACCATCTCCTGACTGTGCCTTTTCATTGGTTTGTCCTCAATTGGTTTGACTGGATTATTCTCCCTCCCCATCTTTACCTCCTAGTTTCCCTGTATTCCTTTCTGGTTCAGCTCAAATCCACCTTCTTCTGGCAGCCTATTGCAGTCCCTTCATTGCTACTGCCTTCACTAATAAATGCTTGACTGTCTAAAACAGTATGATTTAAATAAGCAGAGGGCATGAAAGAAAAGGCATTCCTGCCTTGGGATCTTAAAATGGTCCCACCATCACAGCTGCTGCTCTGTATTCGCAGACAAAACTATCCCACATTTGCAAGATGTGATGTGTTGCTTTGGATATTTTCTTGCCATTTGGTAAGTCACTCATGCTGGTTCTGTTTCATCACCTGAAAAATAGGCATAATGATGTCTTACTCAGCTGAATGCTTTTCTCCTACAAGATATTCCTAGTTTTGTAACGTTTTCCTTCTGAGATTGTCTCCAATTTAGATATTTTTTTTCTTCCACTAGGTAGTGAGCTCTTGGAGTCAGGGTTTTTGTGCTTTTGTCTTTCTTTGCATGCCCACAGCTTAACATAGTACCTAGCACAGAGTAGGTGTTTAACAAATGCTTCACCGACTAAGCCATATGAAGATACTTTATAAATGATAAAGTATTGTGTAATTGTAAGCTATGTTAATTAGCATTCCCAATCAAAGAGGCAAATTAATAGGATGCACTGCTCGAGTTAAAAATTCTCCCACAGAAAGCTCAGGTTCAGAGTTTTTGCTCCTTTTGAATGCAAGTGACCTCATGAATAGTTTGCAAACAGATCATTTCAGATCCCTTTCATCTGCTCCATCTGCATGCAGATTTGAAAGATGCTGTTGGAAGGAAACAGCTCCAGCCCCCAGCTTAGCCCTGCAGATCTCAGCAAGCTCCGGGGCTGTGACTCAGACGAGTTTGGAAGAGACTAGAGGGACATCTGTGCCGTGAGGGGGAGGAAGCGGATGTGACATTTATAGTTTGGAAAACAATATGCATTTGTCAGTGTTGATTTTTTTTCTTCTAAATTCAGAACATTTCAGGAGAGGAAAAAAGAGAAATACTGATTCCTCCATCCAAAAAAGATTGCTTGATGAGCAAGAGATGGAAATTATGAGTCATTTATCTTCCTTTCTCTATTACTTCCTTTTTTCTTCTCTTCTTTTATTTCTCTCCCTCCCCTCTTTTTCTTTCTCTTTCTGCAAAATCAAAGGATCCACCTAGTTTCACTGTGATGACAAAAATTTTGGGAGGGTCCCCACCCCTCACTGATTTTTTTTCACCTGATGAAAGCTTCTGAAAAGATAGAATTTGTATGTGAATGGGGATAGTTAATAATTTAGAAACAATGGTGATATTTTAAAACACAACTTTCATTTATTCTGTTGTCAATAACTCTTGAAAAAGTAAAGGATACTTATTGTACCATGACATACTTTCCAAGTTGCACTGGTAATAGTGTAGTTTGTAGGGCATCTCCCTTCTGGCACATAGCCTTCCCAAGTTGTCTCCAAATGGAGACATTCTGTGGGTCAATCCTCAAACAGGCTGGCTATCTTTCTTTCATACTCCTGATTCTGTGGGCTTTGCTACCATTACCCAGGACAAATGTCTTCTTCCTGTCTTCTCCCAATCACCACTTCTTGGGTATGTATTGTCTTCCCCAGTTAGAATGTATGCTCCCCCAAATCAGGAGCTTTCTTTTTGCTTGTATTTATATTCCTACTGCTCAGTACAGTGCCTGAAACAAAATAAGCATTTACTACTTTGCTTGTTGACTAACTAATCAGCCATGAACGTCATTACATTGTTTTTGTTCCACATCTCCACTGGTCTCATGGTTCTGCTACCCAATCTAATCTTTCTTTCTGGGAGACAGCAGTGGCAAATGCACATCTCTGTTAGAACCAAAAGCTACAAATGTCAAAATACTCTATGAAAATAAAATTTCTTACAAACTTCAAATTGTTTCACTCCAAGTTTGTGATGTGGAGAAAAAGAGGAAGAAGGATATAGGAATATGCGAGTTCTCATTCTTCTGTAAAACAAACCTATCCTCTTTGGTTCCATGACACTTCAAAAGAAGGCTTTACCCCCGAGTGTTTTATCCAGCACCCCCAAAATATGTTCTCTGAGGAGCCATTAGGATTAGGGGATTTCAGAGACGAGTAAGGAAGAGTAGTCAGCTTTCTGATATCAGTTGGAGATATTTCTCCTAAGGCATAGGTTCCTACCTGCCATTTGTGAATGCATGCAGTGAATCAGTATCAGAGTTGTAAAAGAGAATCTCAAAGTCTGGTGTCCTGATTCATTTCCCAATCTTGGGCTTGTTATGAATTTTTTTTGTGCCCTAGGTCTCTTTGGCAGCCTGGTGAAGTCTATGAACTCCTAATTTTTAAATACATAATGCATTTTAATCGTTTTTCTTGACAAAACTGCTTTCAAGATAAGATATTTGATTAACCCTATTTGGGAATAAAACAAGACCCAGCATCAACATTAGTTGATGCTACAGGATAGAGAAAGAGGGGCTAGATAATAGGAATTAGTTTGGGGCATCATGGTGTGGCAAATAAAATGATAAAAGTAAACTGAGACACTATGCTTTATAAATATCTCATTTTATCCTCACAACAATCCTGGGAGGTTCATATTATTATTCTCCTTTTACATTTGGAAAAATTGATGCAAAGAGAGGTTAATTGGTTTGCCCAGAGTCACAAGGTTCAAATTTGAACTCAAGTCTTCATGTCTCTAAAACTAGCTATTGTCTTGGGAAAGACTTCTTTCAGACTATGGGGCTTTAGCCTAGGCTTCAGGGGAAGGTAGGAGGCAAAGGTGTTCTCAGGATTCTGAGATGAGGAAAGAGTGCATTCTTGGCATAAGGAATGATTTATGCAAATCCACAAAGGTGGAATATTGAGTTCAGAACACAATCAGTAGTCTAATTTGGCTTAATTATGGAGGGTATGAAGGGTAATAATGAGAAAATATGAGAAAGTTGGTCATAGTCAGATTGTGAAGCATTTAGACACCTTGCTGAAGAATTTGTACTTTATCCTGCAGGCAATATTAAAGTTTTTGAGCCTGAAAATAATATGGTTCTGCCAATGCCTTTGGGAAGTGGGTTTGAGTTTTTTTTTGGGAGGGTGGGGAGTGGAGGGATGGAGGTTATGTGGAAGACTACAGAATGGAGAGGCTGAAAGTATGAGCCCTTTTAGAGCATATTTTTTAAAAGATCAGGTGAGAGGCAGTGATGAATGGTCAAAACTAGGGCAGAGATCATATAAATGGAAAAAAGGAGATAAATTTCCAAAATGGTGATATGAAAGTGAAATTCCTAATTAGAGATTTAAAATGGTAGATAAAAACAAATACTAGAAAGTTCCTCTGTCCAGTTCAGAACTGCATAAAAAGATGGCAAGAATATTGGAGAAACTTTGGTTGGAGATACTCCAAAGAAAAGTCTGAGATAAACCTAAATAAAGACCAGTAAATGGGCCTTGCTAACAAAGTAATCTTCAGCCTAACCTAGCAGGGACATAGATTGAAAATAAAAGAGATAAAGATTTTTTTAAAGATAATCATTGTACAAAATGATCAAGAGTGCTTCATTTTGGGCAGTAAATGCACACTTCAATGTTTTCCAAGTGGGCTGAAGGCAACCCAGCTGCCAGTTGGAAACTGCCCAAGGAAATGTCACTTCATTCATGGGTAGTCCATATTGGGGTCTCTTCAGGAAGACAAACTATTGTCATCTAAGAGGAAAACTGGTGAGCAGCACTAGACTCCAGACTAGAGAAATAGTCATCAAAATTTTAGTAGTGGTTTAAAAATAGATTGGTCAGTGAAATCAAATAGGTAAACAAGTCTCAGAAGCAATTGAACATAGTTCAGTTGCCATAAGGACACAAACAATTGACATAAGGACATTGTCTAACAAAATTATTGGGAAAACTGGAAAGCAGGATGGCAGAAATTTGATTCAGACCAACACCTCATACCATATGCCACAATAAGCTCCAAATGGATGCAAGACCAAGGTCATATCATAAGCACATCAGATAGGAAGGTGATCCCTTTCCTAATCATAGATAGGGGAAGTTATTGATTTAAAAATAGACATAATAAATAATGATTTTATTGTTTAAGATTAAAACACTTTCACACAAAATCAATGCAGTTTGAATTAAAAGTGAAATCATTAACTGGAAAAAATCATTGCAAATTTCTCTGATAAACATCTTATATTCAAGATATATAAGGAATTGAAACAAATATATAAGATCATGAGTCATTTTCCAGGAATCAAATAGGCAAAGGACATGAAAAGCAGTTTTCAAATGAAGAAATGTGAGCTAACAACCATGTGAAAAATATTTCAGATCATGAATAATAAGAGAAATTCACATGAAAACACAACTCTATGGTTCCAATTCACATCTAACAGATTGGCATAGATGATTTTTTTAAATAAGCACAATTATTAGAGGGTTGCAGGAAACTAAGAACACTAGTGTACTAGTAGAGCTGCACAGGAAGGGGGCATCCACTACCCCTTCAGAAAAGTAATTTGGAATTATGCACAAAATGTCATTGCACACTATGTACACCTTTTGACCCAACACAAATGTTCCATATGTAAAGGCAATGCATTAATTGGATAATACCTAACAAAGGCATAAACTGTATGTTCTAGATTTTGGGAAGGAAGTTTAAAGGGTTAAGAAAGAAGTTAAGTAGAATGCCATAGACAAAAATGCTATAGAGGAAGCTTATTCAGGAAAGATAAAGATTGCTCATGAATAAATTTCTTAAAACACAAAGGGAAACAATCATAGTGGAGAAGGAGAGAATGTGATTCGTCTAATGAGATTTATATAGATAACTCAAAGAATTCACACCAACTCAAATTTTGTTTTAATATATTTTTATTTGTTAACAATTTCCCATTTACATGCAAATGATTTTTAATATTCATTTTTAAAAAGTGAGCTCCAGATTTTTCCATCTCTCCTGCTCTTCCCCATCCTTTGAGAAGGCAAGCAATATCATAACAATTGTGAATATAAAGTCATACAAAACATATTTCCATATTAATCATGTTTCAAAAGAAAAACAACAACAAAAAAAACAACCAAGAAAAATAAAACTAAAAAGTATGCTTCAATCTGCACACAGAGTTCATCAGTTCTCTCATCTGGAGATGGATGACATTTTTCATCATAGATCATTTGCAACTGTCTTGGATCATTGTCTGGGTAAGAGTAGCCAAGTTTTTCACAATTAATCAGTCACTCTTACACTATTGCTGTTGCTGTGTACAATGTTCTCCTGGTTCTACTCACTTAACTTTGTATCAATTTATTTAAGTCTTTTCAGGCTTTTCTAAAAACCATTCTGCTCATCATTTCTTCTAGCACAATAGTATTCCATCATAATCATATAGCACAATTTGTTCAACCATTTCCTAAGTGATGACTATCCCCTTGATTTCCAGTTCTTTGCTACCACAAAAAGAGCTGCCATAAATATTTTTAATAAGTGTCCTTTCCCTTTTCCTTTGATGTTTTTGAAATATAGACCTATTAGAGGTATTACTGTATCAAATAATATGTAAGTGTTCTTGCCCTTTGGGTATAATTCCCAACTGTTCTCCAGAATGGTTAGATCAGTTCACAATTCCACCAACAATCCATTAGTGTCCCAGTTTTCCCATATTTCCTTCAACATTTGTCATTTTCCTTTTCAGTCATCTTAGCCTATCTGAGAAATATGAATTGGTTATCTTAGAATTGTTTTAAATGTGCATTTCTCTAATCAGTAATGATTTAGAGCATTTCTTTCATGTGGCTATTGAAAACTTTGATTTCTTCTGAAAATTACCTATTTATATCCTTTACCAACTCAGATTTTAAAAATAAATATATATAAGATAGAAGTGAGTAAGGTCAGATAATGAAAATGAAGATACTGACACTGTAGTATAAAATGTCAAGAACACTGAAACTCAGGATGAGCCAACTGGTAAGGGAAACTAAAGACAACAAAAAGGACTTTTTAAATAGCTATATTGGAGAAGGGGAAAAGAAGGGCCAAAGAAAGATGACAACCTTTACTTATGAGATGATGATGACTGACAACAGAGACATCTCAATTTTTATTTTGCCTATGTTTTCTTACAAAGGCAAATTTCACTTATTAAGGGTAACTGAATGAAAACTGTCTGTTAGGGAGGTGAAACCCCATATCACTAAGGAAAGAGTGCTGTCTCCTATTGTTGAGTCATTTTTCAGTTATTTCTGACTCTTCATAACTCCTTTTGGGGTTTTCTTAGCAAAGATATTGGAGTAGTTTTATATTTCATTTCTCAGCTCATTTTACAGATGAGGAAATTGAGGCAGAGTAAAATGGCTCGCCCTAGATCACACATCTAACAAGTGTCTGCAGTTAAATTTGAATTCAGGTCTTCTCATCTTTTAGGTAGTGCTATCCACTATGCTGCCAAGCTGTTCCACCACAAAATTAGAGAAGGGAAAATGTCCTAATTTAAAAAAAAAAGATAGAAAAACAAATCTGTCCACAATAAGCCAGTTAAGCTTGACTTTGGTTTCTGGGAAAATGCTGAAATCAATCATTAAAAAGTAGTTGGCAAACCTGTTGAAAGAGAATGAACTCTATCTAGATCATAGGGTTCCACAAATATTTGGTGCAGCTGCAGAATAAAATGCACTTGAGAAATATTAAATAAAATAATATAGGGTAAAACATAGATAAGTCAACATATGATCTTCAAGGATCCTTCTATCTGGATTAGCTGACCCTCTTTTCTGTTTGAGTTTGATGCCACTGGTCTAAATGACCAGTGGTCATTTAGAAAATAATGAGTACAAGGAGTTAGAGTAGAATATCATGCCAGATTAGCTTTCCCTTTTTTTGGAAAGAATTATTAAACTAGTAGATAAAATAATACTATAGATATGGCTTACCTAGATTTTAGAAAAGTCTTTATTTCATACTATTCTTATGGAGAAGATAGAGAGATTTGGATTAGAAAGCAATATAATTAGAAGGATTCTGAGCAGGTTGACTTGTCAAACTCAGAGCAGTTATTAATAGATGTCAACACAACAGGAGTATTTCAGGAGAGTGTCCCAGGGATCTGTGTTTGTCACTGTACTGCTTTACATTTTTATCAATGAACTGGGTAAAGAGATAGGTGGCATATAAGTCAAATTTGCAGATGATACAAAGCTGAGAAATATAGCTAACATGCCTGTATGATAGTCAAGGTTCTAAAGGATCTTGATAGGCAATAGCATTCAATTACACCTGTTAAGATGAAATTCATTAGAAAAGTATGTAAAGTCTTATATTTAGAGATAAAAATCAACTTCATAAGAACAAGATGGAGGCATGGTGAGGCAGTAATTCTGTAATCAAGTTCAATTAATCAGCAAGGTCATGTAGCAGCCCAAAGTGCTAATGCAATCTTAGGCTTCATTAGAGATACATTACTTCCAGAAAAAAAAATAGAGTGGTGACAATACCTAATATTCTCATTTGTAGGGAGGCATCTGGTAGTTCAGTAGATAAGAGCACTGTGCCTGGAGAAAGAAAGACCCAAATTCAAATCCAGCCTCTGACAATTCCTAGCTGTGTGACTTTGGCAAGTCACTTAATTTCTGATTGGATCCACTGAAGGAGATGACAAATTATTTCAGTATCTTTACCAAGAAAACTTTGGTCCATGGGATAACAGAGTCAGACATGACTGAACAACAAAAACAATAGTACTATGCTCATTTCTGAGACTCATTGTTTAAGAAGATTGATAAGACTGAGAGAGTCTGGAATAGGTAACCAGAATGGTCAATGTCATGTAAAGGAGTTGTGCATATTTAACTTGGAAAAAAGAAAATTCCAGAGGATCAGGAATACTGTGTTTAAATACTTGAAGGGTCATATTTTGAAGAATGGATTGCAATTTGTTTTGTTTAGTCCCAAAAGACAAAACCAAGAGCAAATGTGTGGAAGTTGCTAAAAAAATCAATTTAAAGTTGATGTCAGTTTCCTACCTTCCTAGGTATTATAGCAGTCCAGAAGTGAAACAAGATTGTTTCAAATAGTAGTGAGTTTTCTCTAGTGGATACCTTCAAACAGAAGCTATATAATCACTCGTCAAGTGTGTTATTATGAGGATTCTTCTTGCATCTGTGTTAAGTTAGACAGTGGTTAAGACTCCTTCTGGCTCTCATATTCTATGATTCTTTAGGCAATGAGATTTTTGAAAAAAATATCTGAAAATTCTATCAACATTGAAATCAAGAAGAAATATTGGATGAGAACTTTAAAGCAAGGCAGAGCCAAGTGCGGGTTGTTTAGAGGGAGATGAAGGAAGTACTATATTTTTAAGCAGCTTGTCAATGCTGATAGAAATTAAGACATAAAAATGACAATACTACCCAAACTAATCTACTTATTTAGTGCCATACCAATCAAACTCCCAAGAAACTATTTCACAGATCTAGAAAAAATAGTAGCAAAGTTCATTTGGAAGAACAAAAGATCAAGGATCTCAAGGGGATTAATGAAAAAAAAGGCAGATGAAGGTGGCCTTGCTGTACCAGATCTAAAACTATATTATAAAGCAGCGGTCATCAAAACCGTTTGGTACTGGATAAGAAATAGAGCAGTTGATCAGTGGCACAGGACAACCTAGGCATTAACCTTAACAATCTAGTGTTCGATAAACCCAAAGACCACAGCTTTTGGGATAAATACTCTCTATTTGGCAAAAACTGCTGGGAAAATTGGAAACTAGTGTGGAAGAAATTAGGGCTTGACCCATACCTGACACCACATACCAAGATAAGATCTAAATGGATTCATGATCTAGATATAAAGAGGGACTTTGTAAGCAAGTTAGAAGAACATAATATAGTTTATCTCTCAGACCTGTGGAGAGGGAACAAATTTATGTCCAAAGAAGACTTGGAACTCCTAATTGAATACCAGATGGATAATTTTGACTATATTAAGTTAAAAAGTTTCTGTACAAACAAAACAAATGCAGACAAGATTAGGAGGGAAGCATCAAATTGGGAAATCATCTTTACATTTAATGGTTCTGATAAAGGCCTCATTTCTAAAATATATAGAGAATTATCTCATATATATAAGAATTCAAGCCACTCTTCAATAGATAAGTGGTCAAGGGATATGAACAGACAATTTTCAGATAATGAAATTAAAACCATCTCTAGTCATATGAAAAGTTGCTCCAAATCACTATTGATCAGAGAAATGCAAATTAAGACAACTCTGAGGTACCACTACATACCTGTCAGATTGGCTAAAATGACAGGAAAAGATAACAATGAATGTTGGAGGGGATGTGGGAAAACTGGGACACTAATACATTGTTGGTGGAACTGTGAACGGATCCAACCATTCTGGAGAGCAATTTGGAGCTATGCTCAAAAAGTTGTCAAACTGTGCATACCCTTTGACCCAGCAGTGTTTCTACTGGGCCTATATCCCAAACAGATCTTAGAGGAGGGAAAGGGACCCACATGTGCAAGAATGTTTGTGGCAGCCCTTTTTGTAGTGGCTAGAAACTGGAAACTGAAGGGATGCCCATCAACTGGAGAGTGGCTGAATAAATTATGGTATATGAATGTTATGGAATATTATTGCTCTGTAAGAAACGACCAGCAGGACGATTTCAGAGAGGCCTGGAGGGACTTGCATGAACTGATGCTGAGTGAAATAAGCAGAACCAGGAGATCATCATACACAGCAACAACAGTATTACATGATGATCAATTCTAATGGACATGGCTCTCTGCAATAAAGTATTGTCTCAAACCAGTTCCAATTGTTCACTGAAGAAAACCATATACACCCAGAAAGAGGGACATGAAATATGGACCACAACGTAACATTTTCATGATCTCTATTGACATTTGCTTGCATTGTGTTGCCTTTCTCTGATTCTTTTTTTTTTCTTGTAGATAGGATTTTTCTTGCATAACTTCTCAAGCATTTCAACATTATTAACATGTAGTGGACTTCCTGCCATCTAGGGGAGGGGAGGGGACTGGGGGTAAAATTTGTATTGGAAAGCTTTGTAAAGATCAATGTTGGGGAACTACCCATACATATGTTATACAAATAAAAAGCTTTAAAAAATTAAAAAAATTTAAAAAAAAGAAATTAAGACTGAAAAGAGAAAATGAGGAAATAATTACCATTAGAGAAAGCTCCCAGAAAAGAGAGGATAGGATTAAAAGCTGGGCTAAGGGAATTAGCTTTTAGAAGAACTAGACTCCCTAGAGATTGTAGCAATGGTAAAGAAGACAGGTGAAGATGTTTAGAGGTACTGAGATATGCAATAAATGAGAACTAAAGATGGGGTGAGGCTTTGATTATTCCAGGAAGATTTGAGGTAAGGTTACAGAAGAGATGTAGGGGTTCTGGTTGAGAGGGCAAAAGCTTTGCAACAGGTGCTTCAGAAAATGTAAAAGAAGTAGAATTGTGATACTCAAATCTCCTTTCTCCCTTTTTCTTCTTCCCTTCATCCTTTTATATATTATAAAAATTAGCTATTTCTGTGGCATAAAATTTGGATAAATAGGGAAAGTTGAAAAGTATAGCTAGATTTTCTTTAGCGCCTTCCCACTCTTTCTCCATGATTACTCCAAGTGA
The DNA here is from genome assembly GCA_023553655.1 of Myrmecobius fasciatus. NCBI lineage: Eukaryota > Metazoa > Chordata > Mammalia > Dasyuromorphia > Myrmecobiidae > Myrmecobius > Myrmecobius fasciatus. The sequence goes on along the minus strand of JAJPUD010001707.1, from coordinate 379,558 downwards.
CCTCACACTTACCTGTTAAAAACATACCAGCATAATTGTTAATACCTAGTGTCTACGTGATTGATTGATAGATCCCTGAAAACACTTCTTGTTAAACAAGAAAAGGGAGTGTTATGGGGTAGGCCAAAGGGTCGTTTAACTCAAAGTATGTTAGATAAAGCAGTATTCACATATAATTATTTACAATTTGCTGCTAGTGAGCTGACACCAGCCATCCGTTTTTGGCATACATTTGAGAATAAAAGATCAGATAGCACAAAAGTACAAAATGAGCAGTCAAAAGGCAAGAAACAAACGAATAGAGTGTTATGGAAAACAGAGGAGGGCAATTGGGCAGCTCCAGGGACAGTTAAGGTATGGGGTCCAGGGTATGCTCTTATCGTTTCACATGATGGAGAAGAACAGTGGGTCCTGAGTAGAAGAATCAGAACTATTGGAGAACACCATACCGAAGAAGAAGGCGAGACAGAAAGAGAAGAGAAACGGAACCTGGGGACAGCAACTGAAAAAGATGATGAGTCTATACCTTGTGCTGAGTCTTCAACCTGGGATAGTTGAATCCGTCACAAAGAAGTGGAAGAGCTTGGTAAACGCAAAGCAACGAGTGGCTGATCAACAAAGACATTGGACTTGGGGAATAATACCTGGTCCTCCAATTATTCATGTAGTGGGTTGGGGACAGAACACATCTGAGTTAAAAGTTTTTGGGAATGTGACAAAAATGGTGGGAACTTATAGTACAGAGATGCCAAAGAGGCGTATGACAAATACACCTTTACCTAATGCGACTTTTATTAGTTATTCTGCTCCTATCTGTTTTAATGTAGGAAATGATGATACACTGCCAGGATGCTTGCCATTTAAAAAACATGATATGACTATGGAATACCATAGAGAACAATGTTTTGGGTATAGGCCTATGGGATTTTCAGTGAGACTTTATTCTATTCCACATTCAATTAAGATAACACAAATTGCCAAACAGCCTGACTTAGCTCCATGTTTAACAGGTATACCTCCGCCTTGGATAAAAATAACACCATGTAGGTCAGGATCAGTATATACTATAGATAAGTCTAAATTAGAAGTTAATACTTCCTTATTGTTCTGGGATGATACTAATAACGTGGCTACTACACTTATGCAACAGATACCTGCACCAATTCCTTTTGCCTTTGATTTTAATATCACTCATAAACATATATGGAAAATAGGATTGGTAAAAATGGTTAAAGTTAATTTGACTTTATGCTACTGCTGGCTTTATCCAGATACTGAGGAACCGATGGATCCTCAATGTAAGATAGATGATCACTATAAATATAGAGAGGAATATTTAAATGATCTTGCCTTTATATATGAGGGAGGAGTAGAACATGTGGATAAAATGATTTGTGACCAAAGAAGAACTAGAGGTCATCATTAATCACAAAATAGGTAAGTTTGACTATATCAAGTTAAAAAGTTTTTGTACAAACAAAATGAAGGCAGACAAGATTAGAAAGGTAGCAGTAAACTGGGAAAATATTTTTACATCCAAAGGTTCTGATAAAGGCCTCATTTCTAAAATATAGAGAATTGACTCAAATATATAAGAATTCAAGCCATTCTCCAATTGATAAATGGTCAAAAGATATGAACAGACAATTTTCAGACGAAGAAATTGAAACTATTTCTGGTCACATGAAAAGGTGCTCCAAGTCACTATTGATCAGAGAAATGCAAATTAAGATCTGAGATACCACTACACACCTGTCAGATTGGCTAAAATGACAGGAAATGATAATGATAACTGTTGGAGGGGATGTGGGAAAACTGGGACACTGATACATTGTTGGTGGAACTGTGAACGGATCCAACCATTCTGGAGAGCAATTTGGAACTATGCTCAAAAAGTTATCAAACTGTGCATACCCTTTGACCCAGCAGTGTTTCTACTGGGCCTATATCCCAAAGAGATTTTAAAGGAGGGAAAGGGACCCCCATGTGCAAAAATGTTTGTGGCAGCCCTTTTTGTAGTGGCAAGAAACTGGAAATTGAAAGGATGCCCATCAATTGGAGAGTGGCTGAATAAACTATGGTATATGAATGTCGTGGAATATTATTGTTCTGTAAGAAATGACCAGCAGGAGGATTTCAGAGAGGCCTGGAGAGACTTGCATGAACTGATGCTGAGTGAAATCAGCAGAACCAGGAGAACATTATACACAGCAACAAGACTATACGATGATCAATTTTGATGGACATGGTTCTCTTCAACAATGATGTGATTCAAACCAGTTCCTATTGTTCAGCGATGAAGATAGTCATATACATCCAGAGAGAGACCTGTGGGAACTGAGTGTGAACCACAACACAGCATTTTAACACTTTCTGTGAATATTTCCATGCATTTTTGTTTTCCTTCTTAGGTTGTTTTTTCTTCTTCTCTTTCTAGATCTGATGTTTCTTGTGTAGTAAGATAACAGTATAGATATGTATACATGTATTGTATTTGTCATATAATTTATCCTATTTAGCATATATTAAATTACCTGTCATCTAGGGGTGGGGGGTGGAGGGAAGGAGGGGAAAAGCTTGGGAAAAAAAAGTTTTTGCAAAGGTCAATGTAGAAAAATCACTCAAATGTTTTATAAATAAAAAAAGCTTTATAATAATAATAATAATAATAAAAACGTGGATAAAATGAATAGCACTGAATTTGATGTAATAGCTGATGGGGATCCATATAATTGTAGTGGCGTCGTTTATGAATTTCATGGAATAATTTAGGCACCAGCTAATTATGCTTTTCTTACTTGTAAAAAAGTAGTAATACAACAATTACAGGATCGATTTGTAACTTCTGTTGCTGATTGTATGCTCTCAGATGTTATAGATAAGAACATAACATATCCTTATGTATTGTTAGTCAAACAACCTATGTATTCTTTGCTCACAGTAAAATCAGCAGTTCCCTGGGCACAATATCCCTCAGATTTACAATGGTTAAAAGTAAAAAATGGACTAAAAAGACATACCAGAGAAATTTTTGGAATTATCTTTGGTATTATTAATTTGGCTATTGAGGCTTTTCTAGAATTCCAGGTACAACAACTTAAAGAACAAATAGGTTATTTAGCCTCTGAATTGCAATCCTTTATGATTGCAGAATCAAAGGCATGGAAGAAACAAGTAGATTTAGATAAAGCAATTCAGAATGAAATATCTGCTTTGGAAGTAGCTGTGGAATGGTTAGGTGAAGAATTGTTGTTACAAAGATTGTTATTATCTATACCTTGTCATTTTGCATATTGACCTGTTTGTGTTACACCTTTACCCTGGAGTGATAGGTCCTTAAATGACACCTGGATCAATGTAAGAGATCATTTAAGAGGCGCATTATTGGCAGCAAATGTATCCAATCAAATTGAGGAATTAGCTAAATTGGTTAAAGATACTGATAGTATAGCTACACATTTTCATCTTCCAGAAGACGCCTCAGAAGATCTTATAGTTTGGATTAAGTCTCATATGACTGCCTTACCTTCCTGGCTATACAGCCTTCTTTTGGGCATTATACTAGCTTTCTGTGCTTGTTTGCATATACCATGTTGTATATCAATATTTTGACGCTCCCTTGCTAATGCTGTCGCTCAATGGCATCCTCGTCCACAAAATTATGTGCAAGCCATTGAAATGATGGATACAGAGGATAGGATTCATGGACAGTGGAGGAATTAATTGGGTTGAGGATGCTTGGAGGTTGCCTCTCCCCTTTTGGATTCCTACCATGAACGGGGTCTCCTTCCTCCCATGGCGGTTCCCGCAAAACAAGAAAAGGGAGTTGTTAATACCTAGTGTCTATGTAACTGATTGCTAGGTGACTGGTATACACGTTTTTCCTAGAGAAAGCAGGCATAACAAAAAGGCTGAAAGGCGGGAAAAGGCAGAGCTAGAAAAAACAGGATATATGATCCTGTTGCTTAAGAGCCAATCACAAGCCAGGAAAAGGGTTAAGGAATTTGAGATTGTACTGACGTCAAAAATTGTATATAAGCAAGAAGTGAGGCTGCTCTCTCTCAGCGCGCTCAGCCTCTTTCGGCTCTCTCTCAACTGGACAGCGGCATGGAGCAGTAGGTAGAAGTAAGTTAGTATAGAAGAGTCATGTGTGAGTAGCCGGTGAATGTAATGATGATGTAATTGGCAATAAATGTGCTATATCAAAATATCCAGCTGGGCGGCTCTGTGAATTTATGATAGGACTGCAGGCAGTCTTATTGAAGTCTTATTTGGAGTCTTCTAAAAACCTTTGAAGGTGAATCTCACTAATTAATACCCTTCATCCCTTTATCCTAGGTGGGAGAAGGGGAATTTAACACATAATCAAGTCAAGTCAATCAGCAATTACTAAAGGCTTATCAGGCACCATGTTAAGTGCTGGAGATACAAAAAAAAATTAAATCTTCTCAAACAAAAAATTGTTCTTTCTTTCAAAAATTAAAATGTTATTGGGGAGAAAGCATGCAAATATCTATGTATAAGCATGCTATATATATAGGATAAATTAAAGATCACCATCAGAGGGAAGGCATCAGGAAATTGCATCAGGAAAGGTTTCTTGCAGAAGATGGGATTTTATCTGGGACTTTGAAGAAAGCCTAGGAAGCCAGGAGGAAAAGATAAGTAGTTCTAGGGATGCAGGACAGTCAGTGAAAATGCCTGGAATGAGGAGATGTAATATCTTGTGCTTCATCCCAATTTTCCTCCTTCCCAAAAGTACCTCAGCTCCAAGGTGAATTCTCATCTTTCTTAGCCCATAAATTTTCATTCCAGAGATTTTCTCATTCAAGTAATCAGTTCCAAAGTGTGAATGCATAATCAGGTTTAACACTCTCAAGGCTCAGGTGAATTTTTAATAGTTATTTTGTTAAATTTAGATGGATTTCTTATACACAGCAACAACAATACTATCAATTCTGATGAACATGGCTCTCTTCAACAATGAAATGTCTCAAACCAGTTCCAAATGTTCACTGAAGAAAGCCATGTACACCCAGAGAGAGGGATATGAAATGTGGACCACACCATAACATTCTCATACTCTCGATTGATGTTTGCTTCCATTGTGTTTCCTTTATCTGATTTTTTTTCCTTGTAGATACGATTTTTCTTGCACAACAATAAGTTTGGAAATATGTATACATATATTCAATTTGTCAAGTATTTTAACATAATTAACATGTAGTGGATATCCTGCCATCTAGGGGAGGGGTGGGGAGTGGGGGGGGGGGAAATTTGTAACAGAAAGCTTTGTAAGGATCAATGTTGAAGAATTACATATACATATGTTTTGCAAATAAAAAAATTTTTTTAAAGATTTAGATGGATTTCAAATAGGTAATAGAGAATTAAGTTCAGAGTCAAGAAGACGAGTTCAAATGTGGCATCTGACATTAACAACATGACTATTAACAAGTTATCACTTCTCACAATCTTAGTTTCTTCATCTTGTAAAAACAGAATAGTATCTCTAGCACTTATCTCAAAATGGTCATGAGGATTAAATGAGATAATATATATGTAGCACTTTGTAAACTTTGAACTGGTATATATTTTCCAGTGGCAGTCACCATCTAGAGTCTTGACAAACATATCAAGGAAAATCTCAAAGGAAAAACAAAAGGCTGACCTGATACAGCTTAGATGGAAACAGATTATTATGTAATAGAAACACACCCAATTGTGAATGCTGATTCTATTAATCCTGAGCAACATTGAGAAACTCCCTTTTACTTCCTTGGACCTTAGTTTCCTCATCTGTAAAATGAGAGAATCAGACTAAATGATCTCTTCTAGTTATAAATCTTAAGACCTTAAAAGCTGAGAAGTCTAGTGGTCAGCATGGGAACTCCAGTGTGACCCCCCCCATGAACTATCATATATTCAATTTAGCACACTGACTACAGAGTCAGTATTTTATTGAATCATCACAAAACTAGCAACTTAAGGATACAAGAACAGATACAAGAACAACCACGTAAAATACACCAGGATATGCAGATTGTAACTGGAGACTTAAGAATTCAAAGGGATGGCCTGCCTCTTGGGTCTCTCTAAAACTCCAATCCAAATATCTGGACACTGATGTGTACATTTTAGGCTTCCCTTTTTGTTCACAGCTGATAATACCCACATAGCACCATATTTTTTTTTTGTTTTTTGCTATTACATAAACCCAGGCCCACCACAGTCTTCCTAAAAGAAGAGGTGGGGAAAGAGAATTTAGGAGGCAAATATTTTATTATGCTCCATAAATCACATCCTTCTAAACTAAGTTGCTTTGGTATAGTGAAAAGAACATTAGATATTGAAACAAAAGGCCTAGATTAAAACCAAGACCAGCCACTTATTAAATCTGAACTATAAAAATGTGAATTTTTACTCTTAAATTAAATTAATAAACTAACTGCAGAAATGACATGGCTGAATAACAGTTCACATAGAAAAAGTAAAGCAGAGGAAGGGGCAGGTAGTAGATTTCAAAAATCTAAATAAATTGGTATATGACATGGAAACCAAAAATGCAAATTCTACTTTAGATTGCATAGAATAAAGATTACTGTTGTTCAGTCATTTCTAACTGTATGAACCCATGGCTTTGTCCATAAGGTTTTCTTGACAAAGCTACTGAACTGATTTGCCATTTCCTCCTTCCATTTTATAGTATGACCTGTTTTATAAAGAATTGAGGCATATAGGGGTTAAGTGACTTACCCAATATCACACAGCTAATAAGTACTTAAGGTCACATTTGAACTCATATCTTTCTGATTCCAGACCCGGTGCACTCTCCACAGCACCACCTATATGGATTAGGATGGTGTTATTTCATTGCCTTCAGAAGACCACACTTAGATCATGATTTTCAGCTTTGGACAGTACATTTTGGGAAAAACATTAGTCAGCAATAGTGGGAAACAAAATATAGACTGCATTCAATGTATCATCAAATTTGAAAAACACAACAGTGGCTATTGGATTGAAAAAGATCAGTTTATATTCCAATCCTAAAAAAATTAGCAATGATAATGACTGTTCAAAGCACTAAACAATTATTTCACATACCAGAATAGTTATGCTTAATATTCTGCAAATTGGGCTTCAGCAATATGTGAACCAAGAATTACCAGAAGAACATGTTTTCAAAGAGGCAGAGGAATTGGAGACCAAATTGCCAACATTTGCTGAATTATGGAAAAAAAAAACAAAACATGGGAGTTCCAGAAAAAAAAATTACTTCTACTTTATTGACATTGCTAAATTGCCATGGATTGACATTGATTCATTGCTAAAGCTTTGATGTGGATCACAACAAAATGTGGCAAGTCGTCAAAGAGGAATACCAAATCATCTTACTTGTCTCCTGAGGCCAAAAAGCAATATTTAGAACTGAAAATAGAACAACTGATTGGTACAAGGCTTTATTTAATTTATTTGCAGAGTACATTTTGTGAAATGCCAGGCTGGATGAATCAAAAGCTGGAATGAAGGTTTCTGAGAGAAATATATTCAGTCTCAGATATCTAAGCTGGAATGAAGGTTTCTGAGAGAAATATATTCAGTCTCAGATATCTAAATAATAGTACTCTAATGGCAGAAAAGTGAAGAATTTAAAAATCTCTTGAAGGTAAAAAAAAAGAGTATAAAACCTTGGTTGAAGCTTAACATAAATTAAAAACAAACAAACAAACAAACAAAAAACACCTAAGATCTTAGCAATTGATCCCATCATTTCCTGGCAAATAGAGGGAGAAGAAATGGAAGCGGCCTCTGATTTTATCTTCTTGGGCTTCAAGATCATCACAGACTACACTACAGCAATGGGATTAAGACACTTGTTCCTTGTAAGGAAAGCTATGGTAAATTTGGACAATGTACTAAAAAGCAGAGAATATCTTGCTGACAAAAATCTGTACAGTCAAAATATGGTTTTTCAGTAGCATTGTATGGCTGTGTGAAGTGAACTCTAAGGAAAAGTGAGTGCTATAGAATTGATGCTTTTCACTAATAGTGCTAAAGAGGACTTTTGAGAGTACCTTGGATACAAAGAGATCAAATCAATCAATACTTAAAGAAGCTAATTCAATTTAGTACTGGAATACTGAAGCTAAAGCTTCATTACTTTGGCCATATCATGAGAAGACAGGACTCACTGGAAAAGATCCTGATATTGGGAAAAATTGAAGGCAAAAAAGGGGGAGATGGCAGAGGATAAGACAGAGAGAGAGTATGTCATGGAAACAATGAACATGAACTTGAATAAAGTTCAAAAAATAGTGAAGGATAGAAGGGCTTGGTGTGCTGTGGCCCAGAGAATTATAGAAAGTCAACTAATAATAATAACTGCTTGTGTTTCTACTGGGCTTATATCCCAAAGAGATCTTAAAGGAGGGAAAGGGACTCACATGTGCAAAAATGTTTGTGGCAGCCCTTTTTGCAGTGTCAAGAAACTGGAAACTGAATGGATGCCCATCAATTGGAGAATGGCTGAATAAATTATGGTATATGAATGTTAGGGAATATTATTGTTCTGTAAGAAATGACCAGCAGGATGATTTCAGAGAGATCTAGAGAGACTTACATGAACTGATGCTAAATGAAATGAGCAGAACCAAGAGATTATTGTACATGGCAGCAAGAAAACAATATGATGATTAATTTTGATGGATGTGGTTCTCTTCAACATGAGATGATTCAAACCTGTTCCAATTGTTCAGTGATGAAGATCTACACCCAGAGAGAGGACTGTGGGAACTGAGTCCCACATTTTCACTCTCTGTTTGCATTTTGTTTTCTTTCTCAGGTTTTGTTTTTTGTTTTTTAATTTCTTCTTGATCAGATTTTTTTGTGCAGCAAGATAACTATATAAATATGTATACATATATTCAATTTGTCATATATTTTAACATAATTAACATGTATTAGACTACCTACCATCTAGGGGAGAGGGTGGGGGGAAGGAGGGGAAAAACCCACTTCCAAACAGATCCAGAAAATGCAATACAGGCATTTCATTTTATTGTGCTTTGCTTTATTTTGCTTCAGAGTTTTTTTCTTTTGTTTTTTTTTTTTAATTTAAGGCTTGTGGCTTCAAGCAAATGTATTAGAGGCATTTTCCCCAATAGCATGTGCTCACATCAGTCAATCCCCAAACATCCAAATTATGGTGAAGATACTTGAGCTTATACCTTATGAGAATCACATGAAGAAATAGCAGTGGGGTTCCTTCCGGGGGTGGAGCCATGGTGGCAGAGATCAGACAGGAGTCTCTAACCTCCTCTAACCTTCCCTCAAACCAACAACATATGAAGCCTCTAGACTGATTTTGAAGCAAAAAAATCCACAATATCTGGAGGACAACATGATTCTAGAAGAAGATACCCTGGAAGAACTTCAAAACAGGTCTGTTTTAATTGGGCAGGGGGGTGGTCTGCTGAACCCAGACTGCAGCACAGGGAGACCAGGGCAGGGAGCTGGAGCAGTGAGCTGCAACAGGAGTCGGAACAGGAGTGGGAGCGTTGTGCTTTTCACACACCTGGGAGTCTTCTGGGGGCCTCTTGGACCAATCTATCCTGATTGTGGGCAGGTGGTTTGGAGGGTCTGCCTTTTGTGGGGGGTAGATTGTGAACTACTGAACCCCTGATGAGTATCGGACCTAGCTGCCATTACACAGCACCCTAGGGCGATCAATCAATCAGCAGGACTGATCAGCACCAGAAATAATTCAATCAGCAGAACTGCCCAGTACCTGAAATAATTCAATCAGCAGAACTGCCCCAGGGTGAACTAAAGCAGAACTGCCCAGCACCTGACATAATTCAATCAGCAGAACTGCCCAGTTCCTGAAATAACTCAATCAGCAGAACTGCCCCAGGGCAAATTAAAGCAGCTGTCCCACCTTTGCCTTAAACAGACCTCACACCTTTAAAAAAATGAATAAAAAAACAAAAAGAGCTCTCACCATAGACAACTTTTATGGAGAGAGGGAGGAACAGACCTCAAATCCTGAGGCCCCTAAAGGTAAAGCAACTCCAGAAAAAGCCCCAAAGAGAGACATAAACTGGTCTCCATGTCACAAGGCTTTCTTTGAAGATTGCATAAAAAATCTTAAAAGAGAGTTAGAAGAAACATGAGGAAATGAGATGAGATCACTGCAAAATAAAATAGAAAAAATGGAAAAAAATGCAATGAACAAAAAATGTAATTGGTCAATTGCAAAAGGAACTAAAAATGGTAACTGAAGAAAATAAGACATTAAAAATTAGAATTGAACAATTGGAAATGAATGACTCATCAAGACTTCAAGAATCAGTCAAACAAAAACAAAAAATTGAAAAGATAGAGAAAAACATGAAATATCTCCTAGGAAAAACAACTGACCTGGAAAATAGATCTAGGAGAGACAATCTAAGGATTATAGGGCTTCCTGAAAGCCATGATGAAAAAAAGAACCTAGACACTATCTTCCAGGAAATCATAAAAGAAAACTGCCCTGATATTTTAGACCCAGAAGGCAAAATACTCCTTGAAACAATCCATCGATAACCTCCTGAAAGAAACCCAAAAATTAAGTCCCCCAGAAATATTGTGGCTAAATTCAGAACTATCATACCAAGGAAAAGATATTACAAGAAGCCAGAAAGAAACAATTTAAATATCGGGGAGCCACAATTAGGATCACACAGGACCTAGCAGCTTCTACTTTGAAGGATTGAAGGGCCTGGAATCAGATATTCCGAAGGGCAAAGGAACTTGGATTACAGCCAAAAATAAGTTACCCAGCTAGAATGAGCATTATCTTCCAGGGAAGAAGATGGTCATTCAATGATATAGGAGAATTTCACCTATTTCTACTGAAAAGACCAGAACTGAACAAAAAATTTGATCTACAAACACAAAACACAAGAGAAACATAAAAAGGTAACAAGAAAAAGAAAAAAAAAACTCTTGAGAACTATATTTATGTTATAGATACTTATAGAATGAGGGTTGATTTTATGAATCTATTATTACGTTATGATTATGATATGATTACTGTGATTTTATGATTATTATGATATGATAAACTGAAAAAGAAATTAGAGGTAGAAAAGGGATAACACTGGAAGAAGAGGAAAAGGAGGTAAAATAAGGGAAATTACATCACATGTAGAGGCAAAGAAAACCTATGATGATTGAGGGGAAAAAAGGGAGGGGAATGAGAATTGGGTTAATCTCCATCTCATCAGATTTGGCTCTGAGGGAATAATAGACGTACTTATAAGGAAACTGGAGGGAAAGGGGGGAAAAAGGGGTGGGTGGGGCTCTAAAGGGGAAGGATTGTTTGAGGGAAGTGGTTTTCAAAAGCAAAATAGTAGGGAGGAGGGAAAGGGGATAAGAAAGAGAAAAGCATAAGCTAGGGTAAATAAGATGGCAGGAAATACAGAATTAGTTATTTTAACTGTGAATGTGAATGGAATGAACTCTCCCTTAAAGCAGAAGCAGATAGCAGAGTGGATTAAAAACCAGAATCCAACAATATGTTGTATACAAGAAACACATCTAAAACATAGAGATACATACAGGGTGAAGGTAAAAGGCTGGAGCAGAATCTATTATGCTTCAGGTGAACAAAAAAAAGCAGGGGTAGCAATCCTGATCTCAGACCAAGTAAAAGCAAAGATAGACTTAATTAAAAGAGACAAAGAAGGAAATTATATCTTCCTAAAGGGTACTATAGATAATGAAGCAATATCAATACTAAACATATATGCACCAAGTGGTATAGCATGGAAATTCCTAGAGGAAAAGTTCAGAGAGATGCAAGAAGAAATAGACAACAAAACTATAATAGTGGGGGATCTCAACCTCCCTCTTTCAGAACTTGATAAATCAAACCACAAAATAAATAAGAAAGAAGTTAAGGAGGTAAACAAAATGTTAGAAAAGTTAGGTATGATAGATCTTTGGAGGAAATTAAATGGAGACAGAAAGGAGTTTACTTTTTTCTCAGCAGTCCATGGAACTTATACAAAAATTGACCATGTATTAGGACACAAAAACCTCAAAATAAAATGCAGGAATGCAGAAATAATAAATGTATTCTTTTCAGATCATGACGGAATAAAAATCACATGCAATATAAGGCCAGGAGAAAATAGACCAAAAACCAATTGGAAACTAAATAATTTTATCCCAAAGAATGAATGGGTGAAACAGCAAATTACAGACACAATTATTAATTTTATCCAAGAGAATGACAATCATGAGACAACATACCAAAATTTGTGGGATACAGCCAAAGCGGTAATAAGGGGAAATTTTATATCTCTAGATGCTTATTTGCATAAAATAGAGACAGAGAAAATCAATGAATTGGGCTTGCAACTAAAAAAGCTAGAGAAAGAACAAATTAAAAACCCCCAATCAAATACCAAACTTGAAATCCTAAAAATAAAAGGAGAGATTACTAAAATTGAAAGTAGAAATTGCAGTGGGGAGGGGGGATAGCCTAAAGAGAAGACTCAAGGGGATCTGATAGCTGTCTAAATATCTGATGGATACTTAAGACAACTTTCTTTGTTCCGCTTAGCCTTAAAGGCAAAACTAAGGGCAATGAGCAAAATGTGGGGGGTGAGGGGGTGGGAGAAATAAAGGCAGACAATTCCACTTATCCCAAAATGAAATAAACTACATTTCAGAGGTTATACCTCACACTACACTAAACTTGGTGATACTGGGTATTATTGTTCATGTACAGATTGTACTATATGACCTCAGAGCTTCCTTTTGAGTCTAAGTCTCTTGGAAATACAGAATAACAGAAACTGTGGTTTAAAAACTGTTGATGCAGAAAGACTTGGATGTTCTAGGATACTGTAAACTGTGTCTAAAAGGTTATGTGGTAGCCAAAGGAATGAAGGAGATATTGACCTGAATTAAGGAATACACCCTTTCCTTCTCTGCTCCTCATACTTTAGGATTCAATGACACTAGTCTTCTTTCTGTTACTCACAGGAGACACTATCACCCACTTATGGTCATTTTCACTGGCTATCTTCATCCTTCCTCATCTTCACCTTCTGGTTTCCCTGTCTTCCAACTTTTAAGTTTCAGCTAAAGTGCTGCCTCTACAGGAAACTTGTACCAATCCCTATTAATTCTAATGCCTTCTCTCTTTTATTACCAGTTTATTGTGTATATAGCTTATTAGTACATAATTGTTTGCATGTCATTTCCCCCATTAGATTTTGAGCTACTCCAGTATAAAGATTGTGTTTTATCTTCCTTTGTAATCATATTGCTTTGCACAGTGCCTGGCACATAGTAGGTACTTAATAAATCTTTATTTACTATTGACTATAATCTAAAAAGTTAATAATCAATGAACCAATTAATACATATTTATTAAGGTTTACTTATCCTAATTTGAGGATCATCTGGATGGAGATGTTAAGTAAATACATGAAGACTACTTTGATATAGTCGAATAAGTGCTACTTAATTTGGGAAAAGGAAAAGCTGTATAATTTTATAGTGTTGATAAGTATTTTACACCTTGAAATAAACTAAGGAACATCCTCCAACTAATAAGAAAAAAACCCCCAAAGTTTTCTAATGCAAGAAAATTACTCTAATATATCAAAAGACCTATAATTTCATCAGCATGCAAAAATCCCTCCAACTGTGCAGTTTGCAAGCCCATAACAGAGTTGCTCTGTTCCCTGAGATTCATCACCTGGTAGCCAACCTTTCATGATGGGCCTTTGCCAGATAATTATAATTGCTAGACCCTAATTACTATGAAACTGTTAATATGAAAATGGAATCATCTTTCATTTCATCCCTTCCCCGAATTTCACCACTGGAAGCAAATTTCCATAATGACCCCAAGAGAATGCTTATGCTACAATAATGATACAGATACATAGTTAATATGTTTCCCTAAGGTCTTCCTTCATATAAGACTTCCTCCATGTTGACTTCAAACCTTTTAGAATTACTTAAAATTTTTCTTTTGCCTTTGTTAAAACTCTCATTTTATTTCTATATTATGTGCAAGATCTTCCATATGCTTCCTACCAAAGTATTCTGGTTATATTCTCTTTTTTAAGAGACTTTTCCCCCCTATTGAAATATTTAATAAGCTCTAAAGTAGGAAAGTGAAAAAGACATCAATTCTTTCCCCATAGTAGTATACTCCTACCTGTCTTTATCAAATTCATTTTATATTTAGAATTTCATTTTTAAAAAAAGCAGGGAGAGCTATGGCATTGGAAATAGCTTTTGATTCCCTTAAACTTAACCTTTCAGCCATAATGAAAGAGGGTTGAACATCTAGTAAGAGTAGGGATAACAGATACATAACCTGATTGTTCCATTGGTACCCAGAGATTAGTGAACACTCTAGAAACACAGACCTCCAGAAGGCCAGAAAGGATTGTGGAAGGATGCAGAAAAGGAATACAAAGAATGAATTCATGCTAGAGCAGGATCTATGTTACTGGAGATTATATTTTCATTAATGAAATCACAAATCCATTGAGGCGTACTATTATTATTATGGGTAGAAGTAGAAAAGCTAAATGACACAGTAATTAGAACACCCTGTCTGGAATCAGGAAGACCTGTGTTCAAATGTGTGTAGGGGGGCAGCTAGGTGGCGCAGTGGATAGAGCACCAGCCCTGAAGTCAGGAGGACCTGAGTTCAAATTTGATCTCAGACACTTAACATTCCCTAGCTGTGTGACTCTGGGCAAGTCACTTAACCCCAATTGCCTCAGTAAAAAAAAAAAAAAAGCAAAAAATGTGTGTAGGACAGTGACCCTTGCCCAAATTAAAATCAGAGACTCTCGTAAAAAACAAAAAAGGATTTATTTTGATCTCATGAGAAAGGGCATCTTCCAGACAAGGTGTCAGGAGAGGAGTGCAAAATGCAAACTGCAAAACACAAGATTATATAGACCAAAAGCTACCCTACAAAAACCTTTTCTCCCATTGTCTGGGGGAGTCCACGCTTACACTCTGAACATGGAAATCTATCCCAGAAACAAAAGAATAAATAAACTCTTAATTCAAATTTCCCTAGAGAACTGCTATACAAGCAGATATTCTTGGATGAGAGAATTCTGTTACCTGAATTCCCAAAGCCATCAAGTATTTAAATGCTAATTAAGGGAGGAGGGAAACAGGAGGGGAAATGTTCATCCAAGACAAATACCTGCAGCTTTTCAGCTGTAGCTCAACTTGTCATCGAAAAGTCTCAAGTCACAATCAGGGCTTAGTTCAAGACCACATTTGAGGTCTTCAGTTTATCCCATTCAATTCCTTCTCTTTACTTATTAACTTTTGAAGACCTCTCACATCATTCTTGATACACTTCCTCAACCATCTCATTCTCATTCTTCAATCCCTCTAGGTCTGGTTTGTCTTTTCTCTACTAGGGTCCATCATCATCAGGAATCAAAGAATCTGTTTTCAGTTTGACTCCTTGGTCCACTCTCTAAAGGTCCAAGTCTAACTGGGCCTCCCCTTCCAGGTTGTTCAATCTTTCCTCTGTGGAAATCCAGGTCATGTCCCTGAGGTTAAATTGTCTCTATAAAACCTACTTGTGGGTTATTCCATGACTGCTAACCTCCTTTGAGTCAGCCCATTACAGCATTCTGCCTTGTGGTATCTTTTCCTTTCCCCCATGCCATGTAGTATCTCCCCTAACTCCACTATGCTTCTCAACCCCATTTCTCCTTATAGCTAAGTAACTCTTTTAGGGTGCTATAAATTCCTTTCAGGATTTAGCCTGTCAACTAAAGGTATGCCCTAACTTCATGGGATACTCCCTTTCTACTGGGAAATTGTGAATGACACTGAGGAACTAGTCTTTCATATGCTCTCTCATCTATTTCATATTTACCATCCTTTCTTTTTGTCTGTAACCTATTTCCCCAAACAAAACTAAACTTTCACCAAAGAGAACGGTCATTGTGAATTCTTCATGTGACCAAATCCCCAATTTTTGGTGCCCGTCATCGCTTACCAACAAACCAGGTCTGGAATGGGACATGAACCAATTTTCTGATGTCTTTGGCAATTTCCTTCACTACCATTATCATCAATTTTCACACAGCAAAAATTTAATTTCCTACAAACTCTACCTTCTTCAGCCAACAAGTAGTCTAATACCAATCTATGCTGGAGTAGTGCCTTTTTAGTTTGAATGGCCTGGTCTGCTAACAAATCCAGTGCCTTTGTCATCTGATTAGTAATTATTTTGAACATGATTTGGAGTATAATGAACCTATTCAGCATACAAATTGGAGTTTTGTACCCCCAACTCCCATCTGGGGCCATCTATCACTCCAACCATTTGTGTCCCCAGTAATTAGAGTAGCTAATTCTTCACAAATAAAAATGCCTATCAGAAAAGTCAGCAACAACAGAAATATGCATCTAGCAACAGATAGATGACTAGGCCAAATACTCACCTACTTATTTAAGATATAATGACCACATATTTTCAGGTACTTGAATTGTGCTACTTGCCTTGATTATAGAATTTGCTATCAGAGGAAAAAGCAGGGACACCAAAACTGGTCCTTCAGGCCTGAACCTTAAAGCACATTCATGACAGCTAATTGTATGCAATAACAATTCCACCTTATAACCAGACTCATGAATAATCAAGTGGGTTCTTATTCAAAGGAACACTACTGGGAAACTGAGTCAGAAGGATCCTACCTTAAGCAGAGGCCAAGATTGTTCCCCCAACTAACCCAGATACTAACCTCCACCTGTAACAATTTAGAATCACATTCTTCTAAGTAACTTGTGGCATATTCTTTTCAGATAGTAAATTACTGGTTTAATGATCCATCAAACAATCATACCTGACTTCTAAACTCCAAACAGTCCCAAGAGATTTTATTTCAAATAGCAAGTCTCATTAGTCAAAGCGTCAGGTGAATTTAGCTCTCAAGGGTCACATATCCTAAATCAGTATTGACTATAATCTTACATTGATAACAGTAAAAAATTCATCCTAGAGAGTTCACAGCTTATCTTCATATCAAGTAAATAGGTTTTAAATTCAACATTACACTTTGAGATGCTCACTACTCAATCTATATCAAAACATGTGTAGGTATTAAGCATGTTCAAAGGGACAAAGACAGACCATTGTATTCACAATCTCTCTAAACAATGGAAGCACCTTTAAAATGAGTCAATACAACCAACTAAAATTCATGTAGAATATAGAATATACTGTCCTAATTTCACATTAAAAACCATATTAAAATTAATATTAATAATTTCTTCATCCTAAAAAACGTTAATTCGACTTCCTCCAATGGAACAGTCTCTATAAACTTTTCTGGAAATATAAATAACAGGTACAACACCAATATGGTTAAAATTCCTCTAAACACAATTAATCCCTCCTCCTACCAAAACATTCCTAGTTACAAAGTCAATTTTAGAGGTAATTTATAAATTGTCCTTAACAATTCATTCCTGAGGTTCCTCCACAGGTCCTTTAACCCTGGGGTTCTCAGCCTCCAGACTGCAATCTCAGTCAGCTGTATAAAATCTGTTAAGTTCCTTTCCATTCTGCTTCTTCCAGGATTTATTAAGTACCCAGTCTCCTGGAACTGCTAACTCCAAAAGTGTTGTCTGGGCCAGCAGTCTTTGTTTTCTAAGGGCTAAAAGGGATGAAGACATTGCCAGTATAAAATTCTTTAAAATCTTAACCTTTGTTTCAAAAGAGGGTATTTCCCTTTTTCCCTCCAAATAAAACAAACCAATGTCATATGGGGAAAGTCCCAGATGACTTCTGGGGACGGGTCTAATTCTTTAACAAAGCAATAGGTAAACATTTGGTCCAAGACAATTTAGTCTCTAACATCAATTTAGTAATTTCTTAAGTATCTGATTCATTCTTTCCACTTTTCCTAATGAGGGCAGATGCCTAGGTATATGGAATTGCCACTCAATTTGCAATCCCTTCCTATTATTTCTTATAAAACCTTAGAAGCTTATGTTCAAAGAAGATCTGGAACTCTTAATTGAACACCAGATAGATAATTTTGATTATATTAAGTTAAAAAGTTTCTGTACAAACAAAACTAATGCAGACAAGATTAGGAGGGAAGCATCAAATTGGGAAATCATCTTTACATTTAAGGGTTCTGATAAAGGTCTCATCTCTTAAGATATATAGAGAATTGTCTCATATTTATAAGCCTTCAAGCCATTCTCCAATTGTTAAATGGTCAAAGGATATGAACAGACAATTTTCAGATGATGAAATTAAAACTATTTGTAGGCATATGAAAAGGTGCTCCAAATCACTATTGATCAGAGAAATGCAAATTAAGACAACTCTAAGGTACCACTACACACCTGTCAGATTGGCTAAAATGACAGGAAAAGATAAAGATGAATGTTGGAAGGGATATGGGAAAACTGGGACACATACATTGTTGGTGGAACTGTGAACGGATCCAACCATTCTGGAGAGCAATTTGGAGCTATGCTCAAAAAGATCAAACTGTGCATACCCTTTGACCCAGCAGTGTTTCTGTTGGGCCTATATCCCAAAGAAATCATAAAAGAAAGAAAGGGCCCCACATGTGCAAGAATGTTTGTGGCAACCCTTTTTGTAGTGGCTAGAAACTGGAAACTGAATGGATGCCCATCATTTGGAGAATGGCTGAATAAATTATGGTATATGAATGTTATGGAATATCATTGCTCTGTAAGAAACGACTAGCAGGACGATTTCAGAGAGGCCTGGAGAGACTTGCATGAACTGATGCTCAGTAAAGTGAGCAGAACCAGGAGATCATTATACACGGCAACAACAGTACTATATGAGGATCAGTTCTAATGGGCATGACTCTCTTCAACAATGAAATGCTTCAAACCAGTTCCAATTGTTCGGTGAAGAGAGCCATATACACTCAGAGAGAGGGATGTGAAATGTGGACCACAACATAACATTTTCATGTTCTCTATTGAGGTTTGTTTGCATTGTGTTTCCTTTATCGGATTATTCTTTCTTGTAGATACGATTTCTCCTGCACAAAACATGATGCAATAACTATACATATATTCGATTTCTTAAGTATTCTAACATAATTATCATGTAGTGGATATCCTGCCATCTAGGGGAGGGGTGGGGAGTAGGGGGGAAAAATTTGTAACAGAAAGCTTTGTAAGG
>JAJPUD010001707.1:344084-359921 GCA_023553655.1 Myrmecobius fasciatus | reverse complement strand
GGGGGGGGGGAAATTTGTAATAGAAAGCTTTGTAAGGGTTAATGTTTAGGAATTACCCATACATATGTTTTGCAAATAAAATGTATTAAATAAATAAAAAAATAATAAAAAAAAAAACCCTTAGAAGCAAAATATGTTCCTTTATCAAAATCAATAGTATCTACCAATCCATATTAGGTACAATTTGTTCCAATGTCATTCCACTAACTCCTCTTAAAGCAGCAGAACCCAAAGAAAAGCTTCCACCTATCCCCACCGGTGTCATTTCATTAAAACCTAACTTGAATATTTTGGAGCCAGGCTCTCTCCCTTCAAAGGGACACCTCTTCAACACTTTCTTATTTATCTTTAGACATATGATACTTTTCAGATGCAATTCATTTTGCAATTGCACATATCCTTATACACTAAATTTTCTTGCTGTTACTTCTTTGTGAAAGGGAGAAAGTAAGACAAAACTTAAAGATTCAGAATATAAGTAAGATCTAAATTTTGGATCACATTTCACAAAATTTATACCACATATCCAGCTGGGATGACAAAATGTTAAAGCATAGCTCATATAATTTTTACAAATTACTCAGTATATAATTTAGAAATTTAGAAAGAAACATGGTCTAATTAGGAAATACAAACATGTGACCTCTTTAGGTAAGTTACAGAGAAATAAAATTTTTTAAACTTGAAATCAAATCAAATACAGATTTAAATTTCTAGAAACAATACCTCAATATGAATGCATACATATTTCTAAAATCTTAGACCAGAATAAACAAGTTCACAATTTTAGCATGCACTAGTTAATAGTAATTATCTCAATTTCAGAACCAGAATTTCAATTTAAACACACATAGCCCCAAAATTTAAGGTGGCAGAAAACTGTCTTTTCAAGTCCTGTCTACAGGGCTTTAAAAATTGGCAGACTTTAGGGGGAGTTGGAAAAATTTGGTCTGAGGTGTCCAGTTGCAGATCTATGGCCTAGTGACTAGCCCACCCTCCATGCCAGAAATTGCCACGTCAAAGATATTGGGGCACCAGCACAAGCCCCCAAAGTGTCCAGACCAGCCAGGGGCACCAGCCTACCCAGGACAGATTCCACAAGCCTTTCCAAAAGAGAGAAGCTTGGAAAATCCCAGAGAGGGTGTTTTCTTTCCTTTTGCAGTTTTTTCTGTAAGCCTCAAATTCATGCCCTCAGAAGGCTTTTAGTCATGTAAATTAGGCCTACTTAAAAATACAATAGATTAACTCAACTTAATGATAGTCAGTGCCAAGCAACTTAAAACTTAGTCTCAAAAACCCCAGAATGTGCTAAAATGTTTTAGCCATTTTATGACTTTTTCTGCCTTTTCTGCAGTCTCAAATTGGCCAGTTTTAAGTCCACAGAAATATGTCAGTTTATTTTCTTTTTGATGTGGCAGTTAAAAACTTTCTGTATCTCATAACTAGTCCTTCCTCTCTCTAGCTAAAAGCTATTTGCATAAATCCAATTATGTACAAAACAAGCATTTTTAAATCCCAAATAGCCAGATCTTTTCCTTTGTAATTTGGCTGAGAAACACAGAAGAAAAAAAAACACAGGCTGGAACAAACACAAACTGCTTTTCTAAATCTATCAAGCTCCCATCTCGACCCCACCTTGGGGTGGAAGCTAGGAGGGGAGTTTGAGAGCTGAAACCCTAGGAGCTGGCCATCTGGGTATTGAAGTCTCCTTTGAATTTATACTCAGCCCTCAGGGGATGGACTATCCCTCCCAGTATTTAATTCCTATATATTTAGGCACTTCATTCCAATTCTTTCTAAAGGGTTATCTTTCCAGGACACTAGATAGCCATCTATCTTCCTTTCCCAAGGTTCACAGTATCTTATTCTCTCTGATGGAGGACTCACCCAATTTTACCAAAGGAAAATGGGAGAACCTTTATGGATTTGAACTGCTTAGAATTTCCCAATATTAAAGTTAAATGGGAGCCTTAAATTCTCCCAATCCCAATCCCAGTCACGCAGGAGGCTCACCAGTTCTTGGCAAAGAGAAAGTCCTCTTATGGAGTTGAACCACTTAGAGTCTATCCCCCCTCATGAGTTGCTTGCCCTACCTGGATTGTGCATTTACCTGACTGATTTCAAACTTTTCTCAGCTGGTTTATCTCCTGAGTCAAATTAATTCTCTTATCTTTGCTAGCCCACTTCTGTTTTTGCTTTCTCTGAGTGTCTCTCTTTGGGAGTTTACTTGATTGCAGTGGGAGTTCCCAAACTGAGTCCAAGGACCACTGGAGAACTGTCCAGAGGGTGCCTACTCCAGAATTTGATACTGGAGAGGCTCCTCACAAACAGGAAATATCCTGGATGATCCCTCAAACTATGTGGGACAGTGACTCTAACCCAAATTAAAATCAGAGACTTTTCAGATAAAAAACAAACAAACAAAAAAAGGTTCATTACAATCTCTGGAGAAAGGACAATTCCCAAAAGACAAGGTGTCAGTAGAGGAGTGCAAAGTACAAACTGCAAAATTCAAGATTATATACACCAGAACTACCCCTCTCCCCAGCCTTTTCTCTCATTGACTGGGGGAGTTCAGGTTTACACCCTAAACAGGGAAATCCATCTCCCAAACAAAAGAATAAACAAACTCAATTCAAATTTCCCTAGAGAACTGCTATACAAGCAGATATTCTTGGGTGACAGAATTGTTACCTGAATCCCCAAAACCATCAAATTAAGAGGGGGAGGGAAACAGGAAGGGAAATGTTCATCCAAGGCAATTAAATACCTGCAATTTTTCAGCTATAGCTCAACTTGTTATTGCAAAGTCACAAGTTATAATTAAGGTATAGTTCAAGACCACATTCCCATGAAAGGTCTTCACTCAGTTTATTCCATTCAAAATCTCTAGTTAAGTCACTTAATCTGTTTGTCTCAGTTTATTCCTCTATAAAATGAGTTGGGGAAAAAATATCAAGCAAGTACAGTACAGTATTTTTGCCAAGAAAATTCCATATGAGATCATGAAGAATTAGACATGACTGAAAAATGACTAAAAAACAACAAGTAGTGAAGTTTAATCAATCAATCCACAAGCAATCATTAAATAGCTACCATGTGTGAGACACTATGCAAAGCATAGGGTTGATTGTAGTATTATATCCCAATGAGAACAAAGATAATTTCTTAGGGAAATGTTAATGACAGTGCTCTAATCACTGACTGATGCACCAATAAATAGCTAATAATGGGAAAGGGTTCACATATTCATTCAACAAACATTTATTAGGCACCTATTAACTGTAGTAAGTCATTCTGGAAACTAAGACAAAGGAAAAAGTCTTTATTCTCAAAGAAGTTACATTCTGCTTAGATAAATAAGGATGGATATAAAAGAGATGAACATAAATGAATTCTTGCAGTATTATCTTTCCACGCAAACTTTCACTTCTTTCAAACTTTCCTATTTCTGCTAAAAGTACCATTCTTAGACTTCTCACTCTATATCACTGCACATATACACATGTGTGAATATTTATACACATTATCATTTTCCAAATCTTGCTATTTTAACCACCATAGAATCTATCATGTCTGATTCCTCTCTACTCACACAGGCAGGCCTTCCTCAACTTTTACCTACATTCTCTCAATAGCTTTCTGTCTCCTGGCATCAATTTTTTTTTTCCACTTCAGAGTATATACGCCATTCAACTGCTAAAAATTATTTTCCTTTAGTGCAAATTGGAACATATCATTTTCCAACTCAATCAACTCCAGTGGTTCCTTGATACCTCTATGATAAGGCAAAATTTCTTCTGTTTATCTTTTAAAATCCTTCACAAACTGGTCCCAATCTATCTTTCTAGACTCACTAGACATCACTTCCCTCCCTATACTTTGTGATTCAGCCAAACAGACCTTCTCTTACATATAAACACACATATAAGCACCTTGGCAATCCACTTCCTAGATGTATGTGTTCCCTATCCTGATATGTCTTCTTTCTTCATTTCCACTTCACCTCTTCCTTTAATATAAAGTTTAAGCATTATTTTCTACCTGAATCCTTTCCTGATCCCTAAATGCTAGTAGATTTCCTCCCTTATATTTTATTGAATATACATATATATGTCTATATACACACACATATATATGTATGTGTATATATGTATACACATACACACACACACACACACACATATATGCTTGTTTTCTCCATGTTGCAATGTTAGCTTCTTACAAGAGGGGTTTGTTTCATTCTTTGTATTTTTATCCCTCCAGCCTGGCATATAGTATGGGCTTCATAAATGCTGATTGATTGATCCAGAATGGGTTAGGGTTTATAAAAAAAATTCTATAAAGATAATTAAAGGGCATTCAAAGAATTATCTTAAAAGGAAAAGAACAATGAAGAACTATCTCCATAATTTGGGAAAGGCCAGGTTATATGAACAGGTGCTAGAGATGCAGAACTTTGAAACGCTTGGATTTGAATTCTAAGGATTTTGGTTTCATTCAGAGATCTGCAATTTATAATTGTATCATCTTTTATCTTCTCTGTGTCTGTTTCCTTTTCTGTAAGAGGAGTTTGACCTAGATGACCTCTAAAGTCTCTTCTTAACCTAAATTTATGATTCTATTATCATGTCCTGTATTTTTTTTTTTAGCAAGGTAATTGGGGTTAAGTGACTTGCGTATGGTCACATTGCTAGTAAGTATTAAGTGTCTGAGGTCAGTCAGGTCCTCCTGACTCCAGGGCCAGTGCTCTATCCACTGAGTCATCTAGCTGCCCCCTCAGAATATCCAGTATTATCAGAAAGCTCTGAAACCCCAAAGAAGAGGAATTCATCTCACTAGATAGTTACTATCAGGTGGCTTATGGCCCATCTGTTAAGCATTAACTTCTTTTACCATGTAGGGATCCTGTTGTCCTTTGGATTTCCAGAGACAGATCATGTTTTCAGTGAGGAGGTACTAATTTGTATCATTTATTCCATTCCAACAGAAGAAGTAAGACTTTTTGAAGGGGAGAATATTTCATCTTTATATTCTCTAATTAAAAGGACAGGTTACTAGAAGGGAGAGAAGAGACTGAAACAACTGTTTTCAGGCAAAAATAAAATACTAGAACTCAAATGAATGATTATTGTCATTGTCTCTCTCACACAGATATATACTCAACGCCCATGAACATACACTACACTACACTACACACACACACACACATTCAGACAAGAAACAAGAGAATATCTTTTCGATTAAGACTGCTTACAGGGGGAGTATTCCCACAGGAAAGATGAGAGCCACTGTTAACTATATCTGATCTTTAAATGGCACTCCAGTTGGACCAGACTCACCCTATTCATCACTCCAATGCTTCTACTTCATCATTACCACCATCATTACACATTTCTTGAGTATCTCTTCTGTGCAAATTCTGAGACTATAACGATACTCCCTAAGCTGGAGGAATTTGGATATAGCTTGTCTCCTGGCCATCCACTATGAATCTCCTCTATCTTTGACATGTATGTATATCTTGGTAATGCTTTGAAGACTAAAAATATTGCTTTGACTTTGTTGTCTGTAGAACAACATAAGCTAGGATACTAGCTTATGTGTATGGATTGCTAGTTGTGTTTTTAATTATGGATTTTGAAAAAAAGTATGTGTGCATCAATCATTATCTCTGTAGAGAACACAGAATAGTGTGTGCTGTGTGTGAAGAATCATTCATTCATCCACTCATTCTACATTTCAAAAAAAGCCACAGAATCTGAGTTGGAAGATTGCCTCAGAAACAATCTAAGACAGTATTTCTGAGCTGGAATCCCCTTAGTTACATTTTCCTGCCTGCCTTTACTATGTGAGTCTCAAAGATAAAAGGGAATCTTTTGATAACAATGTCAGCATATAAACTCACCTGTTTCTCTCCATCGTAACACCCAGTATTCTTCCCAAATCATGTCCTTTGCCAAGCAGTTGGGCATTATCTGTTTATTGAATTGTATTGGATCTTGAACCATGATCAAGCTTATGTCATTTTTCAGATATATGTGGTCGAAATCAGAATGACTAATGATCTTTTTCACTTTTTCCATTCCCCATATTTACTATTTTGTCACTCTGTTCCCATCACTATGTCAACATCATCTGTTCTTAATTAAAAAAAAAAAAAAACAAAAAACAAACAAGAAAGAAAATGAATGTTAGAAGAGGAAAATTATGAGAGGGAAGAAGATTGTTAGCTCTGGTATTAGCCCTATAGTTAAGGTAAGAATATAGCTACCCCTTTTCCAGTCCTCACCTTCTCTGCATACCTTCACCAGGTATACCTGATACTGCTTAAGGAACTGGGTGTCTCATTGAATATGTGAGTGGGAATGGGAGATATAGACTTCAACAGGAAAGGGTAATCCAAGTTATATATACATCAGAGAAAAGGAGGTTTTATTCAAAGGGCTAAATTACCAGGATTAGGATTAGAATCAGAGTTAAGGTTAGAAATAGAATTGGGTTAGTACTTTCTCAAGGAATAAATGGAAATAACAATAATAAAATAATATCAGCTCACATTTATGTAGTACTT
Organism: Myrmecobius fasciatus; assembly: GCA_023553655.1. Classification (NCBI taxonomy): domain Eukaryota; kingdom Metazoa; phylum Chordata; class Mammalia; order Dasyuromorphia; family Myrmecobiidae; genus Myrmecobius; species Myrmecobius fasciatus. The sequence continues at coordinate 353,347 of JAJPUD010001707.1, read as the reverse complement.
TATACTGAAAAATGCTTTCTTTGCATTCATTACGAATATTGTATCCATTTTACAGATGAGACTCATAATATGACTTTCCAAAAGTCATCCATAGAATTAGAAACAGAGCTGAATCTAGTTCTTAAAATTCAGATCTTTTGATTCTAAATTCAATGTTTTATTTACTACTCTATGCTATCTTTCCAAAACTTCTCTGATTTATGAGAAGAGAACAGTGCCATCATGGTAAAATGTGCTAGATACCTCCAAAATTCCCAAAGGACAGGATAAAGGATCTTTGTTATTTCTTATCTAAATTGGGACTAATATGTGCCGTGGACTAAGCAAACTATTGGTTACCATGTATTGAGAGGCACAGGAAGGTAGGATCTAAGGAATAAGATAATCTATCCCTGGGGGAAAAGAAGCAGTGGTTAGTTGGGAAGATAAGTAGTGTAAACTAAAAAGCAAAACAAAACAAAAAACCAGTCCTGGTTGGTGTTAAGGTGTCTGTGGACAAAATCCAGGAATTAAGATAATCAGAAAGACTAGTTACTGGAGCAGGTATTTAAAGCTAGTAAGATATACTAGATCAGGATATTACATAAGCAGTTCTGGGATTAATTACAATTGAACTGAATTTTCTAAAATTTCTGCTTTATATTATGATTGTTCTCATTCTCACCTCAGTTTGATTGACATGTGATGATATGGACAGTGTACCATCCCTTCTTCTTACCTAACCATTACTTTATTCTGCCAAGGTAAAAGCCTTATCAGAAAGGTTTTATCTTTTCTAGGATATGTACAATTTGAACTGGCTCCTTTGTCCTTTCTTGTTGCCCATACTTTCACCCAACATCACCAATATTTTCTTTTTAAAAAATATTTATTTAAAACTTAAATACAAAATAAAACAAAAAATTGTCATATGCACAACAGAACATAAGAGAGTTTTCAAAATTTGTATCAATAAATTTCCATTAAATGTGCCTTTTCCTATCTCTTTTTTGGTGTTAGGCTTGAACACTGTTATAATATTTAGATTAAATTGTTTTGCAGCTGTTTTTTATTTACATTGTTGTATTCATTGTATCTATTGTTTTCCTGATTCTGCCTACTCTGTAACAATTCATATAAATCTTTCCATAGGTCTTCATTTTTATCATTTTGTCATTATATACATATTCACACACAAATGTAGATAATTTTCCTGGTTCTGTTACACTCTGTATCAGTTCATTTAGGTTTTTCCATGTTTCTCTATATGAATCCTATTCATCGTTCCTTAGAGCACACTAATGTTCCTTTGCATTATCTATATGACTATATTTGGTTTTTCTCCAGTTGATGTATATATTTTTTTTGTTCCCAGTTCTGTACTACTACTGAAAGTGCCATTGTAAATATTTTGGCATTTATGATGTATTTTTTACCCTGTGGTATTTGCCTAACAGTAAAATTTTTGGATAAAATGGTATGAATATATTACTCATTTTCTTCAAATAATTTCAAATTATTTTTTTCGCTATGGGATGGATCAATTCATAGCTCCACCAACAGTGCATTTGTGTATCTGTCTTTCCATGAGACTTCCAATATTGATTCTTCCCATTTTTGTCCTGTCAATTTATTTCATGAGAGATGGAATCTCAGAGTTGTTTTATTTCACATTTTTCTTATTAGTAGTAATTTAGAACTTATTTTCAAATAGTTTTTAGGATAGGGATTAAATAGGAGCTGGATCTGGATCTAATTGATATAGGGAACTACCAAGTGAGGAAACTTCAACCTAAATAAGTTAGCACTTTCTCTGCACTTGAAAATCTTAGAAAATTGCTTAAGACCCTGAAAGATTAATGAACTTTTCCAGGCCACATAGCCAATATAGAATAGAGAGAGGATTTTAATCCATGTCTTCCCTGTTTCAAGGCCAGTTTTCTAGCCACTATGCAAAGTTTAGCAAATCTGTTAAATGAACAAATTCTCAATAGTTTGCAGGTGTTTTGAGTACTATCTCTCCATATCATCTGACCACTTATTAGGAATGGCTTTTAGTTTAAAATTGTTGGCTAGTTGATCATGTACCTTCAATATCAAATTATAAAATGCAACTTGGTATACTGGATTGGGAACTAGCCTCCTAATCAGAAAAACCCAGGTTCAAGCTCTGCCTCTAATAAATACAGGTTATCTACTCTCTCAGTTTTCTACTTACACATCTAAGACTAAAAGTGACTTAGAAAGTATCAAATTGAATATGTAGAGAGAATTTCCTTATCTAAGAGCTCTCCATACCAATAAAATTAAAGATCTGATCTGTCATATCACATCAGAGCCTTATTAAATCTATTTTACAAGAAGGTTTTTCCCCAGTTGAATATTTTTCTTCTTACCTTAGTCACAATCTCTTTGTGAAAACCTCTTTCAATTTCAGGTAATTAAAATGTTCTGTTTTATTTTTTATCACTTCTATCCCTTGTTTGGTAAAGAAGTTACTCAGACTTCTCTATGAATGTTAATTGATTTAGTTCTTGTATTTTTAATAGTATAATCTTTAGTATTCAAGTTGTATATTCATTTTGGATACGTTATGGTTATGGTATACATTTTTTTCTAAGCCTAATTTCAATTACCTGATTTAAAATTTTCTGAGCATGTTTACCTTGAAATTTCTAATATATATAATGAGAGTAACTGAGTTTGTTCATTTCTGATTCTTGTTAGTTCTATGTTTTAATCAGTATATATTTAGTAGTTTTGATGAATGCTATTTAATAAAATAATTTTTCTTCCTATTTAAAAATATTCTCAATAAGATTCTAAACTCTTTTGTTCTACCAAATAAATATTGCTATTTTGTCCATAAAGTATCCCCTTGGTAATTAGATTGGTATAACACTAAAATTTGTGAATTAACTTAGTTACTATTATCATTGCTATTAAATTGATGGGGTCCAACTAAGAGCAATCATGAATATTTCTCCAATCATTTGTCATTGTTCATTTAACGAGTGTTTTGTAATCATATTTATATAAAACTTGGGCACATCTTGACTCCCATAAATTTTGAGCAAATTGTAATAATTTTAAAAGGGACCTCTCTTTCTGTTACTTTCTCATTCTGTGTGAACTTACTTACAGACTGCTAATAAAGCTATTAAAATTTTCAGTTAGTTTCTTTGCTAGCTTTATGGAGCTTTGTAAACAAACCATGATGTTGTTAGCAAATAAGATTATTTTCTTTCTGATTTTCCAATGTTTGTGCCTTTAATTTCTTTCTCTTGCTTAATTATTCTCACTAGCATTTTAAATATATGTGTTATTTTTGCTACTCTGGGATTGACATGTATGAATCAATATGAGCATTTCTATATTAAAAAAAACCCCCCAGCTTTTGGGATAAGTATTCACTATTTGACAAAAACTGCTGGGAAAACTGGAAACTAGTGTGGAAGAAATTAGGGCTTGACCCACATCTAACACCACATACCAAGATAAGATCTAAATGGGTTCATGATCTGGATATAAAGAGTGATTTTGTAAACAAGTTAGAGGAACATAATATAGTTTACCTCTCAGACCTGTGGAGATGGAATAAATTTATGTCCAAAGAAGAACTGGAACTTTTAATTGAAAACCAGATAGATAACTTTGACTATATTAAATTAAAAAGTTTTTGTACAAACAAAATCAATGCAGACAAGATTAGGAGGGAAGCAATAAATTGGGAAATCATCTTTACATTTAAGGGTTCTGATAAAGGTCTCATCTCTAAAATATATAGAGAATTGTCTCATATTTATAAAAATTCAAGCCATTCTCCAATCAATAAATGGTCAAAGGATATGAACAGACAATTTTCAGAGGATGAAATTAAAACTATTTATAGTCATATGAAAAGGTGCTCCAAATCACTATTGATCAGAGAAATGCAAATCAAGACAACCCTGAGATACCACTTCACACCTGTCAGATTGGCTAAAATGACAGGAAAAGTTAATGATGAATGTTGGAGGGGTTGTGGGAAGGCTGGGACACTGATGCATTGTTGGTGGAGCTGTGAACGGATACAGCCATTCTGGAGAACAATTTGGAGCTATGCTCAAAAAGTTATCAAACTGTGCATACCCTTTGACCCAGCAGCATTTCTATTGGGCTTATATCCCAAAGAAATCATAAAGGAAGGAAAAGGCCCCACATGTGCAAGAATGTTTGTGGCAGCCCTTTTTGTAGTGGCTAGAAACTGGAAATTGAATAGATGCCCTTCAATTGGAGAATGGCTGAATAAATTATGGTATATGAATGTTATGGAATATTATTGTTCTGTAAGAAATGACCAGCAAGACGATTTCAGAGAGGCCTGGAGAGACTTACATGAACTGATGCTGAGTGAAATGAGCAGAACCAGGAGATCATTATACACAGCAACAACAGTACTATATGACGATCAATTCTGATGGACATGGCTCTCTTCAACAATGAAATGTTTCAAACCACCTCCAATTGTTCACTGAAGAGAGCCATATACACCCAGAGAGAGGGATGCGAAATGTGGACCACAACATAACATTCTCATACTCCTTGATTGATGTTTGCTTACATTGTGTTTCCTTTATCTGATATATCGTTCGTGTGGATAAGATTTTTCTTACACACCAATGATAAGTTTGGAAGTATGTATACATATATTCGATTTGCCAATATTTTAACGTGATTAACATGTAGTGGATATCCTGCCATCTAGGGGGAGGGGTGGGGAGTTGGGGGGGAAAAATTTGTGGCGGAAAACTATGTAAGGGTTATTGTTGAGGAATTACCCACACATATGTTATTCAAATAAAATAAAAATTTAAAAAAAAAATAAAAATAAAAAAAATTAAGATTAAGGTTAAAAAAAAAAAACCCAGAAAGTTAAGACTTGTGCATGAAATTTTAAGTCTACTAGAGTAGTTTGTCCTTTTAAAAACATATAAGCTCAATATGTTATTTTTAAGCTGTTCCGTTTTTGTTAGTAATTTTCTCCAAGCCTCCTGTTTTCTGGCCTGGTTTTTTTTTTTCATACTTTCATTATTCTCTTTCCTTTCCCTTCTTTTTGGACATTATTATCATTCCCCTCCCATTTTCCTTCTTGAATTAAAAAACAAAAACAAGAAATAACCCTTCCTTCTGACAAATAAGCATAATGAAACAAATCTGCTAATTGATCATGTCCTTCTACATATGCCTCATTCTGCATATCTTTATCCATATCTTTCTAAACAAGAGGTGAGCAGGATGCTCATCATTGGTCTTCTGGAGCTGTGGTTGATACTTTCATTGATTAGATTTCTTAAGTTTTTTAGAGTTGTCTTTCTCTGCAATGGTGTAGTCAATAAATAAATTATTTTCCAAGTTATCTCCATTTTGCTCTATTAAAAACCATACAAGTCTTTTGGGGCTTTTCTGAATCTCTTCTTTTTGTTACTTTTTGTAACACAATAATATTTCATTACATTCATGCAATGTTACTTGTTCTATCTTTTGCTAATTGATGGGCACACTTCCTTAAGAAAGCCAGACTGGGAGCAGCTAGGCAGTACAGTGGATAGAGTACCAGTCCTGAATTCAGCAGGACCTGAGTTCAAATCTGGTCTCAGACACTTAATCCTTCCTAGCTGGGTGACCCTGGGCAAGTCACTTAACCCCAATTGCCTCAGAAAAAAAAGAAAGAAAGAAAGAAAGCCAGACTGACCTGTGAATTGCCCAGTACAGGAAAGGAAAGAGTCAGAAAATGATCAATAGAAGGAAAGAAGGAATAAAAGATTGAAGTTACCAAAGGTCTCAAGAACAACAAAATTCAAAAACTTTAAGTGCAAGCAGATAAACCACCAAGAAATAAAACAGTGAAAGGAAATATCTCTATATCTCTAGATCTATTTGCCCAATTGACTGATTTACTTGTTCTCTCTTTTATTGATATAAGTATGTAGAGATATAAAACAATAAATAACAACCATATTCCCATATAAGAATGCAAACAGAATTGGGCTCTGCTGACCTTTGATGATGGTGGTGGATGGGATTGGTCACTGTTGCAAGCTTCAGATTTTTCATTATGATATATTCAAAGCTAGATATGAGAAACTAAGTTTTGGTGTTTCCAAGGTGGTGTCCAATGGGAAAGATATGGTTACTTCTTTCCTGGTCTTGCAAGTGTGAGTATTCCTCTCTCTTCCCTAGAATTGCTAAGAAGCTAAGGTCCCTAGTTCTGTCTCCACACTAGAACTGAAATTACAGCCCCTGGTTTCCTGTAGCTACCAAGTTTTCCTACCCACTCTGAGATTGTGACCGAACCTAATGACCATGGAACTGCTAAGTGGTATCTGATCCTGTGCAAAGTGCTCATACAGAGGTCCCTTGTAATTTTCCTCTGAAGAGTTGTCCAATATCCTTATCCTCTCTGGATACTGAGAATTCCCAGAATGGCTGCTGCTGTTGTTGTCATTGCCATAGCTTCCTAAATCTACTGCTGGTATATGCACTTTGGGCCAGTTCCAACTCCAGTCTCACAGATCTCTCCTTTCTTTCTTTTTTTTTTTTTATTAAAGCTTTTTATTTGTATAACATATGTATGAGTAGTTCCCCAGAATTGATCTTTACAAAGCTTTCCATTACAAATTTTACCCCCAGTCACCTCCCCTCCCCTAGATGGCAGGAAGTCCATTACATGTCATTAATATTGAAATACATGACAGGTTATGCAAGAAAAATCTTATCTACAAGAAAAAAAAGAAAATCAGAGAAAGGCAACACAATGCAAGCAAATATCAATAGAAATCATGAAAATGTTACGTTGTGGACCATATTTCATATCCCTCTCTCTGGGTGTATATGGTTTTCTTCAGTGAACAATTGGAACTGGTTTGAGACAATTCTTTGTTGCAGAGAGCCATGTCCATCAGAATTGATTATCATGTAATACTGTTGTTGCTGTGTATGATGATCTCCTGGTTCTGCTCCTTTCACTCCGCATCAGTTCATGCAAGTCTCTCCAGGCCTCTCTGAAATTGTCCTGCTGGTCATTTCTCACAGAACAATAATATTCCATAACATTCATATACCATAATTTATTCAGCCACTCTCCAACTGATGGGCATCCCTTCAGTTTCCAGTTTCTAGCCACTACAAAAAGGGTTGCCACAAACATTCTTGCACAGGTGGGTCCCTTTCCCTCCTCTAAGATCTGTTTGGGATATAGGCCCAGTAGAAACACTGCTGGGTCAAAGGGTATGCACAGTTTGACAACTTTTTGAGCATAGCTCCAAATTGCTCTCCAGAATGGTTGGATCCATTCACAGTTCCACCAACAATGTATTAGTGTCCCAGTTTTCCCACATCCCCTCCAACATTCATCGTTATCTTTTCCTGTCATTTTAGCCAATCTGACAGGTATGTAGTGGTACCTCAGAGTTGTTTTAATTTGCATTTCTCTGATCAATAGTGATTTGGAGCAACTTTTCATATGACTAGAGATGGTTTTAATTTCATCATCTGAAATTTGTCTGTTCATATCCCTTGACCACTTATCTATTGAAGAGTGGCTTGAAAAAGACACAAATTTATTGAAAAACAAAATTAGTGAAGTGGAAAAAGAGTGCCATGTCTTTTGCAGGGCATCATATCCTTCTTGCACTGATTTCAGTTTATTTTCCCATTTATCCTCCAGCTCTCTTTTGAGGTTCTTTATGCAATCTTCCAGAAAGGCCTTTTGAAAAAGTGACCAGTGATGGTCTTTAATAACTTCTTCTGGAACTTTGTCTAAAGGAACCTCAGGATCTGGGATCATCCCTTCTTTTTCTCGATAAAAGCTGTCTATGGTGAGAGCTCTCTTTTGCTTCTTCATCTTTTTTTTTTTTTTTTTTTTTGACAGTGTGGATATCTCTAAGGTAGGAAAAAAAAACGGCGGCTGAAAAGCTTTGCCCTGGGGCACTTCGGCAAATTAACTTAAGGTGCTGAGCCAGTGGGGGCTAGGACTAAGTCTAAATTACTCCTTAAACAAGGCAAGTCTGCCAGAACACCTGTCCCCAATCAGGGCAGAGAGTCCCGAGTGCCTCAGATAAACTCCAGGTGTTTGGAATTTGGAGTTTGGAGTTTGGAATTTCTGCCACGCTGAGCTGAGTTCCACCCTCACTTCTGGCCTACAGCAGAGTCCTCTGACACTGGAGTCCTCTGTTTATCCCTCTGCCCGAGATAGACAAACCTGATATGAAGTTTTTCAGAGATACCAGCAAGCAGTGTCCAAATATTTCTGAGTTTGTTGACTTGAAGATCAGTTCAGAGGCTTATTTTATTGTTGATTTGAGAGAAGATCGGAGGAGGAAGCAGAGAGTCACCTTTTCACTCCGCCGTCTTGGCTCCGCCCCCACAGATCTCTCCTTTCAACCTCCCAGGTTTTCTTGCCCTAGAAAAATGTTCCGGGGAGGGGGGGCGGAGCCAAGATGGCAGAGTGAAAGGGTGACTCTCTGTGTCCTCCTCCAAACTTCTCTCAAATGAACAATAAAATAAGCCTCTGAACTGATCTTCAAGTCAACGAATCAGGAAATATTTGGATACTGCTTGCAGTTATCTCTGAAAAACTTCCACATCAGGTTTGTCTAGCTCGGACAGAGAGATAAACAGAGGACTCCGGTGTCATAGAACTCTGGTGGAGGCCGGAAGTGAGGGTGGGACTCAGCTCAGCTCAGCTCAGACTGGCAAAAAAACTCCAAACTCCAAACTCCAAATTCCAAACACCTGGAGTTTATCTGAGGCACTCGGGACACTCTGCCCTGATTGGGGGCAGGTGTTCTGGCAAACTTGCCTTGTTTAAGGAGTAATTCGAGCTTAGTCCTAGCCCCCACCGGCCCAGCACCTTAAATTAATTCGCTGAAGCACCTCAGGGCAAAATCTTCAGCCGGCCGTTTCAACCATTTTTTTCCCCCTACCTTAAAGAGATATTCACGCTGTCTAAAAAAAAAAAAATGAAGAGGCAAAAGAGAGCTCTCACCATAGACAGCTTTTACAAAGAGAAAGAGGAGAAGACCCCAGAGCCAGAGGTTCCTTTAGACATAACTCCAGAGGGAATCAGCAAGGACCATCACTGGTCCCCGTTTCAAAAGGCCTTTCTGGAAGATTGCTTAAAGAACCTAATAAAAGAGCTGGAGGATAAATGGGAAAATAAATTGAAATTAGTGCAAGAAGGATACAGTATCTTGCAAGAAGGATATGATGCCCTGCAAAAGAGATATGAAAAAGACACCAAT
>JAJPUD010001707.1:249188-339084 GCA_023553655.1 Myrmecobius fasciatus | reverse complement strand
TTAAAAATCCTCAATTAAATACCAAATTGGAAATTCTAAAAGTAAAAGGAGAAATTAATAAAATTGAAAATAAGAAAACTATTGAGTTAATAAATAAAACTAAGAGTTGGTTCTATGAAAAAACCAACAAAATAGATAAGCCTTTAGTTAATTTGATAAGAAAAAGGAAAGAAGAAAATCAAATTGTTAGTCTCAAGAATGATAAGGGAGAACTTTCCTCCAATGAAGAGGAAATCAGAGCAATAATTAGGAGTTACTTTGCCCAACTTTATGCCAGTAAGTTTGATAATCTAAATGAAATGGAGCAATATCTACAAAAATATAGATTCCCCAGGTTAACAGAAGAGGATATAAATTATTTAAATAGCCCCATATCAGAAAAAGAAATAGAACAAGCTATTAACCAACTCCCTAAGAAAAAATCTCCAGGGCCAGATGGATTTACATGTGAATTCTACCAAACATTGAAAGAACAATTAATTCCAATACTACAAAAACTATTTGAGAAAATAGGGACAGAAGGTATACTGCCAGAATCCTTCTATGGGACCTATATGGTGCTGATAGCTAAACCAGGTAGGGTGAAAACAGAGAAAGAAAACTATAGACCAATTTCCCTAATGAATATTGATGCAAAAATTTTAAATAAGATATTAGCAATGAGATTACAGAAAGTCATTCCCAGGATAGTACACTATGACCAAGTAGGATTTATACCAGGGATGCAGGGCTGGTTCAATATTAGGAAAACTATCAGCATAATTAATTATATGAATAACCAAATTAACAAAAACCATATGATTATCTCAATAGATGCATAAAAAGCCTTTGATAAAATCCAACACCCTTTCCTATTAAAAACACTAGAGAGTATAGGAATGAATGGGGTTTTCCTTTAAATGATCAGTAGCATCTATTTAAAACCATCAGCAAGCATCATATGTAATGGAGACAAACTAAAACCATTCCCAATAAGATCAGGAGTGAAACAAGGCTGCCCACTGTCACCATTACTATTCAATATTGTATTAGAAATGTTAGCTTTAGCAATAAGAGAAGAAAAAGAGATAAAAGGAATCAGAGTAGGTAATAAAGAAACCAAATTATCACTCTTTGCAGATGACATGATGGTATACTTAGAGAACCCTAGAGACTCAACTAAAAAACTACTAGAAACAATTGACAACTTTAGCAAAGTGGCAGGATTCAAAATTAATCCACATAAATCATCAGCATTTTTATATATTACCAACAAAGTTCAGCAGCAAGAGATGCAAAAAGAAATTCCATTCCAAATAGCAGATGATAGGATAAAATATTTGGGAATCTATCTGCCAAGGAAAAGTCAGAAACTATACAAACGAAATTACAAAACACTTTCCACACAAATAAAATCAGACCTAATCAATTGGAAAAATATTAAGTGCTCATGGGTAGGCAGAGCAAACATAATAAAAATGACAATACTACCCAAACTAATCTACTTATTTAGTGCCATACCAATCAAACTCCCAAGAAATTATTTTACAGATCTAGAAAAAAATAGTAGCAAAGTTCATTTGGAAGAACAAAAGGTCAAGGATTTCAAGGGGATTAATGAAAAAAAAGGCAGATGAAGGTGGCCTTGCTGTACCAGATCTAAAACTACATTATAAAGCAGAGGTCATCAAAACCGTTTGGTACTGGCTAAGAAATAGAGCAGTCGATCAGTGGCACAGGATAGGATATCAGGACAATCTAGGCAATAACCTTAACAATCTAGTATTTGATAAACCCAAAGACCCCAGCTTTTGGGATAAATACTCACTATTCGGCAAAAACTGCTGGGAAAATTGGAAACTAGTGTGGAAGAAATTAGGGCTTGACCCATACCTAACACCACATACCAAGATAAGATCTAAATAGGTTCATGATCTAGATATGAAGAGGGACTTTGTAAGCAAGTTAGAGGAACGTAATATAGTTTATCTCTCAGACCTGTGGAGATGGAATAAATTTATGTCCAAAGAAGACCTGGAACTCCTAATTGAACACCAGATGGATAATTTTGATTATATTAAGTTAAAAAGTTTATGTACAAACAAAACAAATGCAGACAAGATTAGGAGGGAAGCATCAAATTGGGAAATCATCTTTACATTCAATGGTTCTGATAAAGGCCTCATTTCTAAAATATATAGAGAATTGTCTCATATATATAAGAATTCAAGCCACTCTTCAATAGATAAGTGGTCAAGGGATATGAACAGACAAATTTCAGATGATGAAATTAAAACCATCTCTAGTCATATGAAAAGTTGCTCCAAATCACTATTGATCAGAGAAATGCAAATTAACACAACTCTGAGGTACCACTACACACCTGTCAGATTGGCTAAAGTGACAGGAAAAGATAACGATGAATGTTGGAGGGGATGTGGGACAACTGGGACACTAATACATTGTTGGTGGAACTGTGAACGGATCCAACCATTCTGGAGAGCAATTTGGAGCTATGCTGAAAAAGTTGTCAAACTGTGCATACCCTTTGACCCAGCAGTGTTTCTACTGGGCCTATATCCCAAACAGATCTTAGAGGAGGGAAAGGGACCCACCTGTGCAAGAATGTTTGTGGCAGCCCTTTTTGTAGTGCCTAGAAACTGGAAACTGAAGGGATGCACATCAATTGGAGAGTGGCTGAATAAATTATAGCATATGAATGTTATGGAATATTATTGTTCTGTGCGAAACGACCAGCAGGACGATTTCAGAGAGGCCTGGAGGGACTTGCATGAACTGATGCTGAGTGAAACGAGCAGAACCAGGAGATCATCATACACAGCAACAACAGTATTACATGATGATCAATTCTGATGGACATGGCTCTCTGAAACAAAGAATTGTCTCAAACCAGTTCCAATTGTTCACTGAAGAAACCATATACACCCAGAGAGAGGGATATGAAATATGGACCACAATGTAACATTTTCATGCTCTCTATTGACATTTGCTTGCATCGTGTTGCCTTTCTCTGATTCTTTTTTTTTGTAGATAGGATTTTTCTTGCATAACTTCTCAAGCATTTCAACATTATTAACATGTAGTGGACTTCCTGCCATCTAGGGGAGGGGAGGAGACTGGGGGTAAAATTTGTAATGGAAAGCTTTGTAAAGATCAATGTTGGGAAACTACCCATATACATGTTATACAAATAAAAAGCTTTAATTAAAAAAAAAAGAAAAATGTCCCATTCAGAATTCAATTTGACACATTATTTTTAAATTTCTAAAAGATCATTGGAAGAGTTCAGTGGACTGCTTCTACTCCACTATCTTTACTCTGCCTCTCAACTGCCCTAGATCTAGTAAAAGAATTCAGGCATTTGTGAATAAATATTGCACAATGAAGGAAAATCATTCAATCCCTAATGAGGGAGAAGAACCAATACATTTTGAGGAAGACTATGAAACCACTGATAGATGTTCTTGAATGGTTTAAAATTCAAATAAAAATCGGCAGAGCAGAATGTGGCTTGCACAGCAGACATAATGGGCAGAGTAGAAAAAAGAATCTATGTTGACCAGTCTCACCTAAGAAAAAAGAAAGAATAACTGACTGAGATTACAAATATAAAGAAGTGAAGGTCAATTTAGAAGAAAATGGAAAAAGTAATAATATTAAAAGATAATATACTCTCCATGTGAGCAAAACTTGATATTGAACTCAGTAAGCATAGAGATTCTTGATAGAGGTCTCCCTCAAGAACACAATAAGCCAAGAAATTTAAATAGCACCATGCAAAGAAATAATTTTAAAAAACTTCTAAGTACAGAAAACAAAATGTAAAGTTTTGAAAGTATCCATAGTCACTAGAAAAACAACAACCAAGGCTACAAACTAACACATGTATTAATGAAATTTAACAATTCCCATGAGCATCAGTAAGTTCTGCAAGTAACCAGGAGAAAATCAAGTATAAAAGAAAGAAAATTTGAATAATATGACTATTATGCACTCACCAAAAAATAAAGAAGGATAGAATAGTGTGTTCTAAGGAGGAGTGGAGCTCACCATCCAATCCCAAGTGATTTAACCTGAAGCTTCAAGCCTAACCATAAAAGAAAAAAAATGGACGTTCATTATAAAGAGATGTTCAAAACATTCTTTGAAATGAAACCAGAAGTAAAGAGATTATTTACTTTTCATATACTGCAAGCAACAGAAATACAAGAAGGGTAAACAAATGCAACAACTAAGGGCAACAACAAAATAACAACAAAGACACCATTAAGAAATTTCTAATATGCATGAGAAGAGGAGGGTGAAAGCAGAAATCAAATAGAAGAGATTAGAGGAACAGGCCTGAAACATAATGGACTAATCCTCGCAATACCCTGTCTACAAGTCAGTAATATTGTTTTTTGTTCTACCAAATTACAAAATGGGAAGGCACATAAAAAGGGAGAGGGTCATTTCTTTCTCCCCTCCTCCTTTTTGTGTGTCTTTATATGTCTCATTTAATCCTTTATTTTCTGTATTCTTCATGGAATTAAAATTTTTGAGGTACCTATTTTGTATTCTTACTTCTAAACAGGGAACTTGTTCCCTGCTCCTTCTTTTTCAGTCTTAGAAAAATTGCAGGTGAAAAAGAAAATATTGCCCCATGATAGGATTTTTATGTACCTGATTATGTGGGTCATTTTTTTTGGCTGAGGCAATTGGGGTTAAGTGACTTGCCCAGGGTCACACAGCTAGGAAGTATTAAGTGTATGAGATCAGAATTGAACTCAGGCCCTCCTGACTTCAGGACTGGTACTCTATCCACTGCACTGCCTAGCTGCCCCATGTGGTTCATTTTTTACCTGTATTCCTGCCCTTGGTTATTTGTTGCTTGTATGCTTCAAAATCTCTTCTCTGAATTCATGCTTTACCACTATTTTGGGTACCAGTTGTTCCCAGGATCTCTCATTCCTTCTCCTGATGGATGATGGTTTCTTTAAACACCAAAATCAAAGTGTTCCCCCAATAATATCCCCCTTTCACCACCAAAACAGGGCTTTTGCCTTTCCTAATTTTTCACTCTCTCACTTTAGTTCCTCACCTACTCTCCTAAATGCTCTTTTTTTCTCCTGAGAGATGACTGGAATACAGAGGCCATGAACCAAAGAATAAAAAACCTAAAATAGACAGAAAAAATATAAATGATAATGAAAGTGAGGTTGAAAGAAACCCTTTCTAGAAAAAGACACAGAAAATTAAATTTTAGAAACTAAATTAAGGGGAGGAAACAAAGAAAGAGTTTATTTGAATCTCTAACAGCATGGGGGGAAAAGAGGAGAACAATTAAAACTAGATAAAGGTCAGAAAGAAAAGAGAAATAATTAATACCCTTCCCCCCCCATCAATACTAGGGAAATGGGTAACAAATAGGAAGGTGAAGCTTGAGACTGAGGGGGAAAAATTAATGGGAAACAGACTACCTTTAAAAAGATTAAGCTAACTTAAATTAAGAGTTGTAGTATTGTGTTTGCAGTAGAAAAGGTGGAAATCCTAACTTTGGGGGGGAGTAAATTCTCAATATTACATATAAATGAAAATTTTATTCTCATAACTTTAAACATAAATGAATTAATCCAATAAAATGAAAAAAATGACACATTACATAACAAAACAGAACCCCACAGTTTGCTTCCAAAAAATATACCTAAAATTCAGAGAGATATATCAAATAAATCTGAGGAGCCAGGTAGAAATTATAATGCATTAAATGAATCCAAAAAAGCAAATTGCAATCATGTTATCAAACAAAAACAAACATTCCAAATGTAAAAAGGACAAACAAGGAAGATACATTATTCTGAAAGGAACCACAAACAAGCAGATATAAATATTAAACTTATATTCTACAAATGCCTTAACACCCAAAATTCATAATTGAAACTAATAAAAACACATAGTAACACAACACAATAATGACAGGAAACTTCATTGTATTTTTTTTTCAGTTTAGGATAAATCTAACAGAAAAATAGACAAAAGGAGAAAATATAGAACTCACATTGTTGGGAAACTAGATATAAAAGACTTATATCTTGTAAGTAGGCCTGCAAATAAATATAATTATTTTTCAGCACCATGTGGAACTTCTACAAAAAATACCTATGTATTAAGGCATGAAATACTGAAAACAAATTTAAAAGGAAAAATAATCAACATGCAATAAAAATAATTAGTTCAGGGACAATAAACAAGAGACTCATATAGAGACAACAATAAACCCCTAAAAAGTGTTGAAAAATTAAAAAATAGAAACAGTTAATAATTTTGTGAGAGAAAATAATAATGATAAAACAATGTACCAAAATTTCTGGAATACAGCTAACGTAATTCTCAGAGAAAATAAACCATATCCCTACAAACCTATATTAACAAATAGAAAAATATGATTAATAAAAATGAATTTGCATTTAAAAATTAGAAAGGCAACAAATAAACAAAAGAAATGCAAAAGAAAAATATTAAAAATTAGAGGAAAGTAGATAAACTGGAAGCAAAAAATAGAAATTATAAATAAAACTAAAAAGCTGGCTCTTTAAAAGGAGTAATACAATTGATAAACCTTTATCTAATTTGATAAAAATAGGATAGTACATCAAATTAATAAAATAGCAAATAAGCAAAATGAGCAAGATGAAATAACAAAACTAGAATAAAAATAAATTAATATAGTCAAAATCTATATTATGCACAATTATATATTGATAAGACCAAAAAAACCCCCCAAAAAACAACCACACAA
Organism: Myrmecobius fasciatus; assembly: GCA_023553655.1. Taxonomy (NCBI): domain Eukaryota; kingdom Metazoa; phylum Chordata; class Mammalia; order Dasyuromorphia; family Myrmecobiidae; genus Myrmecobius; species Myrmecobius fasciatus. The sequence continues at coordinate 332,306 of JAJPUD010001707.1, read as the reverse complement.
ATACACACACACACGCACACACACAGAGGAAATAGAGGAATAGCTTTGATAATATATTTAAAACAACTCAATTGACCCAAAGACAAAATAGAGAACTTAAATAATCCCATCTCAAAAAAGAAAAAGTAACTGTTAAGGAAAATTCTTAGTACTGTTTTCAATAGTGCAAATGCTATTAGTGCCATACTATACAAATTACTCTCAAAAATTAAGAAAGCACACTATCAGAATCTTTTTATGAAATGAATGAGTCCTAGCATCTAAACCATCAATTTTTAAAACTTTAAATAAAATTCTGTCCAAAAGACTATAGAAATTCATACAATTTATCCAAGAAGTCATTAATTATGACTAAATTGGATTTATTCCAGGGATGCAAAGATGGATCAACATTAGAAAGAGAGTTATCATAATGATATTAAAACCAAAACCATCCAAAACCAGATGATCATCTTAAGAGATGGAGAAAAAGCCTTTGACAAAATATCGCGCTCATTTATGCAACAACCACAAAATTCCTGCAAAATACAAGAAATTTCTTTCAATGTGATAAAAAAATGTATCTAAAACTAAAAGCAAATATCATATATTTGCTCTAATAACTTTAAATGTAGTTATACAACAGGAACTTTTAAATAAATATGGCAATTAAGAATGCCCACCCTTTGCACCACTTTGCTGTAGTTCTGCAAATGCGAGCAATGAAATAACAGAAAAAAATTAGAGATGTAAAGAGAAGATAAAACTATCTTCATTTGCTGATTATATAATGTTTGTTGCCTTTTGTGTTCAAAGATGACCAAAATGATAACAATATATTGGGGTCAAAGCTAGCCATGTCCAACTGTGACTGATCAGACCAATACAGGCAAACCATACAAACCTCTACCACAGATCAGGCACAAATTGTCTAGATGAACATTTGGAGTAGAGATGTCTCTTAATTTGTGCATTTCATTTTTCTGAGCTACTGCAATTCCATTTTCCTCATAAAGCACAGTGCCTTCTTTGATTTGCATATGCCACACTGGGCAGTTCTGTGCCAGTATTTTCCATGTCTCTCAATCAACTCCAGAGTTATTCAGAGAGACCTTGAAAGTGTCCTTGTATTGTTTCTTCTGAACACCATCTGAGGGCTTGCCTTGTGTGAGTTTTCTATAATCTTTTAGGTAAATGTACATTTGACATTTGAACAGCATGGCCAGCCCATTGAATTGTTTTCTCTGCAGTAGAGTTTGAATGGTTGGCTGTTCACCTCAGGAAAGGACCTCAGTGTCTGATATCTTATCTTGCCAGGTAATCTTCAAAATCTTCTTAAGACAGTCCAAATGATTCAGTGTCTTAGCATGGTGTTGATAGACTGTTCAGATTTCAGAGTCATACAATAATGAGATCAGCACAACAATTCTGTAGACCTTCAGTTTAATAAACAACCTAACACTTTTCTCTAATGCTTTTGTTGGGAGTCTGCCAAAAGCTAAGCTAATTCTGACAATGAGTTTATCAACTTCACCTATATGCACATCTCTGGAAATTATATCACCGAAGTAAGTGAACTTATCCACAGCACTCAAAATTTCTCCATTTGGTTCTATATAGGGATAGTCCTGCTTGGTAGAGACCTTGTTTTCTTGGTGTTAATTGTCAGAACAAAAGTAGCAAAAGCGGAAAAGAAGTGCTTCATTCTCTTGCATTTTAGCCTCAAAGGCAACATTGAGTGCACAATCATATACAAACAACAAAAAAAAACTTCATTCAAGTCCCAATGAAAATACTCTTTTTTTTCTAAAAGCATCCTTCAACCTCTTAATTATAGTGCCTTCCCTCTGTTAATATTTCTATTTTCCCTATTAATTTTATATTAACTATCTACCTACCTACCTACCTGTCTATCTATCTATCCTGTTGTGTCCCCCATTAGATTGTAAGCTCTTTGAGGAGAGAGACTATCTTTTGCCTCATTTTGTATCACCAGTGCTCAGCTCAGTTTCTGGTATATGATAGACATTTAATAAATATTTAAAGAATATCTGTTTGAAGGCTACCCAAATACTTGAAGGAAAAAAAATCAATCCTATTACATAGATTTTTTTTTTTTTTTTTTTTTTGCTAAGGCAATTGAGGTTAAGTGATTTGCCCAGGGTCACACAGCTAGGGAATGTTAAGTGTCTAAGACTAGATTTGAACTCAGGTCCTCCTGACTTCAGGGCTGGTGCTCTGCGCCACCTAGCTGCCCCTACATAGAATTTTTACATACTTTTTGAACCTATACAGATCTATTAAAAGTAAAGTTAAGAAAGAAATGAAAGATCTGCATAGAATTTTAGAAAAAATTTATCTGTTGGTGAATAAGAAAAATATACATATGTTTCATCTATGGATATCTTTTTCTTTTTTTCCATCCAACTTTCTTTTTATTATTATTGTTATTATTAAAGCTTTTTATTTGTAAAACATATGCATGAGTAATTTTTCAACACTGACTCTTGCAAAGCTATCTCTTACAAATTTTTCCCTCCTTCCCATAACCCCCTCCCCTAGATGTCAGGAAGTCTAATACATGTTAATTATGTTAAAATACTTGACAAATCGAATATGTGTATACATATTTATACAGTTAACTTGCTGTACAAGAAAAACTGTATCTACAATAAAAAAAAACCTGAGAAGGAAAACATAATGCAAGCAAACATCAATAGCGAGCATGAAAATGCTATGTTATGGTTCACACTCAGATCCCACAGGCCTCTCCCTAGGTGTATATGGCTTTCTTCATCGTTGAACAACTGGAACTGGTTTGAAACATCTCATTGTTGAAAAGAACCATGTTATGGACATCTTTTTCTTTTTTTATCAAAACTTTTTATTTGCAAAACATATGTATGGGTAATTCTTCAACATTGACCCTTACAAAGCTTTCTGCTACAAATTTTTCCCCCCTAGTCTCCACCTTTCCCCTAGATGGCAGGAAATCCACTACATGTTAATTAAGTTAAAATACTTGACAAATCGAATATATGTATACCTATTTCCACACTTATTGTTGTGCAAGAAAAATCATATCTACAAGAAAAAAAATCAGAGAAATGAAACACAATGCAAGCAAACCTCAATAGAGAGCATGAAAATGTTATGTGGTGGTCCACATTTCACATCCCTCTCTCTGGGTGTATATGGCTTTCCTCACTGAACAATTAGAACTGGTTTGAAACATTTCATTGTTGCAGAGAGCCATGTCCATCAGAATTGATCATCATTTAGTATTGTTGTTGCCGTGTATAATGATCTCCTGGTTCTGCTCACTTCACTCAGCATCAGTTCATGCAAGTCTCTCCAGGCCTCTCTAAAATCATCCTGCTGCTCATTTCTTACAGAACAATAATATTCCATGACATTCATATACCATAGTTTATTCAGCTATTCTCCTATTGATGGGCATCCATTCAGTTTCCAGTTTCTAGCCACTACAAAAAGGGCTGCCACAAACATTTTTGCACATATGGGTTCCTTTCCTTCCTTTAAGATCTTTTGGGATATAAGCCCAATAGAAACACTGCTGGGTCAAAGGGTATGCACAGTTTGATAACTTTTTGAGCACACCAATCAAATTGTCAATGAATTACTTCATTTGGAAGCACAAAATATCAAGAATGTCAAGGTAAATAATGAGAAGTGGGAATAAAGTCAGCTTAGAAGTGACAGATATTATATTATAAAACAATAAAAAATTAGGGAGATCAATTTGTGAAGAAATTTTAATATTCAGTAAATAAAAATCAAATGAACACAGTAGCTTCATGTTCAATATACATAAAAACTTTGGCTACTGAGATCAAGGATTCCCTACTCCATTAAAACTTTTGGGAAAAATAAACACCAGTATGAAAGAAATCAGATTTACACCAAAATAATCACCCAATGGGCATAAGACTATAAATGGTAAGTAATATCATAAACAAAATAGAGCAATCAATTTAAAAAAAAACCCATCAGACCTGATGCTAGAAGAAGAATTCATGATCAGATAAGGGATAGAAAGGATCACAAAAGGTTAATGAACAATTTTTTATTTAAAATTAGAGTTTTTGGGGCAGCTAGGTAGCGCAGTGGATAGAGCACCAGCCCTGAAGTCAGTAGGACATGATTTCAAATCTGGCCTCAGATATTTAATACTTTCTAGCTGTGTGTCCGTGGGCAAGTCACTTAACTCAACTGCCTCAGCAAAAAATAAAAAAATAAAAAAAAATAAAAATAAAATTAGAGTTTTAGCAGAAATAAATCCAATACAACTAAGATTAAGAGGGGAAGCATTAACTAAGGAAAATTTATCTGTAGCAAGTTTGATAAAACACTAATTTTCTTTTTCTTTTTACAAATTATTTTTAACATTTTTATTTAAAGTTTTGAGTTCCAAATCCTATCTTCCCTTACCCTTTTCTCCCCCCTCTCTGAGATAATAATCAATCAGATAAAGGTTATACATATGCAATTATGTAAAACATTTCTATATTAGTCATTTTGAACAAGAACACTCAAAAAGAAAGAAAATGAAAAATAACATGCTTCAGTCTGGATTCAATCAATATCAGTTCTTCCTCTGGAAGCAACTAATACATATCATTATTAGTCCTTTGGGATTGTCTTGGATCATTGTATTGCTAAGAATAGCTAAGTCATTCACAATTCTTCTTGAACAATAGTGTGCTCACTATATTTAATATTCTCCTGGTTCTGTTCACTTCACTATGCATCAGTTCATGTTAATTTTTTTAAGTCATTCCAGAAATTTTCTGAAATCATTAAAGTTCCTATTTTCAAGATATTTAAGGAACTGATTTAAATTTATAGAAATAAAAACTATTCTCCATTTGATGGTCTAAAAATATGAGCAGAAAATTCTCAAGAGAAAAAAAACTTTGGCTTCTTATACAAATGTGTTCCAAATTAGTGAAGAGAAATGCTAATTATAGCAATTCTAACCTCATACACTTCAGATAGGCAAAGGTAACAAAAGGTGAAAATGACAAATGATGTGAGGGCTGCAAGAAAAGAGATACACTGATGCACTTGATATAGCTGTGAATGGCTCCAACCATTCTGAAAAGCAACATGGAATTATGTACAAAAATTTACTTAGTGCATGTTCTTTAACTCAGTTATTGCACTCCAAAGTATTACATCTCCAAAGACATCAAAGAAGTAGCAAAAGGCACTACATATACAAAAACATCTATAGCTTGTCTTAGTTGTAGCAAAAAAAAAAAAAGATAATTAAAGGAAGACCAACTAGTTGGGGTATAATTAAACAAATTCAGTATATAATAGAATACAATGTTAAGGAATGAGGGAAATGAAGATTTCAAAGGAACATGGACTTGTATAAATTGATACAGAATAAAGTAAGAAACCAGAAGAGTAATTTGTATTAACATCAGTATTATTAAAGGTGAATTGTGTAGAATTAGAAAGAAGGGATATGAAAAGACGCTCTTACTACACATCTTTACAGAAATGGGAGGTTGACCCAGTTCCTTATTTCCAACACAATATCTTTTACACAGAAATTTTAGTCACACAATTTTCCACAATAGATTGGGGGGGGGTGTTAAACAGTTTTCCATATTTGTCATGTTGTGAAAGAAAAATCAGGACAAAAGGAAAAAAAACCACAAGAAAGAAAAAGCAAACAAAAAAAGTGAAAATACTATGCTTTGATATGCATTCAGTCCCTACAGTTCTCCCACTGAATGCAGATGGCATTTTCCATCCCAAATCTATTGGAATCGTCTTGGATCACTGCATTGCTGTGGAGAGCTAAGTCTATCATAGTTGATTGTCACATAATCTTGCCGACACTGTGTACAATGTTCTCCTGGTTCTGCTCACTTTACTCAGCATCAGTTTGTGAAAGTCTTTCCAGACTTTCCTGACATCAGCCTGCTCATCATTTCTTACAGAACAACAATATTCCACTAAATTTATATACCATAATTTATTCAGTCATTCCCAATTGATGGACATCTACTTAATTTACAATTCCTTGCCACTATGGAAAGAGCTGTTATAAATATTTTTGCGCATGTGGGTCCCTTTCCCTCCTTTATGATCTCTTTGGGATACAGACCCTGTAGAGACACTACTGGATCAAAGGGTGTGCAGTTTTATAGTCCTTTGGGCATAGTTCCAAACTGCTCTCCAGAATGACTGAATCAGTTCACAACTCCACCAACATTGCATTAGTGTCCCAGTTTTCCCACAACTCCTCTAACATTTATTGTTATCTTTTCCTGTCATCTTAACCAACCTGATAGGTGTGAAGTGGTACCTCAGAGTTGTTTCAATTTGCATTTCTCCAATCAATAGTGATTTAGAGCATTTTTTTCATGACTATAAATGGCTTAAATTTCTTTATTTGAAAATTGCCTATTCATATTCTTTGACCATTTATCAATTGGGCAAAGACTTGTATTCTTATAAATTTGAGTCAATTCTTTATATATTTTAGAAATGAGGCCTTTATCAGAAACACTGACTGTAAAAATTGTTTCCCAGCTTTTTGCTTCCCTTCTAATCTTGGCTGCATTGGTTTTGTTTCCATAATATATTATAAAAATAATTATAACCAAAATAATTTAAACTTCCTCTCTCTATATAATGCCTTTAACTTTTATCTATAATCTCATTGAGGTGTTTAGAGAACTTTGAGCCCACTCTCTAGTCTAACTTATGATTTTAAAAATTGGATTAAAAAATAGCATAGGAGTTTTCCTTTCTCCTTGGACAGCCTAAGCACTTGATATACTAAAAAATATGAAGATAATAGCATCTAATATTAAAGCTAAAGCAATAATGAATTCTGAATTCATGTGTGACCTTGACCTAGTCACATTAATTCTGTAAATCTCAGTTCCATTCTCTGTATAATGAAAGGTATGGATCAGGTGCCCTCTGAGTTCTTTCTGGTTATCAGTTTCCATGTTTCTACAAAGTTCAATCAGGGTATTGTTTGTATTTCACTTACTCTCACCATCCAATATAGAAAATCCAATCAGAAGGCCATCTTCCTCAATATTTCAAAGTACAAGATGGAAGCAACTGACCCAATCTTCCCTCTTGTTATTTTATTGTAGGGATCAATATTTTTCATAACATTATATTAAGTACCAAAGGCACAGAAAATATAATTGTTTTTTAATTATAATGCTAATAATTGACTCAATACTTACCTATTAGTCAAGAAGCACTGGGATGCAATTAAAATAAGCCATAAGTCATAATTTGATCCTCCACGAAGAAGTGTTGTTCTTTCCCAAGCATTACCTACTTGCCATAGAAATTCACCATAGGAAACTGGGATATCCCCTATAACTGGGGAAGCTATAATTTTAATGTTGTAGTAAGTTCCACCTTGCCACAAGTTTCTAAAAGAATTAAAAGAAAATATTGTTAAAAAAAAAAGATGACAGTAACAAAACAAGTGTAAAACATACAGAATCAAAGATTGGTTGAATTAAAATTACTATGCTTTAGGTGACTCCCCAAAATCAGAAATTGCAATCATATTAACAGGCAAAGGGGCAGAGAAAGGGAGAAGAAGAACCAATGGCAGGGGGAGGGAAAGAGAGAGAGAGAGAGAGAGAGAGAGAGAGAGAGAGAGAGAGAGAGAGAGAGAGAGAGAGAGATTCTTAAGGAAACAAAATATTTACATCTGATTCTAACTGGTAAATAGTCCCATAGAGTTTGCTTTCTAAATCCTCAAGGGCAGTGAGTTAAACTGCAAGGTAGGAGCTACTACTGACAGAAGCAGTATTAAAATGTCACCAGAATCCCTTGATCCTCTTGAAAACAATGCTGAATGATTGTTAGTGAAGAGTTGGATATTTCAAAGAAGCAGAGAAATAACTTTTAATCGCTGAAAACTGGGAAAAAAAAACACGAGTATCAAGAAACACAGTTTCCAGCATCGCAAAGTAGCATGACTATATTGAAAACAATTTTGGTTTTTGGTTTGGGTACCTCACTTAATTTGAGTGCAATTATTTTATGGCAAAATAGGGTAAAATTATTTAAAAAAATGAAAAGTCCAATCAAATGAGAATGGGTTATGATTTTTAAAAGACTATCAATCTTATGAGTGTAGCTAAGTTGAATAGTAGATAGAATGCTGAACCTGAAGGCAGGAAGAGTTCAAATCTAGCTTCAGACACTTTCTAGTTGTATGACCCTGGATTAGTCATTTAATCCTGTTGGACTCAGTTCCTCATCTATAAAATAAGGTGAAGAAGGAATGGCAAACCATTCCACTACCTTTGCCAATAAAATCCCAAATTGGGTCCCGAAGAGTCAGAGATGACTGAATAACAACAAAAAAAATGATTTCATAGGAAAAATTTGAGAAGCTGTTACTTTTTTTTAAGTGAAAGATTCCTTAGAGTCAGGAAATTTTTAATTAAGCCACTAAAATTAAGGTACAAATCAAGAAAATGATCTTGGCATGTCAGCTCAAGAAGAGTGAAAGATACACCAGAGGACCAGAAAAACTCCTAGATTCCTCACCATCACTTTCCTTAATCAAACAAAATTAAACAAAAAATTTTTTAAGATTTTAATTTTTAATTAAATAAAATTTTAAATAAAAAATTAAACAAGCAATGTCTGTCAATTTCACCCTTGCATCATCTCTTTTCATCATCTCTTATTTATACCCCTTTCTCTCTTCTTGCACTACCATCTATTAAAGGTCACCTCCCACCTTCATAACTGCAATAGCTTGTTGGTGGATCTGTATGCCTCAGTTTTCTCTCTACTTTAATCTATTCAACCCCAAAAGTGTTTTTCCCAAAGCACAAGTCCAATAATGTCACCCTCTACTCATTACACTACAGTAGCTCACTATTGTTTCCAGAAGCAAATCCAAAATGCTCTCTTTGGCATTCAAAGTTCTTCATAACTTATCCTCATATCTTTCCAGCTTCTTTATATTTTATTCCCCAAAACTTACTCTTCCATACAGTGATACTGGTCACCTGGCTGTTTCACAAACAAGACATTCAATTTTTCAATTCTGGGCATTTACTCTGGTTGTTCCCCATGCCTGGAACTCTTTCCCTCTTCAGCTCTGACAACTGAGTTCTCTGGCTTCCCTTTAAGTCCCAACTAAAATCTCATATTCTAAGGGAACTCTTCCCCAATACATCTTTATTCCAGTGCCTTCCCTCTTCTAATTATTTATTATATATCCTGTATTTACAAGTGCCAAATTCAGATAGAAATGGATCTTGGATGGTTGCATATTGACATAGAAAACTACAATTTTGTCCTTGTTGCCTTGTATATTTTTGTATTTTGCTAAACATTTCCCAACTGAATTTTAGTCTGGTTTGGCCACCTTGAAGACTATGAAATTGTGTCTTTTGACTTTATTTATTTTTTTGTATCCTCAATGCTTAGTACAATGCTCAACACAAAGAAAACACTTAAAAAAACTAAATGACTGACTGAAAACAGAAACTGGCTATTTCTGGGTCATAAATGGACCAGACCAACTAGAATGCCTTGTCAACAATCAGGATCAAGATAACAGAAACCAAACTCAAGTTATCTCCTTAAGCTTGGCAAACAAAGTGAGGCTGCTCCTTAGGGTATACAAGAACTTCAAAGCAGCTTTTTACCTCACCAGCATCCCTGCTTTTCCTTTTCAAACCTGAGGTATCAGCAACGAGCAACAGAATCATCCCCATAGGTGGGCCCTGAAACACTTCCAATAAAATTCTCTCTTCCACCAATCAGGACCCTCCCAGCTGAAGGCTAGCTCTGCTGCTTCTAGCTGTCATAGTAACCAAGGAGTTAAACAGTATAGAGGAAGAAAAAACATGTCCAAAACAGAACCTTTCGGCATTCCTACAGGCATATGAGCGATATGAAATGAAGGAAAATGGAAATGCAAGAGTTCATCATAAAGCATCTCAATTTTTTTTTTGGTTAAAGCTAAAGTAGCAGACAACTATGGGAGGCTTGAGGAAGAATAAAATGATTTTGAAGAACTGCTGCAGAGAGTGGAAGAGTAAGCTGATGAGCGAAGTCTGATGAATGTTTCAATTGTCTGGTTTTAGGGGAATTGCTATTCACATTAAAAAGTTACACTTTATAAATAAAGGTTGGTAATAAGTTGAAAATGGCAGCTAGGTGTAGCAGTGGATAGAGGGCTTGGCTTGGACTCAGGAATACTTATCTTCATGAATTTGAATCTGGCTTCAGACACTTAACTGTGTGACTCTGGACAAATCACATAATCCTGCTTGCCTCAGTTTCCTCATCTGTAAAATGAGCTGGAAAAGGAAATGGCAAACCTCTCCAGTATCTTTGCTAAGAAAACTACAAATGGGGTGAATGTGAAATGACTGAACAACAAATCGAAAGCACTTGCAAATGCTATTTTTCACTAGAAAAAGGATTTGCTCAGCTGGAAAACAGTAAGTACTAACAACCAACACACAGGTAAGAAATAATTTTGATTGGTGTACATGGTCCTGAATGGCCTAATGCCATTAAAACCTGAAGTCCAGGGTTATGAGTTATTAGGAGTATCTGAGTTTTCCTTTCTCATATACTTCTAGGTTAGGTTTCATCCATGGTCCTATTTTCACTACAGATATTGAGGTGGGAGAATGTAACCCTCCTTTATATGTAGCTTGTGATATATTTTATCATAATTATTTACTTCTTCATTTCTTTTTCTCCAAAGCTCATTTCATTTTTAATGCCTCTTTTCTTTTATGTCCTCTTGTAGTTCTTGTGAGCAAGGCATTTTCCCCTCTAAGGCTCCCTTTACACTTGTTGAATTATTCTATTCTTCTGGGTTTATCTTTGGGGTGTCTCTGGTTCTATAACTTTCTTTATAATATCAAAAGTCTTATTCACATCTCAAGCCTTAGTTCCTAATTTGGGAGTTTAGGCCAGGTTCTGTTCTGCCACTTATTCATTCTTGGACGGGGACAGTCAGATCCTATTTGGTTTTGACCTTGATTTCCCAGGCTATGGACAATGACTTCCATCCTTCCTAGTGGGAAAAAAGATGTTTTCAGAGCAGTGACAGACTTCATGATCACTGGTCACAGCCTTGTCACTGTCCATTTGATGATCAGGGAACTTCTGTGGTCTTGATGGCACCCCCATTTTTGATGCTGCTATGCATCTCTCCTGGGACATTTCCCACAAGGGTCTTCTGATTTTTTCAGGCATCAGTGGTAAGGAGACTGTTCTAGTTTTTGCCCCTCTCCTGGGACTTTTATGATCAGGTACATACTATAGACTCTCAGCCAATTCCACTGAGAACATGCTGGCTTTTCCCTGAAGGATTCTCTCTTACAGCATTCATGAATTCTAACTTTCTTTATATGTAGTCCTGGGCTGGATTTCCTGATTATTGGATGATTTGGATCATTGCTTGAGCATGTGTGAAGACTTACTATCATCTTTGTCATCTTAACAAGGAGCACCAATAATTCCTCAATTATGAAATCTACACCTAGCTGCCATTTTCAACTTATTATCAACCTTTATTTATAAAGTGTAACTTTTTTTTAATGTGAATAGCAATTTCCTTAAAACCGGACAATGGAAACATTCATCAGATTTCACTCATTAGCTTACTCTCCCACTCTCCACAGCAGTTCTTCAAAATCATTTTATTCTTCCTCAAGCCTCCGATGATTTTGCCTGCTACTTTAGTTTTAACCAATCCTCCTACTTCTTGACCTCCATATAAAAAAAAGATACTGTTGATACTATTGACCACCTTATGTTTCTAAACATTTTCTCCTTTTTGAATTTTCATGACACTGCTCTTTCTAGACTCCCTCCTTATCCATTCATTCACTCCTTGTTTTCCTTTGCAGGATCTTCATTCATATTATACCCAGTAATCGTGGATGTATCATAAGGCTACTATTACCCTATTCCCTTTTGACTTTTCTTCCTAGCTCATCTTTTAAGAATTCCTGGCTTCCTTCAAGATTCAGCTCAAACTATACTTTAAGAGACATTTATTTTCATTTATCTCTGGCTGCTTGTGCCTTCTCTCTTTGATGGCTTTATATCTGCTTTGTAGCTTATATATAATCACATGTGTAGATGTGTTTTCTCTCAAACTTGAATATAAACTCTATGAGGGGAAAATTACTTTTGATTTTGCTTTGTATCCCCAGAATTTAATATAATGTCTGGAACATAGTAATAAGCATTTAATAAATGTTTATTGATTAACAGAATGTGAAATGAAAGTTCAGAATTGTTTTGATTTGAATTTAAAATCAGGGATTTGGAGTAATTTGATTTGAATTTGAAATCAATGATTATTTACATGGCTGTTAATAGTTTTCAGCTCTTTGGAGAATTGTTTATATTTGTGTGTGTGTATGTGAATATATACATTTATGATTTGGGGAGTGACTATTGGGTTTATATATGTGAGCTTCTTATGCCCCTTAGATATCACATATCAGAGATATTTGAAACAAATACTTTCTTAATGTTTCCTTTCATTAATCTAGGAAAGCTTATCAATTTCATGTAATGGGAATTATCTATTGCATATTTAGGGAAAAATTCTTCCCTTATCAATAGCTATAAGAGTTTACTGATTGGTTCTCTTCTAATTTTTTTTCTGGTCCACCTTTTCCTCTTCATATCATTTTGAGTTTACTAGGAGAGAGAATGTAAGATGTTGGCCCAAATCTAATTTCTGCCAAATTACTTTTCATTTTCCCCATCAAGTTTTTTTTTTGGTTGTATTTGTCAAATGGGGAATTCTGGGGAGAAGGGAGGAAAGAAAAATCTTAAACAGATAAGCAATGGAGAATATTACAAAAAAGCAAAAATAGGTCATTTGATTACATAAAACTGAACCACTTTTATTACAAAGAAAAGTGAAGGTAGGTAAAATAGGATGGGAAAATGTTGATTAGGAAAATATGTCAATAGCCTGATAAAGGTCTAATATTAAAAATATATAGAAATGATGTGATTATAAGTCTGGAGTTTTTCTTGTCATCAAGGCTTAATTTTTCTCTTTCCAACTTTTCTACTGTCTTAGTGTACTGGATTAGAATGATAATAGTTTCACTATACTCTGCCCTAGTCAGACCACTGCTAGAATGGTCACTTCTAGTGAAGAAAAAACACATGTATACACACACACATTACATACCCTTTTTCTTTTTCTTTCCCAAAGCATTTTTCATCAATAGAAAGAGAAGCAGCATTGGCAGAAACCACATAATTATATGATTCCATCTCCTGCTTTTCATATTTGACTTCAAGCTTGAAAATAGTCAGGGAGAAAAGTAGAAAATTTGGTGTCACAAAATGCAATGGCAACAACCTCCCAAGCCTGAGAGGTTTACTGACATCTCTCTGGAGTATCACTAGCCACACATTACACCAGCAATTCTATGGATTCACCCCATGTGAGGTCACAATAAAGAGGGGATTGTCAGCAACTTCTAGGCAGGAGGATTTGCTCTCTTTCTATTGGTTCTGGTAAAAGTTTCCTCTCTGCTCATACTCTTGATGCATTTCCTTTTTTGAGAATTGAAGCAACCGTTAGACCTAGAATCAAGAAAACCTCAGTCCAAATGTAGCTTTAGACATATACTAACTATAAGAGCTAGGGTTAGCTATTTAACCTATGCCTGCTCAGATTATTCATCTGTAAAATGGGGATAATAGCACTTATCTCCCAGGGTTGTTGTGAGAAAAAAATTAGATGGTAATTTGTAAATTCTTTGCAAACCTTAAATATATATATAAATGTGAGCTATAATAATAATTATTACCATAGTATTATCTCTATAAGCTTTTAGAGCCTTCAGAGTTAAATTTTCTTAAACTCAATATGTATATATTCAATTACATGCATTCATATTATTTTCCCCCAACAGAATATGGGTTTCTTGTGGAGATTCCTGGACATTTGTCTTAATACCCCTAGCACTCAGCATAATGCTTGGAATAAACTTAATACATACATATTGATTAATTTAATTTTTGTGTTTATTGTAGGCTAGTCTCCCTTTTTAAAAATTTTTATATATTTTATTTTTCCCTGATTAAATTGTCAGAACAATTTTAAACATTTGTTTTTTTTTTTATTTTAAATTCCAAATGTTATTCCTCCTTTCTTCCTTCTCATCCCCTTTCCCTGAGATAATAAAAAATCAGATAGAGTTTATACATGTGCAAAAAATACTTGCATATTAATCATTTTGTACAAAGAGATGTAAATAAAAGAAACTGAAAGAAAAGTGAAAAATAGCATGCTTCAGTCTATATTCAGACAATTATCAGTTCTTTCTCTGAGGTAGATAGAATGCTTCATCATTACTCCTTTGGATCATTGTATTGCTGTGAATGGCTAACTCATTCACAGTTTTTCATTGAACAATATTGCTGTTACTGTGTAGATGTACAATATTCTCCTGGTTCTGTTCACTTCACTTTGCATCAGTTCATTTAAATCTTTTCAAGTTTTTCTAAAGTCATCCTGCTTGTCATTTCTTATAGCACAATAATATTACAATCATATACTACAGCTTATTTAACCATTCTACAGTTGATGAGGGAATTCTAATTCTTAGGCTACTCTTCTTGTACCATTCCCCAGGCACCAGACCCTAATATATAATTATGGACAAATATTTATTCTAATACCTGCTTCCAGTATATTATAGTAATACTATCAGAAAAAAGACACCCAATCCAGTTAACGAAGAAGCAAACTCCCATCTTGTTTTCCCTACAAAAGACCTCATTGAGTTGGAGTGACTCTTGGATGGCAGAATCAGTTAAGGTGTGGCAAGAGGTGGAGAAGGTCTGTGGCTCATGGAAACCTTCAGATACTATATTGTAATAATCAATATTTGTATAGTAAAGCATTTTACATAGTTTTTCATTATATTTTATCAAAAATATAGGAAGTAGGTATATCTGCTGTCTTGATACATATTTTTATGTGAGGAAACCAAGGCTCATAGTCACATAGCAAATAAATATTAGATATAGGGTTTGATCCCAAATCTCTCCTGATTCCAAGTTCACCATTTTCCCTACTACATGATGAGAGCAGAGGCTATATGATTATAGAAGCTCATAGACTTATAACTGGAAGGAAATTTAAAAATTATCTAGTCCCAACCTCTTATTTTATGAATGAGAAAACTGAGGTCCAGAGAAATTAAGAAAAGACCAAGTAGCAAGTAGTGTTGTAATTGGAATTTAACAAAAGGGTAAACTTAAGCAGATCTGAGCAAGATAATACTTAATAGAGGGGGCATGCTGCCTGTCAATAAATGGGACAATGGATTACCTCCAATTAGACCAAAGACCTTGAGAAAAAGGACTGTCACCCTTTTATAGTTCTGGGGTAGTATAGAGCAAAAAACAAAACAATGCAAATGACATCATGGGATTGAGGGCAACATGATTGGTTACAAAGCTGAGATGTAGAAATTGGTTGGAAGTTAAATTATGGAGTTTAGCAACAACCCCTTTCTCTCATGAGATTAAGAAGTGCTCATTGTTTGAGACCAGATCTTTGGACAGCAAACCAGACATCTTTGAAGACAGTTTGATGGAGTCAAGATATCAGGTCTGACTCTCTTTCTTTCATATACATTTTCCAAAGTTAGCAAAATTCCTTGAGACAAGAAGAGCTGGATTTTTAAACTTAACCAATTATAGGCTAAACTGAACTCTGACTTCATTTTGAAAATAAACAAACAAAAAAAAACATGACTAACAGATACAGTATAGAATCAGTTACTTGTAAATAGGATCAATAAATGATATGGGATCAATTATAACCTTCTCAATTTTGCCCTTTTGATCAATGAGATATACATATTTCTTATGGACCATCTATCTATAAACTAATCCTACAAGATCTTTAAAATAATCATTATCAATAGTTGAGTGCACTAACACAAAATTCTCTGGTAGAAATTCAAAACAGTTGTTAACACAGTAACTAATGCAAAGTTGAAAAAGAAAAACAAGGCTAGTTAATCATAATACAAACATAATAAAAAGAGAATCCAAACCCATGAAGTAAATTCAGAGATTCAGCAAATATAGATACCTGTTAAGTAAAAGATCAAAATAATACAATAATAATCAACAACATTAATTAACATCAAGTCCTTAGTATCCTGGTATAACTCACTCCCACCCAATGTCCATTTTATCAGGACATTTTATCTTTAATTCTCAGATGTCTTATGTAGTCCTCTGATCTGGGAATAGGTCTCATCCTCTAAGCAGCTATGAAGTGATGGCTTCTTTAGTAGATTTTCTTCTCTAGGTCCATATTGCTTATACATTTTTAGATGTTCTTGCTAAAATCTTTTACAAAACATCATCTCAATACAAAATTTAATGCACCCTCTTAAATTCTGTTTCTTCAATAATTAGTTCATGTGGTGAAAACAAGCTGAAACCTTGAAGTTCTGGTCTTATTAACAATAGAGCTATAAAGAAAATATTAAATTAGAAAACCATAATATATTTGAAACTTCAGATAATTTCAGTTTTTAAATATCCTGATATAGACATTGCTAACAACAAACTAAAGGAAGAATCTTTTTTCAAAAGTCTATGAGAATCTGATTTATAATATGAGTCCTTCTGGTTGAAGAATCACCAAAGTAGACATATAAAGTAGGGCAAAGTTCCTTTCTAAATTAGCAATTGACTCCATTATCATTTAACTTACTATTATGTAACTTAGCAAACTTACATTGATATGTTTAAGAAATTCAAATACAAACTGAAAAATCAAAAGCAAATATTTTTAAATACCCCAGAAGGTAGAATTCTTAAAACTGCAAATTTCTGACAAAGCAGAAGGATAAAGGTGTGCAGAAACTCTAATACAAAACGATACCCATGCATTAGAAAGGTGTGAAGAAAAGGGCTAGGTGTGTCTTATATGAAAGTTTAGCTTCAAGGAAGGAGAAGAATAGGTAAAGAGGAAGAGAGGATATTTTGTGCAAACAAAAGAGAATGAGGAAGGACTGACATTAATCCATTAAATAGTTTTTGGCTTTGGTCATTCACACAGAGCATGCTCACAAGGTGGTCAGAAAAAGCGATACAAGGTACTCTTAAGGCCTCTCTCAAGAACTTTGGAATTGATTGTATGACATGGAAGACACTGGCATGGGACCACCCAGCACAACGTGCCCTCCTCAGAGAAGGTGCTGTGCTCTAGGAGCAGAATTGAATTAACTCAGAAGAAACGTGTGAGGTGCAAAGTTAGAGAAGACACCCCAAATGTTCATAGGGACTATTTGTGTTCAACCTGTGGCAGAGTATTCCCAGCTCACATTGGTCTGATCAGTCACAGTTGGACATACTATAACTCGACATAGTGATGTCATTTTGGTCCTCTTTGAGAAGAAAGGACAACAACCAACCAATTTTATTCATTCATTCATTCATTTTTTTGTTTGTTTATTTGCTGAGGTAATTGGGATTAAGTGACTTGCCCAAGGTCACACAGCTAGGCAAGTGTCTGAGACCAGATTTGAACTCAGGTCCTCCTGACTTCAGGGCTGGTGCCTGTGCCACCTAGTTACCCCAACCAACCAAGTTATGAACCCATCTGACTATAGCATTTATATTTCTCCATCTTCTTTAGAAGGGATACTTTGTTAAATAAATGCCTTGACAAAATCAAGATAAATTATGTCCATGCTATTTCTCTTTTCTATTAGCCTAATAATCCTGTCAAAAAATAAGATAAGTCTGGCATGATGCCTTGTCTTGTGGTGATCACTTCTCCCTTTCTAAATGCTGACACAATATCATTGTAATAATTAATTCTAGAATTTTGCTAGGAATCTTAGGTTGACTAAAGGTTCAATCCCTTTAAATTGAATAATCCATCCTCTGGTCTCTGCTTACATCTACTATTTCTCTTGTTCTTCATGATTTCTCTCTCATGAGAGCAGTTCTATAAGCACATTTATAAGTTTGTTTCCTTTTCCCCTTGAATCTCGGGAGATGGTCTGTCCAAGTCTGGTGATTTGAACTCATTGAGGAAAGCTACACACTCTCTTATCATACCTCCTTATTTAATCTCTTTTATTTAAGGTGGAAATGGGGCCCTAGGAGACTGACTGACTGACTTGATCAAATAGATGATAGTAGATACAAAGTTAGAATCCTGATATTTTTATTTCCAAGTGAGTATTTTTTCCATTACACCATGGTGTCCGGGACAGAGATGGTGGAGTTCATCAGCTGGCTTGAGAGTCTAAGCCTCATCCATATCTAGTCTCCAAGACTATTCCAGTGATTTCATAAGATCATCATGACCTTAGACACCCTTCCAATCAGGATACTTGATTTAGAAGCACTGAATTATATAATTGTAAAGAGAAAAAAGATCTTTTGCAGGAGAAGAGATGAAAAACACAATGACAATATTAAACATTGTGGGGGAACAAAAAAATATTCAGATGATGACCAGATGTATGGATAGCCTGCCTCACGGGTCTTTAGCACAATCCAAAGCAAGTAATTGGAGACTGCTGTATATATACCAGGTTTCCCTTTTCGACCACAACCTTCTCCCCAGCTGACAATGCCCACTTGGTACCATACTTTCTGGTTATTCTTGTGGTTGCAAACCAAAGGTCCCCCACTGTCACCCTATGGGAAGAAAGAAAAATATCATTCTCTCATCAACCATATCCTGCCACTTTTTGTTGTTCAACCTTGGGCACCTTTTATGGGCCTTTGTCTTTTTTCATAAACAAAATAAATCAAGGTCTGTCAATTTTTTCTTCATATCATCTCTTATCTATATCACGTTCTTTCCCCTGATTCTTGAGGTCCCCCATCACCACTCACCTGGACTATTGAAATAGCTTACTGATTGGTTGGCTTGACACAAGTTTCTCTCCACTTCAGTCCATCTTCCACTCAGGTTTCAAAGTGATTATCCTAAAGTTCAGATCTCACCTTCCTTCCCCAATAAACTCTAGTGGCTCCCCATTGCCTCCAGAATTAAATATAAAATGTTCGGTTTAACATTCAAACCTCTTCAAAACCTTTCTAGCCCTCTTATGCCTTTTCCCCACCTCCATATTCCCTGTAATCTAGTTATATGGGTCTTTTTTGTTGTTACTTGAACAGTATATCTCATATATCCAGTCCCAGATAAAATCCCACTTTCAACAGGAAGCTTTTCCTCCCTTAATTCTAATGTATTCCCAATATATACCATTTCCAATATATCCTGTATAGAAATCTTGTGTGTATATAGTAGTTTGTATGTTGCCTCCTCTATTAAGAGCTCCTTGAGATTGTCAGGGACAGCTAGGTGGTACAGTGGATAGAGCACAACCCCTGAAGTCAGGAGGATCTGAATTCAAATCTGGCCTCAGACCCTAACATGTCCTAGCTATGTGACCCTGGGCAAGTCACTTAACCCTCAATTACCTTAGCACAAAAAAAAAAATTCTACCATGAGAATAGGGACTGTCTTTTATTTTTCTTTGCATCTCCAGTGTATGGAATAACACCTGGCACAGAGTATGTATTTAATAATTGATGGCTTGGTCTATCATCTAAAGGGTAGTAGCTAGGTAAGGGAATTCTACCCCTTGAAGGAATACAAGAAAAACACCTTAAAGACTTGTGTAGAATAAAAGCATTTTAGATTACAGGATGTTGCAACAAGACATAGCATCACATCTTCTTGTGTCAGATGTTAACAGAAATGTCAGAGGAAGAAGTAGCCTACCCTGAAATGAAATATGGCCCAATAGCCTCTCATCTAGCCATAAGGTCACAAAGGGGTCTTGGGAGTTGAGTTGACTGTGAATCTAATGACACGAGAACTGATTACCTGGCAGGTATCTTTTTTTCCTTCTGGATCCCAGGCACATAACATGTTTTCAGTGAGCAAGTAAAGTTTCCTGTAGCACTCATTCCAGTCTAAGAGCTCAAGCTTGACTCTTTGCAGTGGAATATTCATTTGCTTCATGGGTGCTAACGAAAAGGAAAGACAAATCAAGAGAGAAAGGTGAACCTGAAGTAAGAAATTATTTTTGATAGAATTTAAATACCTCTAAACTACAGAGATCTGATGATCATTAATATCCTTCCCTTTCAATTCAAGGACATCTCTTCTCTATCTCTGTATCTTTCTGTGTCTCGATGTCTCTGTCTTTGCTGTCTCTGCCCCTCTATCTCTCTGTCTCTTTTTCCTGTGTGTCTCTCTCTCTGGTTCTGGCTCTTTCTCTTGTTCCCCTCCTCCTCTACTCTCATTTTGTCTCCTCCTCTCCCCTCTCTTCCCCTCTCTTCCCTTTCTTCTCCCCTCCTCTTTTCTCCTCTCCTTTCTTTCCCTCTTCTCTCCTCTCCTCTTCTCTCTTCTCCTCTTTTCTTCTCCTCTCCTCTTTTCCTCTCCTCTCCTCTCTTCTCTCTTTCTTCATAGTTTTTGTCTAGGAGTAAAAGTCTTTTAAGAAGAAACAAAAAGACACACTAATTCTCCCCAAACCATCATCCAATCAGGAATCAAAACTCCACTGATGTCTAGGCTTCCCCCTACTCTTCATCCCAATGTTTTTTGCTTCATTGCCATCATTGTGACACACATCTTGAGTGCCCCTTTTGTAAAGGTGCTGGTGGCACAAAGAGATAAGATAGTCTTGTATAATAATGAACTAAGATCCTGCCCTCTTGGCCACCCACCAATAATCCTCCTTTCTCTTTAGCGGTTTGATGGTGCAATGGCTTAAATTGGCCTAAAAGTAAAAAAAAAAACCAAACCTAAGTTTAAATCCAGCCTCAGACACTCATTTATCCTCTCTCTACCTGTTTCCTCAACTGTAAAAAGAAAATTATAATAACATATAACTCCGGCTTGTTGTGAGAATCAACTAAGACAACATCTACCATTTTTTAAGAGTCAGAAAAAAGCAGACATAAGAGTTCAGCCCTTTATATACTATCCATTTCAGAGGTAGATCATTAGTTTTGCTATGGAAAGTTTTTTGCCCCCACAGAATACTCCTTGAAACCCTACAAATTTACTTTAAAATCCATTGACAGACATAGGTAGAATGAGTGATAGCTCTTGGATAAGATGACATTACCTTTGTTCAAAAGATATTCATTGTTTTGCTTCCTATTCCTCCTCTGGTATCCAGCAGGAGCAGGTTCTCTTAATACAGAGATTAATGAAATGTTGAATACATTTATTTAGCTCCTTCACACATGTAAATGTATGAGTGTGGTAACAATGGTTATAAGGGAAATTTTATGCCACATCTTGGGAGAGTAAACCCATTCCAACAGGGCTTAATTCACCCCAAACCCTTTAACTTTAAGGATTTTCTCGAAATAGTTAGGTGGTGAAGTGGATAAAGAAGATGGCTTGGTGTCAGGAAAACCAGAGTTCAAATCCAACTTCAGACGTTTCATAGCTATATAACCCTGGACAAGGCCCTTCACTCTGACTGCCTCAGTTTGCTCAAGTGGGATATGGGGATAATAATAGCAATCCAAAGACATTTAAAATCTAGCAAAAAAGACAGAAAGTTAAAGTTTGTTTAAAAAAAGTCTATCAAAATTTAGGGATACCAGGGGGCAGCTAGGTGGCACAGTGGATAGAGCACCAGCCCTGAAGGCAGGAGGACCTGAGTTCAAATGTGGTCTCAGACACTTAACATTCCCTAGCTGTGTGACCCTGGGCAAGTCACTTAACCCCAATTGCCTCAGCAAAAAAAAATTTAGGGATACCATCAGTTATTGAGATAGTTGTTCTAGGAAAGTTGGTCTAGCCTTGGGGTTCTGCTCCTGCCTCTGACATGTACTAGTTGTGTGATAATGGGCAAATACTGAGCTTGTTTCCCCAGATCTCTAAGATCACAAATTACAGAAAGATGACAATCTGCTTCAGTGGAGGGACTATCCACACCAGGAACTTCCCTCACCCCCAATTAAGATGGATGAATGAGATAGAGAATGCTGGTTTTTCCACTCAACTTATCCTACATCAATTATATAGACATTTATCCAGCACCTACTATGTGCAAGGCACAAGGACCACAAAGATGAAAAATGATACATAGTCTCTCATTTCCAGGAGCTTATAACCAATCCACAAGGGCTAATGTGACAAAGATAGGTACCATACAAAATAGAATATGATCAATACAAAAGAGAGACATGAAATGCTCTAAGAAAATTTGAGGTGGAAAAGGAGACTTTTCCCAGAGGAAACTCAGAGTAAGCGTTTGAAGAAAATGGTAACTGAATTGGTCTTGAAGCAGGGGGGAGATTTTCAAGAGCCAGCAATCAATAAATGAATATTTATTAAGCACTTTCTGTGTGCCAGGCATTGTGCTAATTGCTGGTGACACAAAGCAAAAGCAGAAATACGTTCCTGTCTTCCAGAAGTTCTAATGATGAGGGAATGTATCCCAGGCAGCAGAAACAAACACACAAATATCCAGATGTGAGATTGTAGAATGTGATGTTGCAGAATAGTTAGTAGTCCATTTGAAGGAAAGAATTGCTCTTAAAAAGAGAGACAGAGAAATAGTCAGAAACAGATCAATAGATTGATGGATCAAGAGATTGATGGATAGATGAATAGGTAGATGGATGTATGCATAGATAGATAGATGATAGATAGATAGATAGATGACAGACAGACAAGAAGACTTAATGATATGTGGGAGCCAGATTTGGAGTTTCAAGCATCAAGAGTTTAGATATACCTTTAAGCCAATTGGCAATTACAGAAGATGATTTCACAGAATCACAGAATTAGGGCATGGGAGGGAATCTTCAGAGGCCAGGTATTTCAAACTATGCCTAAATGAAATTTCCCTTTATTTTTCTAAGGTCCTTTCCAGCTGCAACATTACATAATCTTATCATAGTGCTATAATCCCAGTTGGAAGGAAGAATCCCAGAGGATTTCCACAGGGGCTTGCTGCCCCTTTCACATTAGGTGAGGTAGTACATGATACCAGTGGAGCAGAAATTGTTTTTCTTTCTGATCCAAAGCAAAGAACAGGGCTTTCTAGATAATCGAAGTGTTTTTATAGGACAAGCAAATTCCTAAAGATTTTTTATTCTGCCTATAGCATATATGTGCCACACAGGGGTGAGAGGTGTTAGATACTTTGGAAAAACCACTCACTTGTGAGTCCCCATCCAGATACCCAGCATTCTTTCATATTGTTTATGTTTTTCGTCATGCAAATGGGTATTTTCTGTCTGCTAAATTTTATAGGAGAATTGAGCAACATCAAAGCAATGTCATGGTCCATAAATAGCTGGTTGAAGTTGGGGTGAAGAATGAGCTTTTTCACATTTCTCTTCTCCAGTGTCTTCCTGTTAAATTCCCCCAATTCCATGATTACTTCCAAAAGGTCTGTGCTTGGTTGGAAACAAAAAAGATGAGGAAAAATTGGGAAATTGTAAATAGGAAGACAATTTAACTAAACCCAAGGCAGCTAAGTGATATCAGGGATAGAGTGCTGGACCATTATGAAGGCTACCATGTGGAAGAGACTCTAGAATCTTTTCTAGAGTTCCCAAAGCAAGGAGGCAAACTTGATCTCATGGATATCATGTATATTTGGTGGTATAAGATCCTTGGCTAGAATATGGCTCAGGATGGGGGTACCTGATTCAGGGTACAATATCTCTCTTCAAAACATGAAGCTTTGCTAGATACCTAATCATTCAGGACTGATGATTAGGCATTATTCTTTGTAATCTTTATTGCCCAGTGTCTCTTTATATGATAAACTACTCCCTTATCAAAGTGCTACTCCTGGATTACAGATCTGACCAAGTAATTCCTATGCTTAGGTTCCATTGGGGTTCATCTAGTAAGTGATTTCCCCCCTAGGATAAAACATAAACTCCTTTAGGTTTTAAGGCCCTTAATTATCTTGCCTTGGCTCTATCTATGTCAGTTTCCTTAAATACAAAATGAGGATAATAATAGCACCTACTTCCAGGGTCGTTGTGAGAATCAAATGAGATAATATTTACAAACTGCTTAGCACAGTGTCTGATACATAGTAGGTGCTTAATAAATGCTTGCATTTTCTTCTCCCCTCAACCCCCTTCCTCCCATTCCACATTACTTTTACTTCCTTATACTCTGTGTTCCAGCCAAACTGGCCTTCATGATATTTCCCACATAGAACATCTCTCCCATCTCGCCCCACCACTCTCTGCTGTTTTCATGTTTTTGCTTGGATGATCTCCCACGTTCTCTCCTTATGCTTATGTACCACTTTTTAAATGATGCCTATTTGCTAATGCTCCCCCAATTACTTAGCATGTGTGCTTTGTGCATATATTGTATTCCTTTATACTTGTTGCTCCATCCTTCCAGTAGTAACTTCCTTCTTAGATCAAGGACAGTCTTTAATCATTGGTTTCCTAGAATCTAGCATGTACATGGTTTTTGTTGATTTATAATAATTACTTGTCGATTAAAAAAAGATCATTGGTAATTCTAAGGAGAGTAGTTGGATTTCCCAATAGTTTTTGTCAAAGGAGGTGTTATTATTATTTTATTACAACATGGCTGATAGAGGAATTTATTTTACTTGATTACTCATGTTAGTAACAGTTTTGGTTTTCTTCCTTTCTCAATAGAAGGGAAGCAGTGGAAGGGGGAGAGAATTCAGAGCTGAAAATAAAATAAAGTAGATTTTTTTAAAAAAAGAAGTGTGAGTTGAATTATAAGATCAGAATCAAAAATGAGATCTTGTATGATACCTTCAGAGTCATGAATTTCTTTTTGTTTTTGCTTTGCTTTTTTAAGAACAGAAAAGTCCTGCACATGTTTATAAGCATGATAGATAAGGAAAGATAGATTAACAATGAAAGAGAGAGGGAGAGAGGCAGAGATAGATAGATAGAAAGAGAGCAGGGGAAATGGAATGGTAGGGAGAGGGGGAGAAAGTATTGACTCTGGCAAAGGTCAAGAAAACCAGAGAATTTTTTCAGAGATCTTCTTCAGAGACCAATATAATGGAATAAATTGTGTGCTAGGGAAGATAATATCAAGGGGTTCTAAGCTAGAGAGAAAGGGAAAATAGGGAACTCAGTTAACCCATAGGTTAACTGATTACAATAATCTGGTTACAATAGTTGGAATTAATGCCTAAGAAAAACACTTGATGGATCTCTAAGAGGAAGGATGATATAGTCAAAATAGTACTAGAAAAGAATCTAAGAAACTAGTATATGGGTCTGCCTCTAAGTAGCTGTATGGCCTTGGATAAAATGCCTTATTCTTGACAGGTCTACTTTTTCATTAAGCACAATGATGGAGTTTGAGTAAGTGATGTTTAAGGTCTTTCCGAGTAGTTAGGTGGCATAATGGATAGCATGTTAGGGCCAGCATTAGGAAGATCTGAGTACAAAAACAGTATCATACATTTACTAACTGTGTGAGTATGGGAAAATCACTTAACCACTGTCTGCCTTAGTTTTCTCAACTGTAAAATGGGGTGAGTATTAGTATCTACTCCCAGAGTTGTGAGGATCAGATGAGATAATAAAAGTAAAGCATTTAGCACAGGTCATAGTAAGTGCTGTATAAATGCTAGCTGTTGCTGTGGTTGTTATTTTAATGCTAAGATTCTATAGTTATATGATGCAACTAGAAGGCATTTTCTGAGCTTGTACACGTAAATGCACCCAATTAAAAAAAAAGCCTAGCAAGGAAAAAAAGGAGTTAATTACAGGGAACGTCAGGAGCCAATTACACAAAAGCAGCTGGCTCCAATGTCATTCCTGTGCCTTGTTTCAGGACTTCCCCATTTGTCTAAGTGTATGTATACAAGAATAAATCTTCAAAGCACAGATTACCTTATTCTGCTTTACTCTGTAAGAAAGAACCAACCCTAATGGGTATCAATTGTAAAGAACCATGTTTAAACTTGATGAAAAGACTGGCCTAAGAGTTTTGGGTTGTCCCAAAGTGGAAGATGCTGTCCAGCCCTTCTAGTCAATGTAAGATGACCACTGGGCATGTTGTAGAGAGGGGTTTTGTTCAGATATGGATAGACACAGAGACCTCTGAGACTGTCATTCTATAAAGGAAAAAAACACAAACAAATTCATTTTCTCAATACTTACTTGTCATTTATGAAGCAGTGGGAAGCAGTTAGAATCCACCACTTGTCTAGTATTGATCCTCCACATAAATGTGTGTTATTGAAATAGATGCCCACTTGCCATGGAACTTCAGAACTAGAAGTGTCAACTCCCCCTAGGATTGAGGAAGCTTCATTTTTTGAGGCAGGAATGATGTGACCACAGGAAACTATTGGAAGAAGAGAGGTGAAGAAGGAAAAGAAAAAAAAAAGTAGTCTCTATTTAGGTTTGCAATACCTTAGAAAGGTAAACTCGCATCTTTTTTTCAAATCTGGTAAAGTAAATACACTCATGCTGCAGAGGAAAGGCTGTTGTGCTAGTTGTCAGGTAAGCTTTGTATCCATCATAGCTCCGCTACCTAATGCTTGTTATGTCTTTGAGCAGCTCAATTTTTTTTTCTCTTGAGAAGAGAGGATAGGTACTACCTTTGGACTTTTTTTGTATTCCCGATATTTATTTAGCACAGTTCCTGGCATATAGAAGGCATTTAATAATTGCTTCTTCATGAATAAAATTAAGGATTTAAATTCAACTCTAAAGATAGCTTCTCTCTCTCACATTCCGTGATCCCTAGAGATCCCTAGGACAACAGTTGGCTAGAGGTTCTCTGTCTCTTGAAGCTGTTTCTTCCTTGATCAGGAAATTGTTTTTTTTTCTTAATTTCATTTTAAATTTATGGACTAAAACAAGTATTTCCATAACACTATACAATAACACAATTGTACATGAAACTGCAAAACTATGTACAACTTGCTCTTCCTTTCAAAGTACAAAGTCATCATGTAATTTCTTTTTCTTTTTCTTCTTCTCTTCTTCCCTCCTCAACAGATGGGTACCACCAGACAAAAGTAGGTATACATATATATATAAACATATATATGCAAAATTATTCTATATATATTTCTATTTATCAGTTTTTTCCTCTGGATGTAGATAGCTTCTTTCTTCCTATGTTTTTATATTTAATTTGGGTATTTATGATGGACAAAAATAACATTCACTCAAAGTCAATCTTAAAGCAATGTTGCTATTGCAATATTCTTAGTTCTGCTCATTTAAATCTTCATTATTTCATGCAAGTCTTTTTATATTTTTCTAAAACCATTGAACTCATCATTTCTCATAGCATATTAGTATTTTATCACAATCATTTGCATAACTTGTTCAACCATTTCCCAAATGATGTGCATCCTTTCAATTTCCAATTCTTTGCCACTTCAAAGAGAGATGTTAAACATTTTGGAACATATAGGTAGCTTTTCCATATTCATCTTTGGAAATAGACCAAAGGTCAAAGGGTATAGTTAGGTGTTTTAATAACTTTTTGGGCATAATTTCAAATTGCTCACTAAAATGCTTAATCATTTTACAATTACACAAAATGAGGACTTAGTGTCCCAGTTATTCCACATCCTCTCCAACATTTGTTACTTTACCTTTATCATTTTAACCAATTTGGTAGGTTGCTTTAATCTTCATTTTTCTAATCAATAAGGATTTCAAACATTTTTATGTGATTATAAATTGTTTTTATTTCTTTTTTAGAAAAAATGCCTATTCATATCCTTTGATCATAAGGATGGTGGCTTAGCAGTACCAAACCTAAAACTATATTATAAAGCAGCAGTCATCAAAACCATTTGGTACTGGCTAAGTACAGTGGTGGATCAGTGGAATAGATTAGATACGTGCAATCAAGGTCTATAGCAATCTAGTATTTGATAAACCCCCAAACTCCAGTCCTGGAATAAGAATTCAGTACTTGACAAAAATTGCTGGGAAAACAATTTGTCAGAAACTCTGCATAGAACTACATCTCAAACCCCATATGAAAATAAGGTCAAAATGAATGCATGACTTGGGCATAAAGAATGATACCATAAACAAATTAGGAGAATTTATCCTTTGACCATTTATCAATTGAGGAATGATTCATATCCTTATAGATATGACAAAGTTCTAATTGCCATTTATTAATTTTCCTCTATTTTATTTTTACTCACTATTTTCCTTCTCAGTCTCTTTTTACCCTGTCCCTGTTACCTAATCTTCTCCCCTTACCCTCTTATTCCTTATTTTATCCACCCCTCTAAAATTCCCTCATCTTCTCCTTCCACTCTCCTAATCTTATTCTTTATAATACCTTTTAAAAGTCCTTCCCCAATCCTACCCCCCCCAGTTTTCTTACCTCTCTAGAAATTAAAACTTTTGAATTTCTTCACAGATGTATACGTTTCTTTCAACTCAGATGAGACTAAGGTTCCAACATTACTAGCCCTCAACCCTCACCTGTTTCCTCTATTTTAGTTCTTCCTCTTGTTCCCCATTATTATGAGATAATTATGCCTTTTTACCTTTTCCTATTCAATTTTTTTTAAAGAATCACCTCATTATATATAACTCAGCCACAACCTTTCATTCAAACTACCCTGTAAAAAAATTTTGAGTACTGATAACATTTTTAAATATCATAATAAGTAAACAGTTTAACTTTGATCAATGCCTTATAATTAGTCTTTAAGGATTTCCTTATATTTCTTCTGGAACTTTTATTTTGAATTTTCCATTAAATTGTGGACTTTTTGTTACAAATATTTGAAGGTCTTCATTTCATCAAATTTCCATTTTTTTTCTATTGAGGATTATAATGAAGTTTGCTGGATAAGTTATTTTGGGTTGCAATTCCAACTCCTTTTCTCTCTGAAATATAATGTTCCAAGACCTATGGTCTTTTAGTGCAGAGGCATCTAGGTCATGAAAAATCCTGATTGGTTTTCTGCAGGATTTAAATTGTTTCTTTTCTTGTGGTTTGTAATATTTTCTCTTTCACCTAAAAATTTTGAAACTTGGCTAAGATATTCCTGTAAGTTTTCTTCTTAGGATCTTTTTCAGGTGGTGATCAGTGCATTCTTTCTGTTTTTTTTTTTATCTTCTTGTCCTAAAACTTTGGGGCAATTTACCTTAAAAATTTCTTGTAATATTTTATCCAGATTTTATTTTTGATTGTAACTTTCAGGTAGTCTGACAATTCTTATATTTTTTTATCTCCTTGATCTGTGCTCCAGATCAGTTATTTTGCTAATAAGATGTTTCAAATTATCTTGTAGTTTTTCTAGTTTTACTATATTTTGATGTCTTATAATGCCACTCAATTCTACTTGCCCAATTCTAGTTTTCAAGAACTTATTTTTTTCTGAAGATTTTGTATTTCCATTCCAATTCTAATTTTGTACCTCCATTTTTATAACTTTGTTGAATTTTTCCTTTAGGTATTTCTCATTCTCTCTGATTTTTTTTAAATTCATTTTCTTCTTCCTAATGATTTATTTCTTTTTCCAATTGCTTAACTTACTTTTCATTATTTTCTTGAATTGCTTCCCCCCCAACTTTTCCTCATTCTCTCATTCATTTAATTTTAAAATTCCTTTTTAAGTTCTTCCGAGATATTTTTAGGGCTTGTGACCATTTGACATTACTCTTCAGGGTTAAGAGTGGCTTTTTATAAAATTTCACTATCTTCCTTGGAATATGAACTCTGATTTTCTTTTACACTAAAGTAGCTATCAATGATTGGGTTCTTTTTCCTTTGTTTACTCATTGTTACTTTTAATTTGTCTTATTTTTAGCACTTAATAATATTATTATCAAGTTTTAATCCTGAGTTGTTAATAATGTATCCCTAGATCTCAGATTCTTCTTACTGTTATCTGAATTCTGTTGGAGAGGGAGTACTCAATTTTAGGGATAAAGCCCTTACTCTTCCCCCCCCTCCCCAAGCCCCAGCCAAGCTGTCACAAAAAATGTTTTTGCTCCCTGTAGTACCACACCCATTAAGCATTTGCTCATCATTCTTTCTCACCCACAGCTACAGGAGATCACATCTGGTCAATATTGCTAGGCTGAAACAGCAAGGGATTCTTCAATCTTCCCTCAGCATCTACTATTTTTTAGATGAAAATTTGTGAAGTGAAATTTCTTAAGGGTTGGTCTACTTCCCTCAGAACCCACTGTTTGTTGATTCAATGGCTTAGGCCTGGAGACGTTTACACTTCACTCAGAGCAGATTTCAGCTCCTGGAGTCTTCTTCTAAGGTCCCTATCAAGATGTCTTAGGAGAACAATTGCTTTACCTTTTTATTTTTGCTACTCTGTGTTCATTTTGTGGCAGTTTTCTGTCTGTGGAGAAAATCTGGAGAGTTTGCAGATTTCTGACCTATTCTGCCATTTTCCCAGAATGCATGAACTTGCCTTATTTTGTAACAAATTTCAGAAAACTTGGGGAGTAATTGACCTTTCAGGGTATATAATCAATCAATCAATAAACATCTATTAAGGATATATTATAGGGGCAGCTAGGTGGCACAGTAGATAGAGCATCAGGCCTGAAGTCAGAAGGCCTGAGTTCAAATGTGGCCTCAGACACTTAACATTTCCTAGCTGTGTGATCCTGGACAAGTCATTAACTCCAATTGCCTCAGCAAAAAAAAATAAAAAAGAGGGAGAAAGTCTATTATGTGCCAGGCTCTGTGCTATGTGCTGGAGATACAAAAAGAGAGAAAAGGCAATCTCTGCCCTCAAGGAGCTTGCAATTTAATAGGTGAGAATACATTCAGACAAATATTTAAAAAATGAGCTATATAAATGAAAATAATTAACAGGGAGAAAAGCACTGAAATTAGGAAGGATTGATGGAAGTCTTCCTATAGGTGAGATTTTCCTTGTGACATAAAGCTAGTGAAGTCAGTAATCAAATTGAGGAGAGGAAACATTCCAGACATGAGGAACAGCCAGAAAAAAATGTCAGGAGCTAAGAGATGGAGTGTCTTGTTTGTGGAACAGTCAGGAGGTTAGTGCTCCTGGCTTAAAAAGCATGGGTTAAAGAATAAAAGTAAGAATACTGGAAAGGTAGAAAAGAGGTAATTTATAGAGGGCTTTGAATGCTAAACAGAGCATTTTGTATTTGATCCTGGAGGGGATAGCAAGCCACTGGAGTTTATTGAATAAAGGATTAATATGATCAGACCCGAGTTTTAGGGAAATCATATTAGTAGCTGAATGGAGGATGGACTGGAGGGGAGAAACTTGAGGCAGGCAGACCAGCTAGGAGGCTATTAAAGCTTGATGAGGACCTGCACTAGAGTGATGGCATGGGAGAAAGGGGGGTATATTCAAGAAATCAGCAATATCCAAGCAATAGCTTAGATAAAGAAGGAAAGAGATGGTAAGGAATCCAGGATGACTTCTAGGTTGCAAGCCTGGGAAATTGGGAGGATGGTGTTGTTCTCTATATAATGTTCTCTATAGTTGTTTAGGAGGAAAGATAATGAGTTCTATTTTGGACCCATTGAATTTAAGATGTCTACTGACATCCAGTTTGAGCTATCTGTGAAATGAGGAGACTGGATTAAGTATTTTCTAGGTCCCTTGATAGTTCTTTTATGAGCCTCTGATGGTTCAATTTTCTGACCTGTTTGCCCCAGAGCTTCCTATCCTAGGAGGATATAGAAACATTTGTAAAAGAGTTTGTCCTCCTAAAATTCCCAAAAGCAAGTCCTTGAGTCTTTCTATACACACAGGAAAGCCTGAACCTTAAGGGGACCATCCAGGATGGAGAGGGAAATTGAGGAAAGCAGAGGAAACAGGGGGAGGAGAAAACTGAAATTCCAGTGGCCTTTGGGCCATAGGAGGAGGCAGGTGGTGGAAAAATAATGCCTCTTCTAATCAATTGGGAGATGTTTAAGTTTCTTTTCCATTACCAGAATAATGAGATAGCTAGGATAGAGTCCTGGACATGGAGTCAGGAAGCCACAATTTCAAATTTTGCCTCAAACACTTATAGCTAAGTGACCTGGGGCAACCTAAAGTCTTTCAACCTCTTTTTCTTGTCTGTAAAATGAGAACTCATCTCTCATAGTTGTTAGGAAGGATAAAAGGAAAAACACATGTAAAGCCATTTGTAAAACTTAAAACATCACACAAATTATTGTTATTGTTAAAACATCTCTGATATTTAATGTAAATATCAATATATTTGGGAAATGAAGATCATAAATAGGATATTCCTAAAGTCTCAGTGAATGGTAAAACTATTAAAGCTAATTAAAACTTAAAACTGCACAAAGACTTTGGGGATGTACTATAGCTGTCTATAAGAATATACATACACCCATGGCTGTATAATGTATAAATGCATATATAAATACATCTATAATATATATGGATACATTTGGGAAATGAAGATGATGACATATTATATATGTAAAATTAAACATAGTTTAAAGTATCATTTCAATATTTTTTAAGATACATACTCAGAGACTTTGGTGTAATTGTGTAGATATCTAGACTTCTCTGTGTGTATATATATAGATCATTTGTTTGTTTTACATCATTTGATCTCAAAGAGGAATAATGATAACATGAGGGTGATGTCTTAATTTATATGTGAATTGGACTTGAGGCAAAACCTGTGCAAATACACACACACATGCACATATACATATATTTCCAACCAATCAATAACAGATATTTATTAAGGCCCTAATATGCACCAGGCACTGTGCTAAATGGGGGTACAAAAGGAGGGAAAAGACAGTTCCTGACATTTTGTGGCACAAGGGATAGAGAGCTGATTCAGGAGTCAGGAACACCAGAGTTTTAAGTTCTGTCTCTTGATACACACTGATTTTTTGACCTTGGAAAAATCACTTATCCTCTCAATATATCAAGCACAAATTGTAGAGCAGGTGCTAATCCACACTGTTAAAAGGAGTCTGGTGTTTAAGTAGGGTCCAGGGAGATGGTCAGGTTTTAAGAGAGGTGATTCCTTATACTAATGAAATAAATCACAAATCTGGTTAAGAACATCTAAGTACATATGTGTAAATTATAATTTGTATGCATACACATGCATATATACACATATAGATATTCACTTGAAACCTACTGAGGTATGACTATGAAGCAGTGAGAATTATTTTCCCTTGGGGGACATGTACTTACTTTCAGGATTACTTTTTCCTAAGATATTTTCCAATAGTGGAAGGTGAAAAATCATTAAGAGCAGCAACATGATGGTTCAGTTTCACAGTTGTCGTGTTTTTTCCTTGCACGTTTAGCACAGTCTGGTAGAGTTATGGGTTCCAGAAAGTCAAAAGTAACAATATGGCAGGTATTTCATAAATTTGAAAGATCAGTGTTTACTAGCTATATATGACATCACATGGCTTATTCACAACTGCTGAGGTCACAGTAGAGTCTGGTGTTTAAGCAGGATTCAGGAAGTTGTTTTAAGAGAAGTAATTTCAAGAGCACTGAATTTGGCAGAAGGGAGTAGGTTTGAATTCCTCCTGTGCCATTGCCAATTTTGTGATTTTAGGTAAATCACACAATCTTTTTGATCTTCAGTTCTTCATATAGACTAATAAGAATATTTTTAATACTTATCTCACAGAGCTGTTTTGAGCATTAAATAAGATTGTATGTGTGTGTATATATGTGTATAAAAAGGTAGCTTTGTAGATTGAAAAATATTTATATATGTAAATATATATAAATACACACATATGTTTTTCAATTGAATAAAGTTAATTTCCTACTCAATGTTAGACACTGTTGTTTTTGTCCTTCATTTGAAGGGGACCAATGACATTATGGAATGATGTCTTGATTTGTTATGAATTGGATTTAATTGAGGCAGAATTGTATAGTCATCAGGCTCACTCTCTTTTCCAGAATCATCAAAGGCTAGTGGTAGGACAAAAGTCAGATGACTGGTGATGGACTGGGATGCAGGGAATGACCTATTTTGTGCCAGACACTGTACTAAGAATGGATGCAACAATTCCTACTGGCAAAAAGATTACATTTTAGTGGTGGAGGAAAACAAGGATTGAAATATAAACACTACATACATATCTATAAATTATATGCAGAACATATATATATAAAAAAATTAACACAAAATATTTAAATACAGGAGAGTTTGAGAGGAAGGATATCAGCAGTTGAAGGGATCAGAGTTGAACTGAGGAAGAGATTCTGAAAATGGAATTAAGAGTAGAGTGCATTGCAAGTTTGGAGTCAGGAGATGGTGTCCTGTGTGAAGAATGGAGAAAAATCCACTATGATTGGATTACAGAATGTGAAGGCAAGTAATGAACAATGGGATTGTTTGAAAGATGGGGTGGAGGCAAGGTTGTAAAAGGCTTGAAAAGCTTGATTCTAGAGGCAAGCCACTTTTTATTGAGTAGGGGAGTGACAGATAAATTTTAAAAAATGTTTTAAGTATTTAATATTATCTTCTTTAATTACAAACAATTTTTACATTTTTTATTTTTTATGCAATCTCTGGAATAATGAATTTTTTTTTATTAAAGCTTTTTAATTTTTAAAACATGCATGGATAATTTTTCAACATTAACCCTTGCAAAACCTTGTGTTCCAATTTTTTCCTTCCTTCCCCCCAACCCCTCCCTTAGATGGCAAATAATCCAATATATGTTAAACATGGTGAAAATATGTTAAATCCAATTATATGCATGCATATTTACATAATTATCTTGCTGCACAAGAAAAATCAAATCAAAAAGGGAAAAATGAGAAAGAAAATAAAATGCAAGTAAACAACAACAAAAAGAATGAAAATGCTATGTTGTGATTCACACTCAGTTCCCACAGTTCTCTCTGGGTGTAGATGGCTCTCTTCATCACAAGGTCATTGGAATAGGCCTGAATCATCTCTTTGTTGAGAAGAGCAACGTCCATCAGAATTGATCATTGATCTAGTTGTTGTCATGTACAATGATCTCCTGGTTCTGCTCATTTCACTTAGCATCATCAGTTCATGTAAGTCTCTCCAGGTCTCTCATAGATACATATTTATGGAAAATTACTTAAGTCAGAGAAAATCTGACAATTATATGAAGAAGACTGAAGTAGGGTGAGGCTAGTATCAGGGAAACCAACAGGGAAGACTGCTGCAATAGTCTAAGCAAGAGTTGACTGGTGGTTGCTGTGAGAGTGGAGATGAAGGGATAAATTAAAAAGTCAAGTGTAAGTTTTTTAAAATATATTTTTATTTAATTAAATATTTCACAGTTATATGTAAATTTTTAACTTTTTTAAACTGTTTCAAATTCTCTTCTCCCATCCTGCTCTTTCTCCATCCTTTAAAAAGTGTGCAATATGATATTGATTACACATATAAAGTCACATAAAAATATTTCCATGTTAGTCATGTTGCAAAAGAAAACACACACACAAGCAAGAAAAATAAAGTTAAAAACAAGTGTATTTCAATCTATATTCAGAGTTCATTATTTCTCTTTTGGGAGATGAATAGCATTTTCTATTATGGATCCTTTGTAATTGTCCTTTAGTCATTATCTATCTAGAGTTTAGTATATACAAACAATTGCAGTTTAGAAGAAAACCAACTAGAATGATCTGGGTAGAAACAGATGCCTTTGTTCACATTGCTAGAAGTGACTAAATCTTATGATTGTCATATGCTTAGCAGGAAGAGCTAAAAGCTTTCAGCCCACCTCCTTGTTTGAAATTTTATCCTCAAAGGCCTCATTTCTAAAATATATAGAGAATTGTCTCATATTTATAAGAATTCAAGCCACTCTTCAATAGATAAATGGTCAAGGGATATGAACAGACAATTTTCAGATGATGAAATTAAAACCATCTCTAGTCATATGAAAAGTTGCTCCAAATCACTATTGATCAGAGAAATGCAAATTGAGACAACTCTGAAGTACCACTACACACCTGTCAGATTGGCTAAAATGACAGGAAAAGATAACGATGAATGCTGGAGGGGATGTGGGAAAGCTGGGACACTGATACATTGTTGGTGGAACTGTGAACAGATCCAACCATTCTGGAGAGCAATTTGGAGCTATGCTCAAAAAGTTATCAAACTGTGCATACCCTTTGACCCTGCAGTGTTTCTACTGGGCCTATATCCCAAAGAGATCTTAGAGGAGGGAAAGGGACCCACATGTGCAAGAATGTTTGTGGCAGCCCTTTTTGTAGTGGCTAGAAACTGGAAACTGAAGGAATGCCCATCAATTGGAGAGTGGCTGAATAAATTATGGTATATGAATGTTATGGAATATTATTGCTCTGTAAGAAACGACCAGCAGGACGATTTCGGAGAGGCCTGGAGAGACTTGCATGAACTGATGCTGAGTGAAACGAGCAGAACCAGGAGATCATTGTACACGGCAACAACAATACAATATGATGATCAAAAAGACATGGCTCTCTGCAAAAATGAAATGTCTCAAACCAGTTCCAATTGTTCAGTGAAGAAAGCCATGTACAACCAGAGAGAGGTATATGAAATATGGACCACAACATAACATTTTCATGCTCTTTATTGATGTTTGATTGCACTGTGTTTCCTTTCTCTGATTTTTTTTTCTTGTAGATAGAATTTTTCTTGCACAACAACTTCTCAAGTATTTTATCATTATTAACATGTAGTGGACTTCCTGCCATCTACGGGAGAGGAGGGGACTGGGGGTAAAATTTGTAATGGAATGCTTTGTAAAGATCAATGCTGAGGAACTACCCATACATATGTTATGCAAATAAAAAGCTTTAATAAAAAAAAAGAAAGTTTATCCTCCCATTAGTTGTTCACCAGAGTTGATTTTCACCTTTCAGGGTCACCCCCTTTTCCAAAAGACATTTCCAAAGATTTTTCCTGAAAATTCATTTTTTCCAAAGGTATTTAAGCACTCATTGATCTCTATGGTTTTGTGTTTGTTTATCAAGAGAGGCCACTGATCATCAGTTTATTGACTATTAGCTACTCTAATTAATAGATTATTAATTACTCAAAAACTGTTGTCTATTTTTTTTGTCTCGTGTGAGATGTTGGCTTATGCCTACTTTCTAGTGCTATAAAATAATTTGTAGTTTAATTAGCATGATGCCCAATAAGTAAATTAACATAGGTAGAATTGTTATTTTTGTTAAGTTGACTTAGCATACCCATGAGTAATGAATATTTTTCCACTTGTTTAAATTTAGATGTATTTGTGTAAAGAGAATTGTGTTCATAAAGTGCCTGGTTTTGTCTTGGCAGGTAGATTTCCAAATATTTTATATCATCTGCAGTTTTTTTACATGAAATTTCTCTTTCATCTTGTTAAAGTTTTTAAAGATATTAGGAACTTAAGAATATTGTAAAGCAATAGAGAAATCAGTAGATGGGAACAGGGTGGGAAGGGTAGTATTGATTGAGATTGCAATCTGCTAGAAAAAGCTGGAGATGATGGGATGATGAACATACTTATTTATAAAGGGGTTGGCCTTGGCAAGGAAAGGGGCAACATTTGTGTCAGTCACTGGGAGAAAGAAGAGAGTGGGTTTTGACATGAAAACTAGGAAAGAAGAGGGAGCTCATATTGAATGGTCTCAATTTTCTCAGTAAAGTAAGAGACTTTGCAAGTATGGAATGACTTATACAAGCTGATACAAAGATTTGAATCTGGAAAATGACATACATAATGACATCAACAATATAATGAAAAGAACAAAAATCTCCAACAAACTTCAAACTGAACACTGTCTTAATTATAACAGTCAAGCTTGGCCCTGAAAGGATAGGAAGATGCAGTGATATATCATTGTCTTTCTTTGTAGAAATAAAGGCCTATGGATATGAAACATTGCATGTATTAATAGATGGAGTTGCAAACAGTTTTTGTTGAAAAGATTTTTTTCTCTTTTTTTTTGTTACACAGAATGGATCTTTGGTAGAGGAAGTTAGGGATTTGGGGAGGCAAAGGGGATTTGAATATTAAAAAAGCAATAAAAATCTTTATACCTTTTTTCCCAAATTAAAAAAAAAAACTACTACTTTAAAGTATGAGATATTACTCCTCAGGACTCTGGTACTGATAGGAATTACCTTCTCTGACTAACTGGAGATTAAGTTAATATAAAACTGTTAGGGAATAGAGAATGCTATTTCTGTCTATGTTTCTATATCACAGACATGTTAACATGTTAAAATAAATGGCGTAGCTCATACTCCCTTAAAGGAAAGCGTTCAATGCCAAAGATGACTCTAGATATGGTCAATAAACTGAATTAAAAAATAATAAAATGCAGTAAAATTTTAATTAAAAAAATCTGAATTTAAATACCAAATAAAAATAGTTTTTCCATACAAATAATAGAACTGGGGGGAAGGGGAGAAGATTGTACACAGAACTGTAAATCTCCATTATGTACAGTTTGATTTTCCTTTTAAGTATATGATAAATTCAACATGTAATTTTTTTTATATCCCAATACTTTATTTTTATTTATTTTTTTTAAATTTTATTTTATTCACAAAACATATGTATGGGTAATTCTTCAACATTAGCCCTTACATAGCTTTCTGTTACAGATTTTTCCCCTCAACTCCCCCCACCCCTC
Organism: Myrmecobius fasciatus; assembly: GCA_023553655.1. Lineage (NCBI taxonomy): Eukaryota > Metazoa > Chordata > Mammalia > Dasyuromorphia > Myrmecobiidae > Myrmecobius > Myrmecobius fasciatus. Next base: position 293,655 of record JAJPUD010001707.1, on the reverse strand, counting down.
CCCTAGATGGCAGGATATCCACTACATGTTAATTATGTTAAAATATTTGGCAAATCAAATATATGTATACATATTTCCAAACTTATCGTTGTTGGGCAAGAAAAATCGTATCTACACAGAAGACATATCAGATAAAGGAAACACAATGTAAGCAAACATCAATCAAAAGTATGAGAATGTTATGTTGTGGTCCGCATTTCACATCCCTCTCTCTGGGTGTATATGGCTTTCTTCACTGAACAATGGGAAGTGGTTTGAAACATTTCATTGTTGAAGAGAGCCATGTCCATCAGAATTGATCGTCATATAGTATTGTTGTTGCCGTGAAAAATGATCTGGTTCTGCTCACTTCACTCAGCATCAGTGCATGTAAGTCTCTCCAGGCCTCTCTGAAATCGTCCTGCTGGTCGTTTCTTACAAAACAATAATATTCCATAATATTCATATACCATAATTTATTCAGCCATTCTCCAATTGATGGGCATCCATTCAGTTTCCAGTTTCTAGCCACTACAAAAAGAGCTGCCACAAACACTTTTGCACATGTGGGACCCTTTCCTTCCTTTATGATTTCTTTGGGATATAAGCCCAATAGAAATGCTACTGGGTCAAAGGGTATGCACAGTTTGATAACTTTTTGAGCATAGTTCCAAATTGCTCTCCAGAATGGCTGTATCTGTTCACAGTTCCACCAACAATGCATCAATGTCCCAGCCTTCCCATATTCCCTCCAACATTCGTCATTATCTTTTCCTGTCATTTTAGCCAATCTGACAGGTGTGTAGTGGTACCTTAGGGTTGTCTTGATTTGCATTTCTCTGATCAATAGTGATTTGGAGCACCTTTTCATACAAAATGTAATTTTTAAAGCTGTCCTCCTTGTTCATGTTTCTTTTTTTTATTTTTTTAATAAAGCTTTTTATTTGCAAAACATATGAGTGACCTTTCAACATTGACCTTTGCAAAAAAACTTTTTTTCCCAAGCTTTTCCTTTCCCTCCCCTTGCCCCCCACCCCTAGATGACAGGTAATCTAATACATGCTAGATAGGATAAATTATATGACAAGTACAATACATGTATACATATCTATACAGTTATCTTACTGCACAAGAAACATCAGATCTAGAAAGAGAAGAAGAAAAAAAACAACCTAAGAAGGAAAACAGAATGCATGGAAATATTCACAGAAAGCGTTAAAATGCTGTGTTGTGGTTCACTCTCAGTTCCCACAGGCCTCTCTCTGGATGTATATGACTATCTTCATCGCAGCACAACTGGTTTGAATCACATCATTGTTGAAGAGAACCATGTCCATCAAAATTGATCATCGTATAGTCTTGTTGCTGTGTATAATGTTCTCCTGGTTCTGCTGATTTCACTCAGCATCAGTTCATGCAAGTCTCTCCAGGACTCTCTGAAATCCTCCTGTTGGTCATTTCTTACAGAACAATAATATTCCATAACATTCATATACCATAATTTATTCAACCATTCTCCAATTGATGGGCATCTTTTCAATTTCCAGTTTCTTGCCACTACAAAAAGGGCTGCCACAAACATTTTTGCACATGTGGGTCCCTTTCCCTCCTTTAAAATCTCTTTGGGATATAGGCCCAGTAGAAACACTGCTGGGTCAAAGGGTATGCACTGTTTGATAACTGTTTGAGCATAGCTCCAAATTGCTCTCCAGAATGGTTGGATCCGTTCACAGTTCCACCAACAATGTATCAGTGTCCCAGTTTTCCCACATCCCCTCCAACAGCTATCCTTATCATTTCCTGTCATTTTAGCCAATCTGACAGGTGTGTAGTGGTATCTCAGAGTTGTCTTAATTTGCATTTCTCTGATCAATAGTGACTTGGAGCACCTTTTCATGTGACCGGAAATAGTTTCAATTTCTTCATCTGAAAATTGTCTGTTCATATCTTTTGACCATTTGTCAATTGGAGAATGGCTTGAATTCTTATATATTTGAGTCAATTCTCTATATATTTTAGAAATGAGGCCTTATCAGAACCTTTGGATGTAAAAATATTTTCCCAGTTTACTGCTACCCTTCTAATCTTGTCTGCATTCATTTTGTTTGTACAAAAACTTTTCAACTTGATATAGTCAAACTTATCTATTTTGTGATTAATGATGACCTCTAGTTCTTCTTTGGTCACAAATTCCTTCCCCCTCCACAGGTCTGAGAGGTAAAACATCCTACATTGTTCTAATTTGTTTATAATATCATTCTTTATGCCTAGGTTCATGTTTCTTTCTGACTCTACTTGAACAGAGTTCTTAAGTGACAAAAGGATGAGTTGTTATAACAGTAGGTAGAAGGGATCCTTGAATATTAATGTAAAACAGTAATGTTTGTGACAGGGCATATAGGACAGATGGGGTCTTCTCACATGGAAGCTTCCCATAGAACTTTCATTACTGATATTTGAATGGTGGACTTTAGAGTCAGGAAGAACTGAATTTGAATCCTACCTTTGACACTTCCTAGATGTATTACCAATTATTTAACTTCTCTGAGTCTCAATTTTGAGACTCAAAATGTAAAACAGGGGAAATATTCCTAGAGTACCGGCCTCACTGTATTGTTGTGAGATAAAGATAAGTACTTTGCAAACAAAGTATGATATCTATCAGTCATTATTATCTGCATTTCTGCCTTTCATATCTAGAAATGTGATTTAAGTCAAGGATAAATTCAACCACATAGGGAATTCCTGTTTGAGGATTCTCCTCAAAGACACAAACACCACTCATTTATGACTTTCTAGATAAGTCTCAGGGAACTGCCTCAGACACACAGAGGTTAAGTCATATAGGTAGAAAGTGGCAGAAGTGGGATTTGAATTCTGTTCTCCTGATCCCAACCAAATTACTCTTATCTATCTGCTATAACACTATATCATTATAAGATATACCTATGAATTAATATTCTTCCCTCCTCTATAATTAGTAAAATTTGAAATAATGAAAATAAAGGCTATGAAAAATAAAATTTTAGGAAGAATTGAAAGTGGAATGCAAGGTGTTAGAGGCTCTCTCAGAATTTTGGCCATATTTGAGCATTTGAAGATGCCTAGGCCCTTAAGGAAATCCTTTAGCCACAACTAAACCCTTTCAATCCATCCCTGGCAGGCCAGATGCTGTTTGATTATTTCAAAAGCCAATTTCTTAGATTGAAATAGGGTAAGGAGATGATACCTCTACATCTTCATGCCTACTGTAATTATTTCACTGAATCCCATTGCTACAAAATTCCTGTATAAATCCTTGAGGTATATATTATTTCCCCCCCAAAACTTTCAATCATATTGATTTTTCTCTTTAGGGAAAGTGATGAGAAGTGTGTGATTGATTGTGTTGTTTTTCTGTTTATTCCTTTAAAAGATGCAAATTCATCTTATAATTCATTGAGACATTGCACTGAAACAGGTAAAAAGCAAGCTAAACATCAGGTTGGTTTTAATCAGACTATAAACTTTTATTAGATTATGCATTTGCTACCCTTCTCATTGCTACAAGCAAAGCATCATAATCCATAAAGCAAATTTGGATCTTTCTACTGCCATGAGGAAGCTTGTAACAGGCACTAAAAGTTCCATAGGCTCTATTCTTGTGGAACTACCCATTTGTATTCAGTACAGAGAATTATTTCTGTAAACATGTCATCATGGCTACAAATGATTACAAATCTGAAGGCACAGGAAAGGAAGACTGCATGTTGCCTAGGCCAGGGCAGTAGTAAAGATTTTCCCACCAGAAACAAATCCCTTACATTCCCCCTTTTTTTCAGAAGCTAGAAACTGCTCACTTTTTAGGCTTAATAATCTTAATTAGTATCCCATACCAGAAGGAATAGTTCCAATAATCACATGAAGTCAGCTACCATCAAAATTTTAGTGTGAGATATTCCTATCATATCAGGCTGATGTATTTCATTTGTTTGGAAACCCTTTATAGAGTCAGAAGTTAAAAGCAATGACTCTGGTCAATTACCCTATAGCCGTGCCATAGCAAATGCAATCTGAATGCCATCATACGGGTATTAATTACATTTTAATTCCAATGGGACAGGAAACTCCTGTGCCTCCCAGCCCACAGTATCCATTGGGATTCTTGCTTAAGTATTGTTGATGGTAATCTTCAGCATAATAGAATTGCTGATCCTCTCGAATATCAGTTGTAATGTCACCATAGCCACTTTCATTAAGGACCTGTTAAGAGAGAATAGTTTTTTAGTCAGTGTCATCATCAGCAGAATAGCTAGCCTTAATATAGCTTTTGTACTTAAAATACTTGATGTGAATTGTTTCATTTGATTCTCATGACAATCCTGGGAAGTAGGTAATAAATGCATTATTATTTTCATTTCATAGATCAGGATCCACATTGCAAGACTCAGAAAGGTTAAATAATTTGCATAAGATCACAAGATTTGAACATTTATCTTCCGAAATTCACTTCATATGAATTATCTTATTTGGTCTTCACAATAATCTTCAGAAGAAAAGCAGCCCAGAGTACAGTATGATTCTGGAATCAGGGGATCTGGTTTGAAATCTGGCTCTGCTGCTAACTGCCTGTATCTTTTAAGTATCTTAACTCTTTTTGGTCTCAGGTTTGTCATCTGTAAGAAGAGAGGGTTGGACTAAATGAGATCCAACTTTCCTTTGGACTCTAATCTATGGTGATCCCCATTTTACTGGGGAGGAAACCAAGGCACAGAAAAGTCAAGCAATTTGCTGAAGATCACACAGTGAGTAAGCAGTAAAGCTGGAGTTTGAACTCATGCCCTCTAGCTCCTGAAATCCAACGCACCCTTCAGTATAAGCCCACCACCAACAGCAGTTGTAAGGCTGCCCTGGAGGAAGCAAAAGGCCAAATTCCCTCCTCCCTTCTACTGCTTCTACCAACTGGAAGCACAGAAAACTAGAATTTCATTTCATTTTTTTAAAAATAAAATTGATTTCTCATAACATCCAATAGGAATGCTAACAGTTCACCTTGCAGTGGAAGACATTTGGACTGAATAGAGGCATGTAGGCCCTTGCGGGTATCCCGTAATTCCATGCAAGTGCCCCAACTCTGCTTTACATGTATAACAAAGAAAGGAAAGAGATGCTTAGGGATGGCATGACTGCTTGATGAATCAAAGACAGAACAAACTAGGACAGAGTGAACCAAAAAAAGCTTGGGTCTTGCCCAGCTCTTCTATGAATTAGATGGTTGATTAGGGACAAGTCATTCTACCCCAATAGTTTTCAGTCAGTGATCTTCCAGTTCTGGCATTCTATGTTTCCATAAAACCAAGTTTATAAGTAGTCAAATTAGTCAGGTTAAAAAATAGGTATGTTTACTGGTTTCATATACTAAAGAGATGACAGATTACATTTATAAAGTAAGACTTTGCCATTTATAAAGTAATTTACTCATAACAACCCATCCTCCAGGTTGCCCACAGTGAATAATTTTAAATCGATTTAAAATTCATCAAGAGAGGGCCACAAAACTTTTTGTTCAAATTGAATCATCATTGTTGTGCTTCAAAATTTATAGAATCTGTGATTACACTTGCATGGACACATCCTCCACAAATGTGGCTCTCCATCCCTCTATGCCTTACTAAATGGCATCATGAATTACCCTGACTGCAAAATTAAATCACATTAGCTTTCCAGAAATGAGACTCTCCAAATTTAGCTAGTCTGATCCTTAGACAAGCCACTCATCCAGGGTGTCCCTGGGTAATCAATACTCAGAGCATTCTCAATTTGGTAGGAGTGGTAAGAACTCATACCCTACTAATGTAACTTTTAAGAACTTTTAGTAGTATAGAAAGAAGTTAAGGGGGCATCAAGAGATATACAGTAAGACAATAATCAAATTAATATTTGTTGAGTGTAAATATAAAAATTATATTTAATTACAAATTACAAAATAATTACATATTTAAGATAAAAATATAAAAACAAAAAAGAACCAAGCATATACTTGGTTCTCTTCATTGTTGTGAGTTTTCCTTCTCAGTGTATGATAATTTTGTGGGTATTTAAAACAGGTACCCCAACATTTATTTTGGTCGAATTTTTTTTTCATTTCTCTAAAGCCTTAGCATTACAGTGTTTGGAGGAGAATTTTTTGACTCTAAAGTCTCAAAGTTAGGAGGAGGAAGAGGTAGGAATTATTTGAAAAGTCCCTGAGGAGCTCAGGGAAGGAAGTACCACATTCTCCAAAAGTATGTCAGGAGAAATTGGCTTGAAAATTCTACCACAAGCAAATAGGCTATATATTAACAACACATTAAAAAGATTATAAATTATGATTGAATTTCCAGGAATGCTAGGTTGGTTTAGTGTAAGGAAGCCACTATAATAAATCATAAAAGTAACACAAATTACAATAAAAAACCCATATTATGTAAATCAAAGTTAAAAAGGCTTTTGAAAAAATCCATATGCATTTTTGATAAAAACACTATAATGCATAAGAATAAATGATCTTTTCCTTAATAGGGTGATATTTATTTAAAACCAAGAGCAAACATTATATATAAAATGTAAGAAAGTTAGAGACCTTTCCAATAAGATCAGATATCTCCTATCATCACTACTTTTTAACATGTGCTATCTACAGCACAAAACAAGAAAGAGAAATTGGGAGGAGCAGCATAAGCAAAGAGGAAACAAAATAGTTATTTTTTTTCTTGCGAGTTGTATGATGGTCTATTTACAGAACCTTAAAGAGTCAACTAAAATTAACTGAAATTCAGCCAAGTTGCAGAACATAAAATAAAGCCATATAAATAATAAGAATTTCTATTTATCATCAAAAAGGCTCAGGAGGAAGAGATTAAAAGAGACATTTCATTGAAAACAATTACAGAAATTAAAATATTTGAGTCTATCTATTAATATATGCAGGAACTATATAAATGAAACTATAAAAATAGACCTAAATGTCAGAGTAAATGTTAATTGCTCATGAGTAGATCAGGCTAGTATAATAAAAATGACAATACTACTTAAATTAACCTATTTACTTAGTGCTGTACCAAATCAACCGATTATCTTATAGGAGAAAATTCATCTGGAAAAACAAAAGGTCAATAATCTCAAAAGAAATGATGAAGAAAAGAGAAGTGAGAAAGGTCTAGTTGGATCAAAGTTCAAAACACACTACCAAGTAGTATTCAAAAAAAATATTGATTTTAAAAAAGAGATTAATCAGAAGAAGAGCTTAGATATATAACAAATAGAAGCAAATAAACACAATAGTATTATGTTCAATAAATCCAAAAGTCCTATCAGGAAAGAAGCATCTATTCAACAAAAACTATTGACAACAGTTTAGTAACAACATCCCATATCATATACCAAGATAAACTCCAAATGGATACATGGTTTAGTTGCAAAAAGTGATATCATTAGCAAATAAGAGGAATAAGGAAGAAATTACTTTTCAGATATATGAAGAGAGGAAGAGTTCATGACGAAACAAATAATAGAGAGGTCACAAAAGACAAAATGTACAATTCTGATTATGTAAAATGTAATGTTTTGAGCAAATACATTTAAAATTAGCAGGATAACAGATAACTGGAAAAATAACAACTTTGAAGCATTTTTTCCTGATAAAGGTGTCATAACCATGATGTATAAGGAAATTATGCAAATATATAAGAAAAAGAGCCATTTCCTCAACAGATAAAGGCTCAAAGAATATGAAGTAAGTTTTCAAAAATAGAAATATAATTTATTAACAACTGTATAAAATGCTCAAAATCATTATTTCATTATTAAAATGAAAACAAATTTAATTAAAATAAACTTTCATTAGACTGGCATAATTGATCAAAGAAGAAAATGACAAATGTATGAGTGACTCTGGGAAAATAAACACATTAATATGCTGCTGGTAGAGCTGAGATTTGTTACAGTTGTTATCAAAAACAATTTGAAACTATGCTTCCGAAGTCACAAAAATACATGAACTTTGATCCAGTGACACCACTATCAAGCCTATATCCTCAACAGATTGAAGAAAGAGGAAAAGGACATGTCTGTACCAAAATATTTATAGCAACTCTTTTTGCTGGAAAAAAACTGGAAACTAAGGAGTATATTCACCTATTGAAGAATGGCTAAACAAATTACGATATATGAATGTAATGGGATATTGCTGCACTGTAAGATATGATGCAATGAACAGTTTCAGAGAATAATTGGAACACCTATATGAACAGATGCAGAATGAAGTGAGCAGAACCAAGGGAACATTTTATACAATTATAAAGAAAAGCAACTTTGAAAGATTGGAAAACCTGGATGAATGCAATTAAAAATCATGATTTTTGAAGACCAAAGATGAACCATGCTACCTGCAGAGAAGAAACAGACTAAACTTTCAGAATGAAACCAAAAAAATTGAAAATATGAAATAAAACCCAGGAGATCATTATACACGGCAACAACAAGACTATATGATGATCAATTTTGATGGACATGGCTCTCTTCAACAATGAAATGTTTCAAACCAGTGCCAATTATTCAGTAAAGAAAGCCATATACACCCAGAGAGAGGGATACGAAATATGAGCTACAACATAACATTTTCATGCTCTTGACTGATGTTTGCTTGCATTGTGTTTCCTTTTTCTGTTCATGTAGATACGATATTTCTTGCACAGCAAGATAAGCGTGAAAATATGTATACATATATTTGACTTGTCAAGTATTTTAATATAATTAACATGTAGTGGACTTCCTGCCATCTAGGGGACAGAAGGGAAACGGGGAAAAATTTGTAACAGAAAGCTTTATAAGGGTCAATGTTGAAGAACTACCCATAAATATGTTTTGCAAATAAAAAGCTTTAATAAAAAAAAGAAAATACAAAATAAAGGAATTTGTTTTGCTAGATTATATATACTTGTTACAAGAGGTAACAACAAGTGTGCTGGTTTATTGTTGTTATTATTGTCCTGAATAGAATAAAGAGGGACAGAAAACAAATGTTTATAAATTTAAAAAACAATCATTTTTAAAAGAAAAATATATCCCCTAAGGTTTAAAGATTAGAGCTTAAAGATTAAAGATTTTGAAGACACCAATCTTTCATATAATATCAACCTAATGCATATAAATGCATAATATTTTCATCCTATGTCTCTGAAAGCGAATAAAATAGGTGATAGAGTGCATGAAGTGCTAAGCCCATAGTAAGGTATATCTCAGTTAAAATCTGGCTTCAGATACTTAATAGCTATTTAACATTTGTTAAATAACTTAACTTCTGTTTATCTGTTTCCTCATCTATAAAATGAGGACAACAGGATCTAACTTCCCAAGGTTGTTGAGAAGATCAAATGAAATAATTAATAATGAATAAAGCTCAGCACAGTGCCTGGCACACAGTAAGCATTATACAAATGCTAGCTATTATTATTATTATTAAAATAGGTAGCTCAAATCAATATATTTTAAGTACCTACTATGTGACAGAAGACAAAATATGGTCTCATGGTTCTAACAGCAGAGAGATGATATATGGATATATATGAGTATGTGTATGTGCACACATAAATATATACATATGCATGTACATAAGTTAGTTTCATATTTTGTTACTGTGAATACTTCTTTCACCAAAGCAATTCTCAACTAATTTATGACATAGAAGAAAACCATTGAAAGGTTTTGTGTCCAAAATATTCATCACTTTGGCACTTTTTTCTTGAATTCCTCTGTCTCTATCAAGGGTACCACTCTCATTTCATAGGCAACCAGGATCATAATTGTAGTAATCTCAGCTCATCAACCTCCTTTACTCCACATATGCAAATAAGCTCATAAAACAAGGGCACTTATAAAGTACAAAGTCCTGTCATCCAGCTCCCAGTCTCTGCCATATCTGTTAAGCACTTTCCTGATTCAGCCCAGCAACCCAGATTCTGTCTTAGTTCTAGGGAATTCTCCTTGGTTGTTGACCAAGAGCAGTATATTCACTTCTTCCCTTTATGGGATCTTTCTTTAACCAAGGACAATCTTGATTTATTCTTCCTTAGGCTCTTCCTATCCACACTCTTGCAGAAACCTCTGTTTGCCATTTAGTTAAGATGAACTGGGAGAATTGGGTGATAAGTCTCAAGTTTACCAAAAAGGACCTGGATTTATTATTAAGCATTCCTTAAATTCTTCAGAGCCCTTGACCATAATTTGGAACCATGAGACTGTATTTGCAATTTGGAATTTTGCTCACTAAGCTAGGATGAAAAAGATTGTGTTTTTCTAAACAGTGTGGGCCACAGAGGCAACATGAAGCTAACCAATCAATGCCAAGAGTGCTATCCAACCACCTGGCTCAGAATCAGCCAATTCTCTCATAGGGTTTACAAGTGTCAACAGGAAGCAACGCCAATAATTTCAATGCCAATCATCTTCCTTCTGTTCTTCTCATGTAGTATTAAGTGAGATCAGGAATAAGAGAATGAGCTTGTTACTTTGAAATAAGGTCTACTTACCCAGGGGCCACCATGACAAACATACACCTGAAGAAGTCCTTTCTTATTTCCAGCATTTACTATGTCTTTTCTCTGTCATCCCACTGCTGTCCTTAGTACCACTTTCATTGGACCTATTTCTATTTGGGGTATACCTGAATTAAGAGCCTGAGATGCTCCAAAACAATCATCTCCTCTCCTTAGTGAACAGTGTTCATTATCTTTACTTTTTCTAACTCTGTTGACCAATGTCTTCCCATTAGCACGTTTCTAATCTTGGTTGTCTGGACTTCTCTCCATCTCAAGCCTCTCTGGCTGCTACTTCTCTATCTCTTTCCTTGGTTCCTCATCTTCTTCACCAATGCCGTATCTCAAAGCTCAAACTTAGCTCTGTTCATTTCTATATACACTAATTTCTGCATGGGATTTATACAGTCACAATTGGAATCATTATCTATTCAGAGAAGCTTTTAAATCTTCCTCTGCCTTTGATCTAATGATATTTTTCCAACTTTGTAATAATTCAATATCTGATATTTCCATTATATATCCATGAGGATGTCTAAAGCTTAACATGTCGCTATTAGAGCTTGTTATAATTTCTACTAAACTATTTGTTGTTGGTGGTATTTAGTTGTTTTCAGTTGTGTCTGATTCTTTGTGACCCATTTGGACTTTTTTTGGCAGAGACACTCCCCTTAGCTGCTCATAACTAAATCATAAGCTCATCTCCGTTCTCCCATTACTTCCAGAAAAGACCAAAGGCTTCCAAACTTCCTAACCATCTTTCAGTATTTCTCCTTTATTCCCAATATCAAGCTCACCACCATATCCAGTTGATTCTGTCTGTATTACATCTTTCAGATAAGCTTCTGAATTAGACAAAAGTTGCTTCAGTTTCCTCTTCTGGAAAATGATGGAACTTAAGTAAATTATATCTGGAAGTGGCCCAGCACTAAACCTTATGATCCTTGCTAAGTAATACCAAGTACCTGTCCTCTCTGGAGCAACCTCTTCATTGATCTCTCTGTTCTAAGTCTTAAAACCACCTGACATCTTTCATAATTCTAGTGTTGAAAGGAGCTTCAAGTGTTTCATTTTACAGATGAGGAAACTAAAGCCCAACAGGAGGAAATAAGTGACTTGACTAAAGCAATATCTGTAGTGTGCAACAGAGGAGCAACGTGAAGCCAGGCCAGTGTTCTTTCCATCATATCATGCCTAGTAGCATGGCTATTTTCCTGACTCCCTGACCTGATTGTAAATTCTTTAAGCAAAGCAACTATTCTTTTCCCCTTCCTGTCCCAAAATACCTTCTCAAACTTCTCAAGTACCCCCAATATATAATCAATATTCAATATCAGGCGGGAAGAAACCATGTGTTTTCACGATAGACTTTTTCATTCTCCTACTCAAAAATCTTCAGCGATTTTTTATTGTTTCTAGAATAAAATATAAACTCCTTAGCCTGGGAATTAAGACTATCTTTAGTGGCTTTCTAAACTTGTTTCACCTTATTATTCTTCAGACACTTTATGTTCCAATCTAGCCTGCTCCAGATTTCCAGCACTCAACATGTCACCTGCACCTCCTGTATTTGCACAGCCATATCTCAGATCTAGAATAAGCTCCCTCTTCATATCTGTCTTTCATATCCCTTATCCTTTAAGACTCAGTGTCAGAGACCTATTTGTACAAAAATATTCATAACAGCTCTTTTTATGGTGGAATTGGGGAATGGCTGAAACACACTGTGGTATATAATTGTGATGGAATATTATTCTGCTGTAAGAAATGACAAGCAGGATGATTTTAGAAAAACCTGGAAAGTCTTACATGAACTGATGCAAAGTGAAGTGAACATTATCAGAAAATATTGTATACAGTAACAGCAATATTATTTTATGAAAAACTGTGAATGGCTCAGCTATTCTTAGAAATACAATGATTTAAGATAATCCTAAAGGACTCATAAAGAAACATGCTATCTGTCTCCAAAGTAGGAACTGATGTTGTCTCAATAGATACTGAAGCATAGTATTTTTCACTTTCTTTCCTTCTTTTTTTTGATTTGAGTCTTTTTGTACAAAACAAATGACATGGTAATGTAGCAATGTTTTACATGATTACTTACTGTCTGGGACAGGAGGGAGGAGAAGAGGAGGAATGGTAGAATTTAGAACTCAAAACTTTAAAAAAATAAATGAATTCTTTTGGTATGTAATTGGGAAAAAATAATGTTTTTTAAAAAAAGATTCAGTGTCCTAATCAAGTCTTTTATTAAACCTTTGCTGACTTCCATAGTTATCAGAATTTTCTCCTTTGTCATCTAATCCCAGAGTCCTTTAATTTCTCCTTTGCCTTTTGCTACTTGCCTACATTCCTGTTTCATTCCTCCCAAGATAATATAATTAAATCGTGGTTGTATTAATAGAGAGTAAGGATGAGCTAGTTCAAAGGAAGAATTGGTAATCTTTGGTGAATGACTGGAGGAAGACTGAAAAGAATGGAGTCAAAGGTGACTTTCCTTACTCCCTCTTTCCCCTACCCTATGAAAGCCATTTCAAATCAATTCAACCCAATTCCATAAGAATTTGTGTTTCTCAGGACCACTGGAGAATCATTCACAATGAAATATATAAGACTAAGAAGGCTTAATACATTTCTTCTTGTTGAGAAGGAGTTATATTTTCACAAGGGTCAAGAATCACAGAGCCTATGAGCCTGAACTTCTGCTTAAGGTGGTTGTTCATATTATTGATAGACTAAGCATTACCAATTCTTACTTTTATCTGAATATCCTTTAGAATAATCCTAAGAATGCCCTGACTTTTTTTCATGGCATGGAATCCTTCGGCAGTCAGTCTGGTGAAACCTGTGAACCCCTTCTCAGAGTAAAATTATTAAATATATAAAATAAAATATAAAGAATTACAAAATAAGTCAATTACAAATGAAATAAAATTACAAAAACAAACCAAAAACAGGTGCACAGACCTGAGGTTAAGAACCTGTGGCTTAAAGATTATTGAAGAAAGTCACAGGATGGGGGCTGACCTGGCCTACTTTAAAGTCAACCGTCTGTATTTCCACAAGATTCTTGTCATGGCTTCCTAATTATTGTTTTTTCCTTTTATTGATTCCCAAGATTCCCTGTATTTCTAGTATATCTAAGTCTCTGAGCCCAGAAAACTTATTATCATTATCCCTGGCACCTGGACAGCAAGACTTCAAATCAACCCTTTTCTCTTCCTTTCTCTTCCAGACAAATTTAGCCTTTGTCTTCTTCAGTTTCCTCATCGATGAAATTTGGCTGATAATGGCATCTACTTCCCAGGGTTGTCAGGAGGATCAAATGAAATAATAATTTTAAAATACTCAATGCAGTGCCTAGAGCATAGTAAGCACCATATACATGTTTGTTATCATTAAAATCTGTTTTTGTTTTTTTCTGGCATTTGTCTTTTCCTTGCCATATGTACTAAGCAATCCTGGTTCAGGATTCAACTATCTCAAACCTGAACTATTTCAATGGTTTCCAGCCTTATCACTACTCTGTTTATGTTGTGCTTTAGCTATCATATTAAGAGCACCCAAGTATCTCTTTCATCATGTCTCTCCTCTGTTTAAGAACTTCCAGGGGCTTCTCAGTGCTTGCAGGATCCTGTCTAAACTCTTTGGTGTGTCATTCAAGGCCAGAATTTGTTGTAATTTAATCATTTTTTAAGTCTGTCTTTTTGTGATCTATTTGGAAAAAAAAATTTGGCAAGGGCCTGCCATTCCTTTTCCAGCTCATTTTACAGCTGAGGAAACTAAGGCAAAAAGGGTTAAGTGACATGTCCAAGGTCAGACAGCTAGTAAGTGAACATGGCTAGATTTGAACTCATGAAGATGAGTCTTATGATTCCAAACCCAGTGCTCAATCCTAGCTACCTTAGTAACTGTCCAGAATTAACTTCCACACAAGTCTTCCATTCTTGTCAAATGGGTCATAAGATGTCACAAAAATAGAACTATACTAGTCTCTAGAAAACTCATATTCTCAATGTGAGTCTGCCTTAAACTACCTCTATGACCCTGGCCAAGTTACTTCATGTAGTTTTCCCTATCTGTGTGGATCTGGGGGGGCCATTCTTAAATAACCTCTAAGATCCCTTCTAGCTCCAAGAGTCAAGGATTCCTCTGACTTATACTTTCTGACCTCCTTTGGAACCTTTGCTCCTCGCCACCCTCCTTCTTCCTGGAATGCTCTTCCTTTCCACTTCCTTCCTTCTCTGTGAAGTGTTCTCTGACAGTCAATAATCCATGGGAATTCCTTCTACTTCTGATCTCTTACAGGATTTGTTGCCCTTAAGTTCTATCCAACCCTTTACACTCATAATCCAGAACTGTTAACACCTTCTCAGAGTAAAATTTTTAAATGTATAAAATAAAATACAAAGAATTACAAAATAGTCAATTACAAATGAAATAAAATTACAAAAACAAAAAAACAGGTGCACAGACCGGGGTTAAGAACCTGTGGCTTAAAGGTTACTGAAGAAAGTCACAGAATGGGGGCCGACCTGGCCCAGTTTAAAGTCACTGTCTGCATTTCCACAAGATTCTTGTCATGGCTTCCTAATCATTGTTTCTTCCTTTTACTGATTCTCTATCTTTTCGTGTCCCATCTTCCTAGTGGAATGGAGTCTCCTTGATGGCAGAGGATATGACATATTTTTTTGTACTCCTCTTCCCTCACCTTTTCCCTCACCTCTTCCCCCTCCCCACCACAATTCCTAACATTTGCCCAGTTTGGGTGCTGGCAGGGTCATTAAATTATTGAACTAATAAGGAGACTAGATAAGCTGAGACTGATTTAAAGAACACAGAAAAATTAAATAAAAATGCTTGGGATCTCTTCCAGCTCTAACATTCTAGGTTAGAATAGAAAACAGCTTCTGTCTCTAGTCACATGTTTCCTATTCTAGGCATTCAGAAGCTGAGCTCCAGAATTCACAGCTTCCTGGGAATAGAGAAATGCCAGCTTTCCCCAGCAACGGCTATGGCATGCTCTGGACACAGGTGCATATTTGGCTACACGAGTTACTGGCAGTTACCCGCCTTCGGGATTCTAGGCAGTGGGCAGGGTAAATAGAATGAGGCGTGGAGAGAGAATTTAGAATTTTTCAGTAAAGCTTCCATCTCTAACACATCTTCTCCCCACTCCCATCCCTGCTTACTCCCAATCACACTATTAAACAAAATTTGGAATATTCCAATCTCCCTGAAAAGATGAAGATTCTCTGCTGGGATTTAATGTGATACATTCTTTGCCTAGCTCCTAAAACCTGAGAGAGAATTCTAAAGAAATTCTATGCATAGGGAAGCAGAGACAATTCAGTTCAGGGCTGAGAATATCCTGGTAGATTTCAACCAATATTAGTACTATGTCAGCTAGAAGATTAAGTTGAAGGCAGCCTCCCCAAATGGAAAGTTATTATTAAACTAAATGTTTTGTTTAAAAAATACTTATTTCTTTAAAAAATGATTTAATTCTATAGAAAGTGGGAGAAAAAAATCTTTTAAGAATCAAGTAAAAAAAAATGAGTTCACAAGAGAATTAAGATGATTCAAACTTCCTTTTGGGTCTCAGAGCACACTTTTCAGCACCTGTGAAGTGTACACATGCAGGGAAAGGCAGCTGTTTCATCCTGTACCATATCATGTGGTTATTTGAATTGGGGTTGTGAGGAGTGAGGGGAAACAAGGAGACTGCAGATAGGCTCTCTCTCCTGGCAGCCTTCCCTGGAGTATGAATAGCAAAAAAAAAAAAAAAAAAAAAAAAATCTGAATGCCTATACTGTCACATCCAAATGATTTGTATGGCTGCTCCGCAAGTACTTGCAGCCAGGGATACACAGGGGCTCAGCACTGGCTCTAGCTGTTGTTACGAGGTCCAGCATGCCCTCAGCACTGAATGCCAATCCTTCTTCTAAATGCCACTGGGCACTTTACTCCTAAGCAGGAGCACTTCAAGCCCAGACCTAATCCAAACTCCCTTCAGTCTTAGCCTGGTCCCTGCCTCTTACTAAGGACAGATCCCTGAGGCCATTTGAGTTACACTGGTGAATCTTATGTTCCTTATAGTAGGGTGACATTGTTGAGGATGTCCTCTGGCATTGGAGTGTAGGGTTGTAGAAAGAGCAAGGATGTCATTAGTCCTAGTCCTGGAGTCCCACGTGGAGCCTCTAGGACAACTTGTTATCTTTTCAACAAAATCAGATCCTTTAAGTGAGGATTAGCAGTGAGGACCTAACCAAAGACAGATAAAAACAAACAAAAAACCCCAACCAAAGCAATAGTTCCCATTCTCAGGAAATGTTCATTCTAATGAGAAAGAAAACACAATCTTCTTTCGGTTCTTCCTATTGCTAAGAGTAGTGCCATGATTCTCCAAAGCAGCCAGGTTCAAAACCTCAGCATTAGTTTTGACCTTTTTTCTCATCTCAGCACCTCTCTATCAGTGCTCAGTGACCTCCAAGTCTGTGATCTTATGTTCACAAATTTCAGAGGTTTCTCTTCCCTCTAGGATAAAAAACAAACTCCTCTGTTTGTCATTTAAATCCCTTCACAATCAGGTTCAAGCTGGTTTACCTTTCCAGGCTTAGTTAATCAATCAATAAACATTTATTAAGGAACTAAGTAGTAGGGATACAAAAAAAGGCAAAAGTCAGCTCCTGCTCTTAAGGAGCTTACAATCTAATGGAAGAGGCAACAAGGAAACAAACATATACAGAGCAAGTTACATACAGGATAAATAGGAGATAATGAATAGAGGGAAGGTCCTGGAATTAAGAGGGTTTTAGAGATGGCTTCTTATAGAAATGAGATTTTAGTTGGGACTTAAAGGTAGCTAGGGAGATCAGTGTACATTATTTAGTGCACATTATTGTTCTTCACACACTCCATGCTCTTGTCAAATTAACCTATTTGTTGTTCCCCTTACATGATCATCTATTGCCCATCTCTTTGCCTTTGTACAAGCTCTTCCTCATGCCCCAAGCTCCTCAATCTGCCTTCTAAATTAAGTGCTTTGCAAATCATAAAAAAAAAAAAACAAACATATAAATGTCAGCTATTTACCCTTATTTTACATTATTCCTTCATGTACTTTAAACTCCAGCTCAATTGGACTTTTCCCAGTTGCACAAACATATCCTTTCCTTCCTCTTGATCTCCTTTTGCCTTATGCTTAATATTTCTCTTTATTAAAATACTACCTATCCTTCAAAGCCTAGTCCAAATGTTACCTCTTCCATGAAATATTCCTTGCTTGTCTCACTTAGAAATGTGCTTTTTCTCCTCTCAGAATCCTTAGAGAATTTTGTGCATTTTTATGTATTATGTTTTATGTTGTTTCAGAATTATTTGTGATCAGGTCTTATCATTTCTACTAGACTGTAAACTGTTTGAGGGCAAGATCTATGTCTAGAGATGCAGTGTGTTAAACTAAAGAATCTGGACCTGAAGATACAAATCAAGGATTTGGGTTCTGCTGTTATGCTTAATTAGTTGAATGATTTGGGGCAAGTTATTTTTAATTGCTCCAAACCTCAATGCCCTAATCAGTAAAGAAGGAATAATGTTTTTTCCAGAGAAGTTTTATGAGAAAAATTTTGTGAAATTTATGTTAGCATAATTTATTGAGCTTGTTCCTTAAGAAGCATCTCTTGTGTGCTTCAAGAAGCTTCCAGGATGAAGATGGATAAGAAAAGGAAAAAATAATCCAGGGCAGCTAGGTGGTACAGTGGATAGAGCACCAGCCTTGAAGTCAGGAGGACCTCAGTTCAAATCTGGTCTCAGACACTTAATATTCCCTAGCTGTGTGACCCCGGGCAAGTCACTTAACCCCAATTGCCTCAGCAGAAAAAAAAAAAAATCCGATAGCCTCTAAGCATCAAGAAAGTTATTGCGGTCAGCTTCTTTATTATATCTAAACAATAGGAATCTAAGGTAAATCTTCAGGAACTACTAAAATGAAAATCTATTTCATTCATGTATTTATTTTGAGAGGAAAATAATCATATTGTAGGCATTTTTTGGAGTTCCTATATTTTATCATATTCTAGGAAGTTGAGAATGATTCAGAAAATCTTAAGGAATTCATATCATCTTAAGTTGATCATAAAGGACTTTATCTAGATAGTTTATTCATCATATTAAACTTAGAAACCTGCCAAAATAATCTTCCTCATATTGTGGTCTTACCTCTGCTTGAGTCTACTAGTAACTCCTGATTGCCAATTAGAGGGAAAAAAAAATATTCTTTTTGATCTGGTATTTGGGGTTTTCCACAATCTGGCTCTAATCTCCCTCTTCGGTCTTATTTTATAATATCATTCTTAATGTATTCTACAATGCAGACAAATAGAATTACTAGCTTTTATCTGATGCTGTTCTGCTTTCTTTTGTTTCCTATATTCTTTTCAGTTCCACCGATGGTTATATTATCTTAAGGTCTGCTTATTTACCACCTCCATGAAGCTTTCTCTGATCACTCCAGTTGAAAATGACTTTTCACAATTTCCTGGAGTATATCTGTCCCATCACCTTTTCCTCTATATGTATTTGTATACAATGTATGCACGTCACATCACTCGTATTCAGTCTACACATTCTCCAGATGATCTGGCTTGGCTGGAACTTTCTGCAGGTCTGTTTTCTTCTCTACTATTCTTCATTGCTTTAAGACAAACACTCTTGATCTTCCTCCATAAGGTTTTGGAAATGGGTTTGGTACTATAAACCAAGGATGCCTTTGGCTGCCAAGTCTCATTGTTTTGTAAGGAAGTAAAATACTTTCTGGTGAAAATAGTTCTGGCAACCAGGTGGCACTGTGGATAGAGCCGTGGGCTTGGAGTCGAGGAGCCCCGAGTTCAAATTGAGCTTCAAACAGTAGCTAGCTATGTGAATCTGGACTAGTTACATAACATCTATCTCCCTCAGTTTTCAAAATTTAGGATTATTGGACAAGTCACTTAAACTCTCTGCACCTCAATTTCCTCATCTGCAAAATTTTAGTAGACGGCCTTTATGGTCCCTTCTAGTCTAAATCTATGATGCTATAAACTTCTGTCAGAAAGGGTGACACTCCAAATCTTTGCTTTTACCTACTCCCCATTTTTCACTTAATAAATCATTTAAACAGGTTGTTGAAGGAGATATAATTACACCTAGTCTTCTCAATTTTCCCC
Source organism: Myrmecobius fasciatus (assembly GCA_023553655.1). Taxonomy (NCBI): domain Eukaryota; kingdom Metazoa; phylum Chordata; class Mammalia; order Dasyuromorphia; family Myrmecobiidae; genus Myrmecobius; species Myrmecobius fasciatus. Next base: position 273,914 of record JAJPUD010001707.1, on the reverse strand, counting down.
TTTTTAATCTCACCTTAACATCAATCTTTGCTCTAACTAGCAGACCAGCTCTGCACATCAAAGGCAATTTATAAAGTATTTGCTGAATTTGAACAAACACCTACCTCAAACACTTCTGCATCTGCTAGCCTCTGAGGAAGATGCAAAAAGCACTAATGTCAACCCTTCCCACAAAAAACAATATAATAGAGCAGGGAAGGCATGTACACAAGTAAGTATATGATAAACATCAGAAATGATTCTACAAGAAAAGCACAAAGTGCTATCAGATATGATGAAAAAAAGGATCATTGTCTGAGAGCTGAAAAAGGCTTTTTAAAGGAAGCAGGATGAAGTGGGCATTCCAAAAATAAAGAAGGGAATTGCTCAAGGGGTGTGTCTGAAGTATGGAGAACATTTTAGTTCCTACCACTGGGAGGATATGGGAGAATATGGACTCATTCCCCAACTGCAGAGCCTTTTGGGCCTCTCTGATTTCCTGGCAGTCAGAAACTTATCCTTCAGTATTACCAGTCTTTCTGCCATTTGCACAGGCTATTTCCCTTTTGCCATTTAGTCCTGCTCCCTGTAACTAATAACGCACTCATTTATCTTTATCCCTGGAAAATTTTCTGAAGTCATTTTTCCCCCCTAGCAAGAGACCCTGTCAGTACCATCTTTTTTCCACAAGATGGCATACACTTCATTTTATTTTTCTTTTAAGATTCGCTATCTAAGAATTAAAAGACACCATAATATACCAAAATGAGAACTAGGAGAACAATCGATGCAATGATAATAATATTACAGAGAAAAACAACTTTGAAATACTTGAAAATTCTCATCAAGGCAATGATAATGCAATAATCAAAGAAATGAAGATGAATCGTAGTATTCACCTTCTGACAGAGAAGTGGTGAACTTAATATGAGAAAAAAGATGTACACTTTCCAGATATGCCCAGTATGGGAATGTGTTTTGCTGGCCACTGCAGCTATGTATTGAGGGATTAATTTTTTGAGTTTTTTTTTCCCCTTCTCAGTAAGAAGAGAGGGGGTAAGAAGAAGGGACAGATTAATTCTTTAAATGCTTGTTAACTGACAAAATTTTAAATATCTACCATCATAGGATTTAGAGAGAGAAGATCCAATTCAATAGTTTTATTTTATAAATGAGAATAAATGAAGTGATTTACCTAAGATCACAAAGCTTCTAAATGGTAGGTTCTACATTCAAATCTTGATTACAAATTCAAGGCTCTTTCTTTTCTACCATATAGCCTTTGGGCAGATTTCTCTGGTCTCTTGCATGTTCTACTAGCCCCAGTAATTGATTGCTGATCTTTCTCAAAGATTATAGGACACCTCAATAGATGATATACGAACAAAAGCCCTGAGTTGATGTTCATCTTTAAGCTCTCTGGGAAGAGGGATGGATTTTCATTTTTATCAGTGCCTGGCACAAAGTAGGGTTTAGGAAATGCTGCTTGCTGTCATTGCTGTCACTGTGTTTATATCGATAGATATCACATTTTAGAGTTTGCAGACTAGCTTGTGAGAGCAAAGAGTTAAGTCAGATATTTAAGCAATGAAGAAATAATGGAATCCCTGTTCTGTTTGCCATTGGCTAATCATTCATTCCCTGAGCCATGAACCCTTATCAATATAGCAATAATAGATATCTGTGTGAAGAAGTGAGCTCTTAGTCTCTGAGAAAATTTCTCATTCCAGCCAAGGCCAAAAGAGAAGACATATTTGTCGAGTTAGCTAAGGAGTGAGTCAAATTCTTCATCCTTGCCTTTACTCACTCTTTTAATAATAAAAAGTAGCTAGCTTTTATATCATGGCTCTAAGGCTTGAAAAGCACTTTACATATGTTAACACATTCAGTCCTCACAAGCCCCAAGTAAGGTAGGTGCTATTATTGCTCAGGATAACAGTTAAGTATCTAAGGCAGGATTCAAACTCTTTTGTTCGTTCAATCAATGAAAACACTGGAAGATCCCAAAGTGAACAACCAGGAGTGGAGGTAACAGAAAACTGATCATTGCCCAAGGACCTTAGGAAAAAAAAGAAAAAGTGATGAAACACATTAAAGATGAAATCTTTTCTCTTTCTTTCTTTCTTTTTTTTTTTTTTAAAAAGGTATGTGTAGGGTATATTGAGAAGCTACCTTTGGTCTGATCCCTTGAGACCACAGGAACTGTGTTTCTCAAATAGCAGGTGGATATTCATCTTGAAAAGTAGATTAAAACAACCACAGCACCCCCTATCTCCGCTCTCCCACTTCTAGGTTTCCGCTGGTTGTAAAAAAAGAACATCCCATCAATAAACCTCAATAGGATATGTAAGTTTTGTGTGGGAGCCATCTTTCATCTCCCTGGCCTGGACACTGGCTTACCACAAAAATCACTCATTTAGAAAGCATTCACAGCTAAATGGCAAGGAAATGGAAAGGAGAGCTTGATTGATTCTCTTTTTCATTCAAAGCTTACTAAACCAAAATAAAAACTAATTCACTTTTCTAACTTACCAAGACAATGCTATCCCTTACCTGGAATTCCCACCATCAGTATCATTCTTTTGGGTTGAACAAAAAAAGATAAGGGAAGTATTTTCTTTGTTCTTTCTTTTTAAAAATTTTCAGTAATATTTTATATTCTAAATACATGTAAAATAGTTTTAAATATTCATTTTTAAGACTCTGCATTCCAGATTTTTCTCCCTCTTTTCTTTATCTCTCCCCTTCCTAAGATAGCAAGCAATCTGACAGAGGTTAAATATGTGCAATTTTCTTAAATTCTTAAAAATTTCTTAAATATGCAAGAAAAATAAGACCAAAAGGGGAAAAAAACACAAACAACAACAACAAAAGGCAAAAATACTAAGCTCTGATCTACACTCAATCTCCATAATTCCCTCTGGATGCAGATGGCATTTTCCAACCTTAGCATATTGGAATTGCCTTGAATCCCTGCATTGTTGAGAAGAGCCAAGTCCATCACAGTTGATCATCACATAATCGTCTTGTTGCTGATGTTCTCTTGGTTCCGCTCACTTCACTCAGCATCAGTTCATGTAACTTTCCAGGCTTTTTCTGAAATCAGCCTGCTCATCATTTCTTTTTTTTTAAATTTTTTTATTAATACTTTTTATTTGCAAAACATATGTATGGGTAATTCCTAAACATTCACCCTTACAAAGCTTTCTGTCACAAATTTTCCCCCCTACTCCCCACCCCTCCCCTAGATAGCAGGATATCCACTACATGACAATTATATTAGAAAACTTAAGAAATTGAATATATGTATAGTTATTGCCACACATTATTTTTTTGTTCAGGAGAAATCATATCTACAAGAAAGAATAATCCAATAAAGGAAATACAATGCAAGCAAACCTCAATAGAGAACATGAAAATGTTATGTTGTGGTCCACATTTCACATCCTTCTCTCTGGGTGTACGTGGCTTTCTTCACTGAACAATTGGAATTGGTTTGAAGCATTTCATTGTTGAAGAGAGTCATGTCCCTTAGAACTGATCCTCATATAGTATTGTTGTTGCCATGTACAATGATCTCCTGGTTCTGCTCATTTCACTCAGCATCAATTCATGCAAGTCTCTCCAGGCCTCTCTGAAATCGTCCTGCTGATCGTTTCTTACAGCCTGCTCATCATTTCTTATAGAACAATAATATTCTATTATATTCATATGCCATAACCTATTCAGTCATTTAATTATTTTCAAAGGGTCCTTATTAAAATGCTATTTATTATTAGGAGGGGGAAGAGAAAAGGATTACCTGGTTGGATGTGGGCAACTTCTCATTTAGTATCAGGCCATTCAGGATGGCATGCAATATGATAAAGATGACAAGATATGGTGGAAAGAGTACGTGAACCTGGCACAAAATACAGTAGGTGCTCAGTCACTGCATACTGAATACCTTTCTACTTGTAGAAATGAAACCTTAGATTACAACTCAAATGACTACTATGGTGCTCAAGGTTCTGCATAACTTTTGGAAGAGAAAAAATTACAACCTCATCATTAGCATAATTTTTCTGATATCAGCCTTTGACTCTCAAGATCCTTAGCTTCCTCTTAGGTTCTACTCAGGTACTAGTTTCCTTCTCTTCCAATTCCATTTAGTGCTCTCTTTCTATTTAAATTAGATTTTATTTATCTGTTTAAATGTGGCATGTTTCCTAGTAGTATATAAGCTTTTTGATAGGGAGAGGTTGTTTAATTTTTGTCTTAGTACCCCTAGTATTTAACATGGTACCCAGTACACAATAAGTCGTTTTTTTTTTTGTTTTGTTTTTTTTGTTTGTTTGTTTGTTTGTTTGTTTTTTGCTGAGGCAATTGGGTAATTCCTAACTTGCCCAGGGTCACACAGCTAGGGAATGTTAAGTGTCTGAAACCAGATTTGAACTCAGGTCCTCCTGACTTCAGGGCTGGTGCTCTATTTACTACAACAACTAGCTGCCCTCCAAAATAAGTCTTTAATAAATGTATACTGAATTGAACAAGACTGCCATCTCCTTTTGAGTTCAAATCTTGTCTCAGATACTTCCTAAATGTGTGGCCCTAAGCAAATGACTTAGGCTCTCTCAGACTCAGTTTTCTCATCTGTAAAATGGGGATACCTTGTAGAGCTAATGTGAGGAATAAATGAGATTATATTTGTAAAGGACTACAAACTTTAAGACACAACATACTAGTTGTTTTTGTTATCTCTGGGACTCATAATGCTTAGTACCACTGTTCCTCCTCTAGACTGATCTTCCCCCTGCAATTCAAATTTATATATCCTTTGATGAACTTCCAATCAGATTCTTTTTTTCTCGAACTCACTTCTATACCTGACATAACAGATATATCCTGGGATCAAGAAACAAGAGTTATCCTGATCTTGCCAATGACTTCTCCACCTCTTCTCTGGTGCATTTGGCTCATTCTCAAGGCTATTCCTTCTTTCTCTAGAAGTAGGAGGTAAGATTGTTGTGTCTTGTTTTTTGTTTTGTTTTGTTTTGTTTTTTGACTCTTGATGAAACAACAGACAACAAGCCACTCCCTAACAAAAAGATCAGGGTCTGCTATCATCCTTGATCTATCCTGATTCAGTGGTTGTTTTCTTGGGCAAGTTTTGGGTTAGCTAGATTTTTACTGAACAAGCATTCTTAAAAAAAAAAAAAAGGATGGAAGTTATTTTTGTAGCTTTTAAATAAAGCCACTACAAAAGAAAATGCTATCGATTTGGTGCTGAATGGAGCTCCTTGATTCCTGTGCTCAGCATATATGGAACATGCTGCCTATGTCCAATAATGTTAACTCTCCATCATAATATGATTTAAATCTGCCCCTGGTGTTTCAGCCATGAAGTGGAACTCTAGTACTTATTATTTTTCTTCTGAAAGACTCCAAACCAACGCAAATCCAAGGCCCTGCTGGAGTAAATAGAATTTTGCTTTTTGATTCAATCAATTACAGTTAGAGGAAGAAAAAAGGTCATTCAGACAACAACATGATATTTACAAGGGACTTTAAACTCAGAAGCATTATCCATTTACAAGATTCAATCAGAATTACGTGGATCCTCAACAACCTGGATGGGCTGTTCTCTGAAACAAATGGAGAGGATAGGAAAAGAGGTGAAACTATTGATTCTAATATGACACTTTTAAACAACTTGTTTGTGTGAATGAATAACCTGTGTAAATTCTAATTGGGAACCTCAGATCAGACATGTTAGCCTTGTACTTTAAGTTTCCAGTTTTTTTTTTTTTTTTTTTTTTCTGAAGGGTTTCTGTTCCTCTATAAACCTATATCAGTAATTTGCTTGTGACTGTGGATAATGCTCTATCCCTCCTGGAATCCCAGTTTCCTCATCTGTTAAGCATAGAACTGGACTACATGATCTCCAAGGCCTCTGGAGATATACTTTAGCTACATCTTTCTATGATCTCTAAGGTAAATATCAAATTGCCTTCAAGCCAACCCAACGAGCATTTATTAAACATTGTTCTAAGCACTGTGGAGACAAAGAGAAAAACGTCTGGCTTTTCCTATGTGACCTGCTGCCTCCTTTTACTCTGGTTCTCTTACATGGTTTGCAGTGCAAGATTACATAGTTACAGGCTCGTTTTCTGTTTTTTTTTTTTTTGATCAAGAAGAAGTAGGATCTAGTTTCCATTGGAAAAGGTGCAGATCTAGTTAGGGAAAGGGATTGCAATGTTTCCTCGGTCTCTTCCGCCTACATGTGGAAGAGCATTAGCAGAAGAAAACTGAATAATGCCCAACAAGAGTCACAACAGAGTAGATAGACAATGCCAGTCGGGCTCTGGCCAGCACGGGGAGTAGGCACACAAATGCTGACCAAGAATCTTCAGATTGGAGGGATCATGCGGCAGAGAGGAAGCCAGCAGGCAGATGAAGAAAGGGGGCAGCCACGGAACTGCAAGGACCCCAGGGCCATGGTGGCTGGCTGCTAGATAGACCATGCGGAACAAGAGGCCTGCAACACAGGGCTGATGCAGGGTTAATTGTGGCCTTTGGTGTTCAAAGGAATAGATGACTTTTGCCAGGCTGAAAGTACGGGAAATGGATTTTAACAGTAAGATAGACAGAGTGTTGCCTGAGCTAGTGATAAGGATGCTTTTCTTCTCTGTGCAGCCAGAAGCAATACTTTGTAGGGGGAGAGGGAATATGTATTGTCAATATGGCTGAGTGACCATAATTAGTGAAGGGACCAATGAAGTAAGAATTGAACACACTGCCAAAAAAGTGACAGTAGAGGCAGTTTACCTGGAAATGGCAGTCTTTGAGTCAAGAGAGAATCCAAGTGCCCAAGACAGAAGGATCAGCAGCAAAGGTGGGAGTAAAGTGAGAAGATATCAGTGGAAGTAGACAAACACTAAAAAGCCATTGTTCCTTCACAGAGCCCCTCAAGCTTGTTCACTAATTGGCTGAAACCTTACAAGAAAAGGGGACACTGTCCTAATGATGATTTTTTTCTAATTTAGTTCTATTGTGAATAAACCTGTTCTTTGTTAAATTATTTTGTAAGCCTCAAAGTTTATATGGATAACATAATGGGAGCAGAAGAGGAGAAAGTAGAGTTCTTAGTGGTAATTTCTGATTCTTTCCAAAAGCAATCCTGGGTGGGGCCCAAGAGCATTAATATGGAAAGCCCTCTGAAGACTGAACTGGGTTTGTGTAGGCTCACAGTCAATTCTGAGGTACAGGTGACATTACTTTTGTTGGTATTGAATGATATGTTGGTGTGCCATCAAAGAGAGGGATGACATCAATGATGTCAGGCAACGAGCCGTTGAGAATGAGTAACAGGCATAGAAGGAATCTTTAGGGAGAAAGAGAAAAGAGCAAGTACATTTCAGTCTCATTATAACCTTATCCATAGGCCTCATGACAGTGGTGACAGTCAGTTTCCTTTACTTTTATTTCATTGTCAGGAGATTCTCACTTCTCAGAAGAATTGAATCTGTACTCTAGATATGTTGATACTAGCTGGTGATTGTACCTCAATTATAATCATGTGGCTGGTGTGGCTTAACTGGAAAAAGTATTAGATCAATATATTTTTCATTATTTTTTTAACTAAAATCAAACTCCTTATTAAAATATCTAAATTCAAATATTACAAAATACTACACTACATTTAAAGGTATATCATTTTAATACTCAGAACTTTTGAAACCAATCTTTTTCTTTTTGATGGAAGGAGATATGAATTGTATTTTCATTTTAAGATAGGTAACAGGACCTTCCTGTTAGGGAAGGTTATACTTCCAACTGAGAATTTCTCTTAACAGGCCCAGTGGACTTGCATGAATCAGTACACAGTCCTACACCTTCCTCCTGTTGTCCATTTTAGCCCCTAAGGACTTCGATAGCAAGGCCCAGGTGGCTACCCAGACATTAGAAACCAGCTTCCAACAATTCCCAGGGCCTTCACCAGATGGGCCTATTTAAGCCAGCACTTCTTGCCTCCTGACTGGGCTTCTGTATTACCATGACCCTGATGAATCTAGCTTCCCAGAATATAATAGTATCAACTGAGACAAAGGCAGGGTCTTTAACATGTCTACCCCCTACTCTGTTTGGACTCATTACTCAATTTTAAAGCATACTCTTACCTGCTTTTTTCTTTTTCCAAGAGATATTGAAACATTGCCTACCAATGTATAAACTTTTGTTCCTATCCCCAAATGCCTACTCCCTTACAGCTATTAGCTCCACCAAAGGCACCAGAATGCCCTTCATTCTAAATCTCTTCCTTTCTTACTCTTTCCATCTTCTGATACCCACTGTAACCAAGCTGGTAAAATGGCTTCCCCTGATACCTGTTCTGCCCAAATCCTAAAAGTAAGCTTTTCTTATTGACCAGTAATTTTCCATATTTAGGAACAGTACAGTCAGTCATAACTGACATAATTTTGCATTCTGAGTAGTGACTCTTTTCTCTCTCTTATCCCTGGGGCACCTCTCTACATTACGGTTGAGTGTGGGATCCAACCAATGAGAAAATAATTGCTAGATAGGCTTCTGTAAGGTTCATTCCCTTTGTCTCTTCTTTCTCTTTCATATTATCTTCCCTTATCTCCTGAACCAATTCTATCCTGATAGAATCTCTTCTCTCATGTCTTCCTTTAAAAACATTTTTAGCATATAAATTTTGACTATCTAGAAATATATATCTCCAATCTATAATAATGTAATTGTCTCCTTATAATATTGTTTCCTCTAATATCAAGTTCTTCTTGAAACCAATTAATAATACTGGTGGGGCAAGACTGTATGTCTGTATGAGTGATTCCAACTAATCAGAGAAAAGACTTCAATTTGCCTTTCTATCTTCCATTTTCTCATTTCTTTCCTGAATGGTATAGAAGTCAAAAGAAAGAGATGTATGAGACCACATGACTGCTTTTTCCCAAGTCAGAAGAAAACCATTTTCTACTCTCTCTTTTAAAAAGGGAAGGACTGGGGGTAAAGAAGGGAAGAATCTTTCTGCTCCCAACAGGCATTTAAGGGCAAAGTTAGATTATTAGTAATTTAAATACAATTTCATGGTTCTTAGACATTCTTAACTTTTATAGTCTGCTTTCTGCATTCTGTACAAAACTTCTAGTTACAAATTCAAGCTTGTACCAATATATCCCAATATTGTTATAATAATATTAAAGAAAGAAACATTTTAAATAAAAATTTTAAGGTGGCTTTATCACATCACACCATATACATGATGGTGCCTCAAGAAAAGCACCCATAATGCTTTTGTTAGTTTTTTTTATTTAAAAAAAGTTATTTATTAAAAAGCAATCTATTTAGAAAGTATCTACTGATGATGATATGCATACCTAGCCAATTATTTATCTTATTTCTGCTGTATTCTCCATCAGTTCAATTAAATTTATTAATTGGAATATTAATTGAAATATGAAAATCAACTGAAATTGAAATATGCACTATATGCAAAATATAATGTTAGACACTGGAGAATGCAAATTTTTTAGAAATGGTACAGTCTCTGCTCTTAAGAGGCTTACATTTTATTGGGTGAGTATAACACATATGATATAAACACTCACACACATATGCTCATATCATTAAATAAATCCAAGGTAGGAATCATGGGGGCAACAGAAAATATGAACAAAATGTTCTAGGATTATTTGAGTAGGGATAGAATATTTTACCAATGCTTGCAAAATGATCAGCTGACTCAACTGGGTGTGCCAGAGGCTCCCATGTGGTTTCTAAAAATGTTAGTATCAGTCCACATAAAGAGACTTCCTGACTTAGAGAGGACCAATACTTGGAAATGGATGTACCATGCTAAGGAAATGACTCCTAATCTAGAAACCTAATGAGCAAAATGTGGTCACTTACTCAGCATATTCCCTTCTTGCTCTTTTATTAGTGGTTAATGGCTACTACTTCCATAGTTTGAAGGAGAAACTATGCTCCCTATAAGAGCAGGCTTGGCTATACTAACTATGCAAACTACTTTTAATTTCTCTGCTCAGGGATGAAGGTTCTGGAACTCTGTCCTTTGAAAATTATTTTATTCAGTACTAGTGGAAGTAAAGGAAGATGAAGCCAACTAAGGAAAGGGAATAACAAAGAAATCTTGATCTGGGAAGGTTGTATCCTCTTGGACCATAAGAATGAGACGAAGGTAATAACTTCAAGATGTAACTACAAAATTGACATTTGATTTCTTTCTTTCTTTTAATGTATGTGTTTAATATTTTTGCATATGCTATTACTATTTGTGCTATGTCCATGATATGATTGCAGAACACACTTGATGTGTGGGGAAAAAAAAATTCAACAATCATTACAAGCCAACATGGGTTGGCTTTGTGAAGGACAAGTTATATCAAAGTAAGTATTGTTGACTGGGTAACCAGACAGAACATTCCATATTCCATTTCTGTACTTTCCCCTAAGACTGGAATGCACTCTCTCCTGATCTCTGTTTCATAGATTCCTTCCAGTTTAAGGGTAACTTTCTATCAGAAGACTAGACTTATTTCTTCCCTGACTCTTTTTTCCCCCAGAAAATTACAATGTATTTGCTTTTTAAATTTATTTTGCATTAAAATATCTGTTGTTTTTCTACACTAGAAAATAAAACTCTAAAATAGAAACTCTGTATTAAATTCATATAAGTGAATTAATCATATACTATCCAATCTCGTGTTGATGATTATTACTATTCTCAGGTAACAAAATACCAGCCAAAATTTCCCAATCAGTCCTGTGGGTAACAAAATATAGGCTAGATAATTTTATGGTTAGACTGGTTCATAGTGGTTGAACTTGAACATGTCAATCTAAATCCTTAAGAATGACTATTAGCTCTTTGGGTACATATGTGCAGCAATTTTATTCCAAATAAGTAAATGCATTGGTATGTGTGGATTGATTCATCTCATTAGAACCCAAAATAATTAAGTTTCAAAAATAATCAAGGATTGTTCTTTATGTATTATACAGTGAAATTAAATAAAATTAGGGTCTCTATTTAAAAAAAAGTAATTCCTTCATACTGAATACCTCACGTAGCAAAAGAGAAATTAACTTATTGATGTCAGCTTTCTCACCAACCATTCTATGATATGATCTTCATGAAATTATATTCTAATAACATTCCACCCCCAAATGATTCTTATCTCTTAAAAGTTTGCTAACCTCTGACCTAGAAGGTAATCTCCAGTGGAGAAACACAAGATTTAGTTGTTGGTCCTGTGCTGTTCAATATTTTTATCATTGAATTAACAGAAGATAAAGAAGGCATATTTATTAAACCTGAGGATTACACAAAATTGTGAGAGACAATTTAATTCTATTAGTAAAAGAAGATCAGAGCAATCTAAATAAGTTGTGATGCTGGGCACAAATCAACAAGATGGAATTTTAAAATAATACATAGAAAATTCAGTTCCTTAGGTAGTTACATGGCCTAGTAGAAAGAATATTTGTTAGACTAGGAGTTAGAAAGTCTTGAATTCAAATCCTGCCTCAGACACATATGGGCTATACAATCCTTTTCTAGATACTTAACTCAGTTTCCTCATTTATAAAATGGATATAGTAAAAGTGCCTAATTGTTAAGGGTTGTTGTGGGCCTCAAATGAAATAATATGTCTAAATATTTATAAATTTTACAACACATAATACAATAATAATGACAATATTTATATAGCACTTTGCAAGCCTTAAAATGCTTTACAAATGCTAGCTATTATTATCCATGTTCAAAAGATCAATTGCACAAATCTAGGATAAGAAGATCTGTCATAGAGAGGGAAAGATCTGTGGATTTCAGCTGAACACAATTAAATAGGAGCCAAAAATGTATTACAATTGCTAAAAAAAGGAAGATAGCATAGTTACATTTCATTAATAGCAGCATGGTGACTAGATCACAGACCATAATAGTCCTCATGTACTCTGAAGCATTATATTTAATTTTGAGTGCCACATCTGAATAATTTAGTCTTTCCAAAGGAGAATGGTAAAGAATCTACATGGTCTTGAAACTATATGATAAATGAAACTAACAGAAATGGTGAAAGGATGTTTAACCTGGAGAATTTTTGTTATTTAGTCATTTCAATATGTGTCTGACTCTTCCCCATTTGGAATTTTTTTTTTAAGCAAAGATACAGGAATGGTTTGCCATTTCCTTCTCCAAATTATTTTACACTTGAGAAAACTAAGACAAACAGAGCTAAATGATTTGTCTAAGATTACATAGCTAATAAGTACCTGAGGTCAGATTTGAACTCTGGTTTTCCTGACTCCACACTCTGGGCTATATCCACTTGTACCACCTAGCTACCCTATATAATGCCCATCTTATACCAAACCAAAAAAAATCATTTTCTTGATAGACTTCTTCCAGAAAGACTTCTTTTTGGCCTATGATTGATTGGCCAATGTCTTGTGAGAAGCTCTGACATCCCTACAACTATACTGTTGTTTGTTTGGGTATGTTGAAGCTCTAGGAGTAAATGAAATGATCAGACCAAAGTATAAAGAAATGAGGATCAAGGACAGTACCTTGAGGAAGGGATGGAGAAAACAGGGAATTTTCCTTAATACTCCATCTGTCCTTTAAAAGCCAGTAAATAATCTCATCTGGGTGGTAGTACACACTATTCCAGTAAGATTAAATATTAAAAAGAAACAAAATGATTGGATCCTCCCACCTCCTTTTTGGAACAGAAATAATAGCACAATTCAAATTGACAAAGTAAAAAGAGGGGGAAAAACAATGAAAAAAAACTATAAGCAACAAACTAAAAATGCACATAAGAGCTACAATTCCTTAGCAAATATTCTCTAGCTTCATAAAGGAAGAATTTATGGTAGTGTGAGATAAGAAGTTCTTGTAACTTATATCTGGAGTTTAAAGATGGCACAGTACAACTAAACTTGATGGTTTCCCAAGAGAGAAGGGTCCTATAATTTCAGATTTGGAAGAGGTACATCTCAGAGGTCACCTAAGCAAGAATTCCCTCTATTACTTGACAAGTACTTGGCAAGAATGCCTTCTATAAGAAATAGCAAAGGCTAGGGAAATCAAGAAGCCTATTCTAATTTGCCATGACTTTGATTGTTAGAATTTTTCCGAACATCAGGCTTAAACCTCCCTTTCTCTAACTTAGCTTTTCCTCTGATGCCAAGTAGAACAACTCTAATTGCCCCTTCCTGTCTCAGACCTCCAGGAAGGTCACTATCATACCTTTTCATCTCCCTCCCCTTTCTCCTTCTCTAAGGCTTCACTTTTCCAAGATAAACATCCCCAATTCCTTTAAACTATCCTCACATAGCATGATAATAACAACCAATATTTAAATAGAGCTTAAACACTTGCTAAATATTTTACATATATGATCACATTCAAGCCTATGAGAGGTAGGTATTCTATGTGATACTATCCCACTTTATAGATGAGGAAACTGAGACTGAGAAAGGCTACATGACTTATTCGCCCATGGTCACACAACTAATAAGGATCACATACAGGAGGATTTGAATTGTTCTTTTACATTTGACACTGTCAGTTAATGGTCTATGCCTTTTCTCATCAAAAAAATTATTTTATCTGAGGAACTATATATCAATCTGTCATCTACTTTCCTTGGCACTGCATTTGGTTTAAAATTTACTAGGGGTAACAGATGCTCTCTCATATTCTGTGACATGTCTTGGTATTACTGAACAAACATCAGCTAGGCCTGTATCTAAAGGAGTGTCAATCTGAACTAAAAATACACCACTGCTAATAGACTTTCAAAATTAACTTGTCTATACTATCAATTATATGGGTGGAATCCCATTACAGTGAATGCCATTTCAAAGATGTGTTTTGCATCACAGAGTGATTTCTCCTGTCCTGGCCAATAACCCAGAGTAGGAGCTATTGATATGATTATAACAAATCATCTACAACGTAGAAGCCCAGACTATAAATAAATAAATGCTTTCCCTGGTCCTTATCACAATCAGTTTCTATAACAAAAATACCTGAATGGTACTTTAAGGGCTGAGGAGAGAGGGGAACTATTTTTCTATTAAAAGCCATTGACTCATGAAATAGGTTAGGAAAGGGACATATAGAAATAAAGAACAATCTCCTTTTCCCTTAAAAAAAAGATAGGAAATAATCAGTCAGAACACTATTTTTAAGTTAAACCAACAAAGATTTATCAAGCACCAGTTAACAGTTAACCTATGTAGCACTTGTTATTATGTTACACATTTTGCTATGCACTTTACTATTATTATCTCATTTGTTTCTCATAACCTTGGGAGACTGGTACTATTAGCCCCATTTTACAGATGAGAAAACGGAGGTTAAGTAAGTTGCCCAGGATCATAGAGCTAATAAATGTCCAAGGCTAGAAGTGAATTCATATTTTCCTGACCCCAGGCCCAGCACTCAAACCAGACCACCTCTTAACGTATATAAGTATCTTCTCTGAACTGTTTTAAGCACTTCTGGATAGAAAGAAAGTGGAAAACAAACAAAATATAATAACAAAACAAAGTACCTGCTCTTCAGGAGTTCCTAGTCTAATGAAGATGATATATAAATCTTTTTTTTTCTTATAAAGCTTTTTATTTACAAAACATATGAGTGACCTTTCAACATTGACCTTTGCAAAAAAACTTTTTTTTTTCCCAAGCTTTTCCTTTCCTTCCCCCCACCCCTCACCCCTAGATGACAGGTAAGATGATATATAAATCAACGGGAAAAAAGTATGCAGTGAAAATTGGAGATAATCAACAGAGCGAAGGCACTAGCAGGAAAGCAGGTTCAGAAAAGGCTTCTCGTAGAAGGTGGGATTTTATTGGGGATATGAGGAAAGTCAGGAGACAAAGATGAAGAGGAAGGGACTGTAGGCATAGGAGGCAATCAGTAAAAATACCTGGAGTTGGGAGATGGTGTATCCTGTGCAATGAACATAAAGGAAGCTAGTATCACTGGATTGTAGAGTTCATTGAGGGATGGGGAATTTAGGTGTAAGAAGAGGGAAAAGTAGGAGGGGAGACCAAGTTATAAAAGGCTTTGGACACTGGAGGATTTTACATTTAGTCCAGGAAGTGATGAGAGGCCATTGGAGTTTATTGAATAGTGAGGTTAGAGAGGAATAACCTAGTCATATCTGTGCTTTGAGAAGGTCATTGATGAGGGGAGCATGGATTGGAGTGGAAAGAGCCCTGATACAGGAAAGACAATCAGTAGGCTATTGTAATGGTTCAGGTGTAATAAGGTGATGAAGGTCTGTACTAAAGTGGTGGCCATGTTAGGGGACAGAAGAGGGCACATAAGAGAGACACAAAGGCAGAATCAATAGGACTTGGCAACAGATTACATATGAGAGGTGAGAGGGAAAGTGAGGAGTATAGTTTGCAAGCCTGGGTGTTTAGAAGGATAGTAAAAGGAAAGTTAGGAGAAAGGCGACTAGGGCAGGAAGAGAGGAGTTCGGTTTTAGACGTGGTGGTTAAAGTTGTCTGAGGGATATCTAAGTTTGAAGTGTCCAATAGCCAGTTGGAAATGAAAGACTGGAAGTTAGAAGAGAGGTTAGCTAAATACATTTGGCATAGAGGTAATAATTATATCCACTGGAACTGATGAGACCATCAAGTGAGATACTAATGAGAAAAAAGAAGATAGAGACCAGGAGAGGGCTTTGGGGGGCACCCAGAGTTAGTGGGCTGGATGAAGATCCAGGAAGGGAATGGTCAAAAATGAAGGAAGAGAAAAGAGAAAGCAGCATGACAAAAACTTAGAGAGAAGGGAGTACTGAGAACAAGAAGGTTATCCATGGGATAAGAGGGATGAGGACTGAGAAATGGTCATTAGACTTGGCAATTAAGAGATCACTGCTAACTTTGGAGACAGAAGTTTCAGGTGAAGGAGAAGGTTAGAATCCAGGTTGCAGAGAGTTAAGAAGAAATTGAGGGAAAATAAAGTAGAGGCACCAATCATAGATGAGGAAACAAAACGATGTCACTAATTATTCAAGGTGTACTCAAGGAGTCTAGCCACAAAGAGGAGGTGTGGGAAGAAATGATACCAAAGTGGGAGAGAGAGATTAAGTGAGGATTTTTTGAGGATAAAGAGAGATATGGAATCGTTTATAGGCAGTAGGGAAGTAAAATGAATAGAAAGAGAGATTGAAGATAAGTGAGAGTGGAAATGATAGAGGGGGAAATATGCTGGAAGAAACAGGATGGAAGAAAATTACTAGTGCATATAGATGCCTTTAGCCCTGGCAAAAAGAAAGGACACCTCTTCATGTGAGACAAGGGTGAAAGAGGAGATATGGTAGAAGATATCTGAGTGATGTGAGATGAGGAAGGGGATAAGAGGGTGAATGGCCTCAATTTTATCAGTGAAACATGAGGTAAAGTTCTCAGCTGAGAGAGTATGTGTATGTGTGCAGGGAGCCTTAGGAGGTCAAGTTAAGAAAGGAAAACACATTTTGTCCAAAAAGTAGGACAAATACAATACTTACTTCATTTTTACTTTATAGCTAGTTGAGGGTAAGGGGATTATAATTAAGAAGGAAGATGATTGTTTAGAAGAAACTTGATGATTCCATTCAATTAGATAATTTATTTAGCAACTTCAGTCACAAATCACTAGAGAAAAAAAGTAAAGTGTAAAGAAAGAGAGAGACAAAGGCTTCTGGGAAAGAGACACACTTAGGGAGACAAAGAGAGATCCAAATACAGAAGGAGAAAGAAAAAGATTGAGAAAAAAGTTCAGAAGGTCTCAAGATTAGTTTTAGAAAATAAAAACCAATTATCACTTCCTACTGAAATTCTGATTAGTTGATTAATCACTGTTCAAAGTTCTTTACTTGCTCTGATTCTTATAACTTCATTCCAAGAGAGGAAAACTGTAACTGGGAAGATTAATTGAATTTCAACAGCAAAAATATGGGGAGATACTTCAAGTGTAGGAAATAGTATGAGTAAAGGAAGGAAACAAATGCTGTGTTTAAGGGGGTTGAACACTCTTGTTTGACTGGAATGTAAGATACATAAGGAAAGTAGGCTAGATAGACAGAATCACAGGATTTTAGAACCATAAAGGGGACATTCAAAGATTATCTAGTCCAATCAGTCTCTGAGCAGAATTCTCTTCTCTAATGCCCTTCCAAAAATTCAATCAAAATACATTAAGTTTACGTTCTTCAGTTAACATTAGTAGCTGCTCAGCATCTCCATACCATCACACCTGAAATCTGTTTGTAGAGGGGCCTCAAATGTAAGATTAAAACATTTGGACTTCATTCAGTAAACAATGGGCAACCACTGAAGGACAATGAAAAGGGGAATCACATGATAAGAACTTTATTATAAAGAAGATTAATTTACTGATACTATGAATGATGGATTGGGTGGAGATAGTTAGGGACACTGGAAGTAGGAAGATTAAGTCTATTACCATAGGCCAGGTAAAAGTAAGTTCTTGAGTTCTTCTGTACTGATAAAAGTGAATACCATGGATCAATTATTCTAAGCTTGCTGTTTTCTGCTTCATTTGATCTTTTGCTGAGGCTTTCTTGTTGCAAAAGGGAAGCTTAGCTAAGTTGTCTACTACTTTTCATTAGGTGACATTCAGCTCTCCAGAAAAGGAGATTTTCTTTTCAAACTCTTGGGTTGTGATGTTGGTGGCATTTCTTATTTGAAATGAATTTCTGCAATCTGTGTCCTTACCATTTGATACATAAAAGAGCCTGCTTCTCTGAGAAAGTAAAGGATGCCTGGTTTTCACCTTTCAGATTAAATGCAAATTTCATTAAAAGGAAAATTCTTCATTTAAAAAGGCTGAACATCACAGTATCTAAACAAAGATTACATCTGCTTAAAGACAGACACCAGAACTAGCCCAGTAAGCCCCTCAGATTCTTCATTTATATCTAAAGCTCATGAATATAGACAAACTAAACAGAACCACTCGGTCCACAATAGGGAATAAATGAATTTTTTTTTAAATTGGATCCAAGGAATGGCAGGACCAGAGGCAGGAATAAAGAATCTTATTCTGGTCATAGAGTGGTGTCAATGTAGAGAGAGAATGGAAAGGGAAAGAGAATGGAGGGGGAAAGGAAATTGCAACAGTCCAGGTGGGTGTAAAATTATCCTAAAGCACAGATTTAACTGTCAAAATTTCTTAACAGGCTGGTTCATGACTATTTAGTGGTTGATCATTGATTTTGAGATAAAATACTAACTCCTCCAACATTCAGAGACTTTTATGGTCTCATTGTAGCCTATCTTTCTGGCCTTATTTCACATTCATACCACTTCATGTACTCTCCTAAACATATTTGTTGTTCCCAGAATTCACCATTCTATCTCCTGCTTTTGAACAGGCTAACCTGGTTACAATGAATCCCTTCTCTTCTGCCTCTTCTAAACCTTATCTGCTTTCTAGGCTTAATTCCTGTCACCTCCTGTGGAAAATCTTTCTTCATCTCTTTAGTTTTTAGTGTATTTTCACTTATCAATAAAATTATGCACATGCTTATGTTTTTAAGTATTGTACTATATCTCTGCCCCAATAGATTATAAGCTCCTTTAGAGAAATGACTGTTTTTACTTTTGTTTCATCTTTCTATTTTCAGTAAACTAGTGTTTTGTATATAGTATTGGCCTAGAAAATACTTGCTGATACCCTTTGATCCAGGAGTGCCACTAATGGGTCTGAATCCCAAAGAAATTTTAAAAGAAGGAAAAGGTTCCATCAGTGCAAAAATGTTTATAGCAGCTCTTTCCATGGGGGCAAAGAAGTGGAAAATGAATATATACCCATCAATTGGGAAATAGTATTGGGATATTATTGTTCTGTAAAAAAATGATGAACAGGCTGATTTTAGAAAGGCCTGGAAAGATTTACATGAACTGATGCTGAGTGAAACAAGCAGAACTAGAAAAACACCATACACAGCAACAGTAACACTGTGTGATGATCACCTTTGAAAGAGTTGGTTGTTCTCAGCAGTTGGGTGATCCAAGCAAGGCAATCCCAGTAAACTTGGATGGAAAACACCATCCATATCCAGAGAGAGAACTATAGAGACTGAATGTAAATCAACGCATGCTATGTTCACTTTTTTTTTCTTGTTCTTTTGTTTTATTTTTCTTATGGTTTTTCCTTTTTGTTCCAATTTTTCTCTCTCACATTCATATTCATAAGGAAATATGTAAAAAATGAATGTGCATATATAACCAAAAAATGTTGCTTTTACATGTAACTAGGAAAAATAAAAATTTTAAAAAAGAAAGAAAATATTTAGTGAGTAAAATGAATGGTAATGAAAACTTAGTACTAAGAAGACTAGAGAGATGTTGCAAAAGTGAAATGGATAGAACTGGCCATTATTTGGTGATGAGAAGTGAGAAAAAGGGGAATATCAATAATATCCAAGATTTAGAATCTGAGAAGCTGAATAAAGAGTAATGGTACTAAGAGAAAAAGCAAAATCAGGAAAAGAAACAGTTTTGGGAAAAGATAAGAAACTAATTTGGTTTGAGTTATGTTAAGTCTGAGACACCCTTAGGACAAAGGTCATATATGAGCTATGGGATTCTGGAGCTTGAAAGCAAGGTTTGGACTGGAGATAATGATTTAGGAATCATTGGCATAGAGATGACGGTTGAAATTATGGGAGTAAATGAATTTACTAAATCAGAGGATAAAGAACCAGGAAGACTAAGGATAGCATCTTGAAGAGGGTGTGGGGAAGACAGAAAATCTACTCTAGACCTCTATCTGTCCTTTAGTAGGTTGCAAAAGCCGGAGACCATTCTCACTAGGGCTGCAGCACACACAAACACCTAAGATTCAATGTTGAAAAAGGAAAAAGTGTTTGGAATTGTTTTTTTGGGGGGAGTAGGGCCTGGGTAGAAGAAATACACATAGCACAATTCAAATGACAAAGCAAGAAGGGAGAAAAAAAATAAACCATAAGTAACAAGCCAAAAATACATTTAAGAGCTAAAAGTCCTTGGCATTTTCATGTCTGGCTTCATAAGGGAAAAGTTTAAGATAGTATGAAATAAAAAGAAATCCCTGTAGTTTACATCTGAGGCTTAAAGATGGCACAGTGTAACTAAATTTGCTGACTTCCCATGAAAAAAGTGTTAGTACAAAAATTTCAGTGTGATCTTTTTGAGTTCTGAGCTGAAGAGATGGACTGCTTTCTCATTTGGGGTAAAGTCACTGGAACTTCTAAGAAACACATGCACTCATCATGCATAGTTGTTCTTCAAGTCCTTGATATCTTTCAAGTGGTACAAAATTAGACTTGTGCTAATAGAGAGGAATGTAGATTAAAATCTTTCCATTCAATTTGTTTAGGCTTTTTAGGAATGATAGTTACTACTATATATTTTTTAAAAAAATAATCTAATACTTTTATAGATGTTTTTTCCTTCTTTCCTTCCTCTTTTTTTGTTTCTTTCTTTCTCTCCCTTCCTTCTGTCCTCCCTCCTTTCCCTTCCCTCATCTCTCTCTCTCTCTCTCTCTCTCTCTCTCTCTCTCTCTCTCTCTCTCTTCCATTCCCCCTCTCCCCCCTCCTCTTTATTTTGCTTTCTTTTGTCCAGTTAAGTGATTTGATTGGGGCAGTCAACCCGAAGTGAGGAAACTGATCACAATGAAGCAAAATGTTAATTCTTCAAATGAACAGTCTTTGGTGTCAGCAGCATTTAAAATATAAATAATATGTCCACAGTTACACAGTCAATATGTGTAGAGGAAGGACCTGAACCTAAGTCTCCCAATTATTGATTCAATTTTCTGATGGAGTCAGTCTCCTTTCCAAAGGCAATCCTTCCACAGACATTCTTGATCCTATCCTCTCTCCTCTTTTCTAGAAGACTATCTTCCTACCCTCTTTCTCAAGGCGAGGTAAGAGTCAAAAAACAAAAAAGATAGAGAAATATAACCAGTAAAGTGCCAGGTAAATAAGGGATGATGACTCCTCATAGGGCATATTCACAGTCCTGGTTCTGTAACTTGCTAAGCAGTATGGTCTCTGGCAAAGCACTTAGCTCCTTCCTTGTCCTTTTACATAAAATGGGGATAAAGACACTTGCACTATCTATGTCACAGACTGCTGTGTGGATTAAGACCTTGAGATAAAGACCTTGATAACCAGAAATCATTATAAATATGTAAGCTATCATCACGAATAAGTATTGATAATTGCTAATAAGGCCTATATAACACCATATCTAGCATACTGAGACAGTAGGGTAGAGGAGTGTAAGTAAAAAGGGACTCATTGAAAGCTTTGTGATGGAATGGCAATGAAAAAATGATCATATAAATCAAGGGCTGTGTAGGAACTACTAGCAGACAAAATAGAGGAAAACTGTGTGCTGTATTGAGCATTTCACTTCATGGTCAACTTATAAGAAAGAAAAATCCAATCAGTCAGATACTTTTCTATTATTATTCAGCTCGATACCAAGTATATTAAAACTAGATGAGAGCTAAGAAATAATCTAGCTCAAACCACTCTTCCCCCACCCCCATCCCAAAAATTAAGACCCAGAGTCATTAAGTGATTTAGTTAAGATCACATAGCTTGTTGGTTGGGGAAATAGGAATAAAATTCAGGTTCTTCTGACTCTTTGTCCTCCAGAACATATGTATTATGTAGGGACAGAGAAAGAGAGAATTGCTCCTGCTCTGAATTGTAGGTGCCATGGTTCTATATTTAGTGAGCTCTCAAACCTTGAAGTCTCTGAGCCCAAGAGTGGGGAAGGTACATCAAAATATACACTTATCCAGCCACAACCTTGCCTTGTTCCTCTAACCCTATCTGTGCAAAAACCCTGCATCTAACAATGTTTCTTTCCCTTTGTTGTAGCACAAGGAATGTTGTTCAGCTGCAGCTTCTGTGGGGTAGATATGAGAGAGGCCCTTTTCTGACAGCTAAGTGCTGTCATTAGCACCCTCTCAGAAAGGGACAGGAAAACTCCTTTTTAAAGATCTCCCTGACATGGCCTCAGAAAGACTCAAGAATCACCCAAAGATTCAAAAACATCCAGTCCAATTTTCTAGAGAAATGATAATGCTATTTTGGGTCTAAGTTTGGGATGATAAATGCTGTGGGCTTTGTAATTCCCACAGAATCTAAGCAAACAATGTGACAGAGAAGGGGAAAAAAATATCAATAAGGGGGATGCAGGACTGACAAAGGACTCTGACGAGGGGATTATACAGAAGCAGAGAGGCTTTCATCTCTGACTTCTGGGTTGGCTCAAACAGTGCTGGACAAAGTTTACCAATTTTAATCTGTTAAAGGAACCCATATGGCTTATGGTTTCTAAAATGTTTCAATTTGGGAATGATTAATCCTAAAGTTAGTAGTTTCCCTATGATCCACCTTACCTTACTCATCTCTGTTAGAGAAGCCTCATCAACATGCCCGATGGGGAGGGCAGGGGCCCTTGGATTCCTCTGTGGTCTGTCACTCATCTGCTCCTCATCCTTAGCTTCTAGATATTTCTTCCTTTTAAAGAACTCATATCCTCTCCGTATTAGATAGAAGGTCAGCTACACTTCAAGTCATGACTTTCAATAATACAATAATGAATCACATTTATGGAAAGCCTCAAGGCTTTACAAAGCACTTTCCTCATAATAGTGAGAAATGGAAGCATGTGGAGCACTGGATTTGGAGTCAAAATACCATGGTGGAAGTCTCACCTCTTTCACTTATTGCATCTTCATCTTGGGTAAAGTCATTAAAGTGTTTGTTGACTGACTGATTTTACTACCCCTCTGGGTCTCAGCTTCCTCTTCTGTTAAATGAGGGCACTGGGCCAGATGGCCAGAAGTCCTTTCCAACTCTAAATCTATGATTCTATGAACTTTGCGAGGCTGATGCTACAAGTACTATACTGTTATTATTATTATTATTATTATTATTATTATTATTATTATTATTATTAATTTTGCAGATAAGGAAAGTGAGTCTCAGAGAGTCAGGACTTGACCAAGACCACATAACAAGGATCAGAAGGAAGCCTTGAAACCAGGTCTCCTGGCTTCAGGTCTCTGGTCTTCTGACTATACCAAGCTTCCTCTTGGTCAGTTTAAAAGACAGCTAGAGCTTGGACATTGGATAGTAGTGAACCGGGTTTCTCCATTAGGGTTCTGAATACTGACTGGGCCTTCGATTTCTAAGTTTCAGGGAAAGTAAAGAGGGCTTAGTGCAGCTGACATATTGGGTTGGTGGGGGGAGAGATAAAAGAGAAAAATGCTGGGAATGTAATGTGCTCTTTTTGTTGTTGCTGAAAGGAAGAACCTGGCAAGAACACAGCTCTTTTCTGCCAGCAATGCGGCAGCAGTGACTTGGCAGCAGCCTAGGAGCCAGATGCCATCCTCATCTGGTTGTCTTGGCTGGATGATTTGTTTGAAATGAACAGTCCAAACACAGTGAGTGGGGGAGGGGGGGATTCTTCTAGGACTGATCACAGGGCAAGGTGGTAAAGGAGAGAGCTTTCCATCCACGCCCTGATTTTCAGAAACTTTAGAAAATGCAGGCAGCTCTTCTCTAGAGGATTAGCCCAGACAGTGGAAGCAGAAGAAGCAACCCTATAGCCAAATGCCAGAAGAGCAAAGTGTGACATGACTGACTCTCCTCAAAAAGAAGGAACACTGGACAATTTCCCTTACCCAGGTCCCTGCTAAAGCTTGAATATGATTAGCTATTTCAGAAAAGAAATGAAGTTACCTGGACAGTATGAATTAAGTCACTGACTGAGTGCCCCCCCCTTTTCGAATATTAGAGCTAGAATCTAGAGGCTATCAAGTTTTTACTTGACAGAGGAAGGATCATAGACCTAGAGGTCAGAGGTAAAACTTATTCAAATCTAAATCTTGTGTCCTTTTGCACTGCCTCAACTTACCTCACTGATGGCAGAGAACAGAACCCCTTGAGAACCAGGAATCCTGGAATACCTGAGGGAGGCAACAGATCTTCCAGACAATGTGATTAGTGATGAAAGAGTTGGTAAATAGATGCAACTCTGAACATACAAGTGACATTCAACATGCTGCCCAGAAAGAAAGGGAGACCAGGAGAGAAAAGTTGTGTCTGTCCATTAGCAAATGTTTGCCAGCCCCACAATCTGTTAGCCAAATGCTGAAGGGCTTGCCACTGAGCCTTGGGGAGGGGAGGGAAAGAGAAGAGGAGAAAAGGTGAGGAATGAAGGTAGGAAAATATCTCTCTGGCTCCATCTGAAACCAAAGGCAAAATCACTTTATAACAAAAGCTGAAAGTTTGGATACATGTTTGTATACACATCAGTATGTGTGATAAGAAGGCTGCCTTATAGTCAAACCTGCCAATAACACCCATTTTGGTCTCCATCTGCTACAGAAGAGAGGAAGCACCTGTCAGGAGCAGCTGCTGACTGCAGAGGGAAGGTAAGAGACAAATCAGCTTCACTTTGGAGTTGGCCTGCTGCAGGTAGCACATGGCCCAGACCAACAGGAATGCCAACTGCTCCCTTTTAAGCTCAGCCTAATTAGGAGATGGACAGTGTGGAGAAATCTCAGCATTGTTCATTTATTTCATCATAGGAAGTCCAGGCGGAAAATTGTCCTTCCTTAAGGCCTGTGTCCCATACCCTGCACATCAGACTGAACAATTAATTAATTTCTGTATC